>JAVQMG010000041.1:0-417500 GCA_032878915.1 Castanopsis chinensis
TGTTATCGGGACCATTTACTAATTTTGATTGGGTTTGACTAACTTTGACTAAATTTTAACTGGTCATTTCTCTAAATCCAACCGTTCAATTGTGACCATAATTTACCAGAATGAACTTTTTGTTGCACTCTTCAAATCTAACAGTTAGATTTCAAATCTAAGTATGGCACGTGATGGACACGTGTTGTGTACTTATATGACTATATATATTCTCTCAATCTGACCATCCAATTGGTCTCAAATTTTACAAACATCAATATGTCACCGTGCTATTCAATCCGAATAATCAAGATTTGAATATGAATTTCCCCAAGTCTAGTGGTATCGAGACCATCTATTAAGTTTGATCGGGTTTGACCAACTTTGACTGAACTTTGACCGCCTTTTTCTCTAAATCCAACTGTTTAATTGTGACTATTATGAACCTTTCATTACACTCTTCAAATCCAACAGTTAGATTTCGAATCTAAGAATGACACGTGATGGACATGTGTTGTGTACTTATATGGCTATATATTCTCTCAATTTGACCATCCAACTAGTCATATTATTACTTTTTAAAGTAAACGTAGTTAATCCACTATCAAAAAAAGAAAAAAAAAAAGTAAACGTAGTTAGTCACACATAGGGTAAGTTTATAAAATATTACTATTATAAAATATTTATGCGATAATGTTTATGTACAACTACACTAGTTTAGTGGTAAGACATGCATTTGGTAATATTTTGCCCAGGTTCGAATTATAGAAAGAATTGTTACTTTCTCTATATTAGACATTATTTTGTTGATATATTGGACAGATTCATTTTTACATGGATAGATTTTGTGTTTTAGGGAGAAACCACAAACATTTTTGTGTATTTTTCCCTTCAGTTTATTAAAAATAAATAGTACATTAAAATATTAAATGTGTCTTAACTTGTCTTACTCAGAACTCAGACAATTAGTTAACATGTCCATTTTATATTATCATTGAGTGAAATAATATCAAAAAAAAAAAAAAATACCTCTGGTGGAATCGTTTGGTGAGTAATAAGACAATGAAGTAAGATAAAGTTTCCTTTACAGTTTTTACTAATTTTAATAGAGCAACTAGCTATTGTCATACTATAAACACTATTTATATGGGTTGTGCACTATATGGTTGAAAACTCACTTAATTTCTAACATATATGAGATGGCGATTTAGCATGTCTAGTCAATTATACATGCATGCTTAGAGCGATCTATATATATATTTGAAGCTTGGTATTGCAATTTCTCATTCACTAAAGCACACCCCTAAGATAATTATAACTCCTAATCCACATATTCAAATTTCAATCCTACACCTTCAAATGCACATCCCGAGAGTATGGATTTTCTTTTGAGTGCATGGTGCAACTTCGCTGTAGAAGCCCTTCATCCAGAGCTAGAAGACCGATCATCAATCATGATCCTTGATAACTCTATCAAGCAGTTTAAGAGCAACACCAAAGTTCCTTTCATGGTAAGTTGAATTGTTAATTATTATTGTTAGAATAATGGTTAAATAATTAAATTTAAAATTTTTAAAACTTAATGTATTGATTATTAACTCAAAAAAAAATTATAAAAAGAAGTTTTGGTAATGAAGCCTATGTTTTATATTCACTTCTTGGATCAAGGAAAAGTGAAATCAAGATTTTATTTTATTTATAACTTGTGCAGAAGATGGACAAAAGTTTTAAGATGGATGATACAGATTTCAAGTCTCTACCACCTTGGAAATCCAATGATGTGAAGGTAACAGCATCTGCATCCTAATCAAATACTATACATCCATACACACATTCAAAAATGAAAATATTTTGATATTCTTTTTATCTTTCTTCAGTCATGGATATGGATGCAGCAAGCAATGCACCCAGAATTAAAATACCACAACTTTTTCCAAAAGAAATGGGTATGTTCATTTAGATATAGAAATAATACTAGCTTTGCTACCAAGATACAATTTTTTCCCTTATCCTAGCCCTACTAATGTTATAATTTTTTGGAATTGCATGTCTTAGCCAAATTTTTGGAGCCCTTCGCCATAAGGAAAAAAAAAAATCCTTTTGTTTAATACCTTTTATCTATTTTTTACTACCTATTCTCTTCTCTACTCAAAATTTTCATGTGTTTAATGGTGGCCTTAAAAATTTTCATAATTTTTCGTTCTAGGTATATTAGAGCTTACCAGATGCATATTATCAATTTTGTTGTTAATACATATGCTCTTTAAAAAATTTATAAACTGAAATGGTTAATCTTAGTTCTTATCCTTTCAATCTTTGAACTTTCTTATTTCTTATTTATTTTACCTTGGTTGAATCATGGTCCCCAAAGACTCAAACAAATTTCCAATGATTGTTTTGTTTGCACCTACCTGACTTCAATTAGTTGTGTATCAAGTGTTGCTCAAGATTGAGGGTTGGCATGCCTATCCACAGAAGTTTAACAAATTAATTTTTTATCCTCTTGGCATGCCTATCTCACTTCAATTAGTTTTTTATCCTCTTAAGTTTTGTCAAGCAACCTAAAAAATTAGTATAACTACTGATTCTTTAATTTTTATGTTATTATCATAGTTCTAGACTATTAACCAGTTCCAATTAGAAGTTGCAACTTAGCATATGACATTCTTTGAGTATTTTTCAAAAATTACTATCAAATTTTGCCATTACCGCTACTTTTCTTGACTATGTGAAATTATTTATGAATCTATTAGTTATCCAACTTGAATCATGATTTCAATAAAGTTGATCTATGAAAGAAAATTCACAGTCTCCTTTTTCAAATTTTCTTTCAGGCCTTAGCTATGATGTTTGATTACTACATAGGCAATGCTTTTATAACTAATGACATATTTGCAACACTTGGATTGAAAATTCATGGGGGCAAAAATGTCCCTTTTGTGTGGAACATTTTTAGGGTATTAGTTCTTGGTATGTATTCAATATATTCTGGAGAAATACACAATGAGATTTCCAAGTAGAAGACTTGGTCTTGGTGCCAAAGGATATATTTCTTAGTGAATTTGGCCATAGAAAATGTGTATTGGAAGCTTCAAGGAATCAAGGATGAATTCACTCACGCAATACATACATATTCTTAGTTATGTTATGCTCAGTAATTTATGTTTGTTTTTTAATAAATAAGATAATTGAAGCTCATTATGTAAATATTAAACCACAAGATTACATATTTTATATGGGTTATAAAAATTAGTTATAAATTATTTGAAAGTGAAATTATAAAGCATCCGCACATCGTGTGGGACATCATCCAGTTAATATTAGTAGAGAGTCAAAATACTCAGTTTGCAGAATTTGCATGCAAAGTATTGAGCTGGCTTATAAATCATTTTCTTTATGGAAAAGTACTATAGTTTGTTACTTAAATGTGGCTATTTAAGTTTAACATATTGTCAATGTTTTGCCAAGAGCCTTGTAGCTTAATTAGCACTTCTTGGTATTTCCAACTGAAACTTCTTGGGTTCAAATCCCCCTTCCTCCAACTTTCAAATTATTGGGAAAAAAATATTTTTCAAAGTTCTTAGTTCTCTCTCTTCATATTGATGCTTACATTTCATCAAATCAAGATTTATTGCTAGATCTTTCAAGTTATTTTGATAGCTTTATTTGACCTTCTGTTATCTAATTTTAATAGTTGTTTCTGGTGCAGCTCAATGGTTCTCGACTTAAGAAATCCCATATCGGATAAGAGTTTAATTTTTCTATTGAGTAGCTTCCTATTGAGGTAGTAATCATGATTTATGATCCATACCATTCTTATAGTTATGGATCCAGAAAACATAGTTGTGAGACAATTTTGAGAAAATCAGTGTCATGACCTTTTAAATTAACATTTATTTTTTTGTTCCTTTGTCATTATTATGATCATCATCACCATCTTTGTTTTGTTTTTGCATAAATATGAATGTTCATTTTCTTCCAAAGGTAGGCATGCTACTTATAGCCCACTTGTCCAATCCCCTCCCCTTGTTTTAATTGAAGTCATACACATACATTTTGTTCTTATGAAATAGAATTGCAGTGAAATGGTATGATTATAAAATTATGAAATAATTGAAGACCTATAGTGGTGTTTATCGCCTACCACTAAACCTTCAAACATATAGCAGTGGGCAAAACCGCTACTACAAGGTACATAGGGTATGTTATACACTAAGCCCTATAGCGGCGGGCCTATCCTACCGCTAAAAGGTCACTTGACTGAATGACAACCTCATATGGCGACGGATTTTAGCCCACCGCAATGGACCAAAAGCGCCGCTAAATGACAGATCTATTGCGGCACCCCAAGGCTGGCGAGTAGAACCACCGCAATAGGCCAAATGGACCTCTAGCGGAAGTTTTTTGGGCTTTTGTGGCAGTTTTGGCCCGTCGCAATAGGTCAGTTTTTTTGTAGTGAATGCCTACAAAAATAATGTTAATCTGTTAGATTAATCAAAGAAGAGATGTAAAGAAATATTATTTTGTGTTTCACGTTTTAGATTTTATGATTTTATTCTTTTAATAAAAGTGTTTCATTTTATGTTTAGAAATGTATTTTTTTGAATATTTGGACATTATGTGTTTTAGTCCATAAAATTCATGGTTTCAATATATTAGGTAATCACATGTATTGTTGTAGGAATTAATACTATTTTTCAAAATGAAATTCACAATCTTTTTTTTTTTAAATATGGAACATCCCCTTGACATAAGTTTGATGGAATTGATTATTCAAGGTGTTAGACCACTTTAGGAAAGAGTTAATTAATTACTTAAGTTTATATTTCATGAAATTAGATTTTATAAATATAAGAATAATCAAGAGATTAAAAAAAAGATTCAAGGACTTAAAATGTAGTAATTTATAAAGTGATAGTAACTTATGAATTTTTTTTGTTCTTTCAGGGTGATTGAAATCAAGGAGAAGTTAAATGCTACTCCTATTTAATAGAGCATTGTGATAACTCAATTAAATGAACAAAAATCTAGAAAATAGTAATATTTTTATAATGGCCCAAGGCCCATTAGAACTAGGTTCTATTTTCCCTTTAATCCCACCTCAAGCCACATACACATATACTAAAGCCCATAATGGGCTAACCAAGTAACCATATATTCTAATTTACTGTATGTTACACGGACAAGTGACACTACAAGAAAAAAAACCTTATTGCAACGAAAACATTTTGTTGCCCACCATTGCAATAAAGCAATAATTGTTGCAATAAGCCTCTATTGCAACGAAAATATTTGTTGAATAGAGTTTATGGCATTAGACTATTATAACAAAAATTTCGTTGCAATAGAGTTTTGTTGCAAAACATTTATTGCAATAAAACATTTTATTATTATTAAAAATACTTTATTGCAACAAAAAATATTGCAACAAATAAAAAGGAGGAGGATTAATCTTTTACGACAAAGTTTTTGCAAGATGTTGCAACAAATAAAATATTAATGTAATATAATTGTATTTTTAAGTCCCTATTGCAACAAATATTAATACACTTCAATAGTACACTTAATTTAGGCAATCAATCAAACCTGAATTAGTTGTTTTTCAATGAGATTGAAATTTAATACTCATGTTGCTCATAAAAGAGAAGGACAATATTTTCAAACCAAATTAGTTGAACAAGAACATCCTAAAGTACAAAGATAAGTAGTTAGATGTTAAATCATTGATATTTTAAACATTCAGAAATGATATGTAATTATGAATGAAGTCACTAGTAACGTCATATAGCTTGTACAAATAAAAATTTTCTCCATTTGCCCCTCTGATTCTTCACACCTTACTAATCCATTAACTAATGCTTTAAAAAAACTGTAAGGTGTATTCTGTCCTTCAAGTTCCTATTGTTCAACCTCCACGACCTGCTTTTCTCTTTTAAAGAGCACTTGGGGAAAAAAATTATAGAAAATTCACACACGTATTAATAATAATCCACATAAGCAAACTAGTTTAGAGTAATTTCAAAGAAAAAAAAAAAAAAAAAAAGATATTAAAGCTTCAAATCAAAAGGAATAAATTGCAGGGTAATAATTTAGAAATTTCTGAAAATTCATATGGATCAACCAAAATCTTGCTCATAAATTTTTTTAACAAAGATCCTCCACAAGCTTCTTTACCTGTACCTATAAGCAAGTATATAACTCTTTATAGTGGTAATACCCTATAATAAAAAGGTATCTAAAATTATCCATTAACAACTTACAATGATGATTGCGAATTGCAGATTGTACAGCATCTGTCTTAGCCAATATATGTTATTAGAGATTGGTTTTACAAATTTTAAATGGCTTGAACCTAGAAAGAAAAAAAAAAAAAAAAACAATGACAACAAGAAATTATAATGAAAACTAGTCACTAACAGGTGCAATGCATGGGAAAGTTATGAAAAAAAAAGTATGTATGATATATGTTTAATTAATAAGTATCAATAAATAGAAGTGAAATTAGAGAATTCGTAAGAGCATGTATCACAACAAGAAAAAAACCTTATTGAAACGAAATTATTTGTTGCAATAAACTTGAAATTGCTGCAATAAACATCTATTGTAACGAAAAAATTTTGTTACACACCGTTGCAATAAACCTCTATTGCAATGAAAAACTTTTGTTGCCCACCATTGTAATAAAGTTTGTGGTAATAGAATATTACAACAAAAATTTTGTTGCAATAGAATTTTGTTGCAAAACATTTGTTGCAATAAAATATTTTTATTATTATTAAAAATACTTTAATTGAATAAAAAACTATTGCAACAAATTACAAGCAGGAAGGATTAATCTTTTGCGATAAAGTTTTTGCAAGATATTGCAACAAGTAAAATATTGATGTAATATAATAGTTTTTTTAATTCCCTATTGCAACAAAAAGTAATATAGACATATATATATATATATATATATATATTTCTTGCAACTATAGTGTCTTTTTGTTGCAAAATAGCTTTTTTCTTATAGCGTGAATAAGGGTGACAATTTTTATCTATATCTATAAACCCACTCATTACTCACTTTATTTGGATAAGTTTTAACTCAACTCATTTAAATATTTGGGTTAAATGGATAAAGACCCATTTGGTTATTTAATTAGATGGGTCTAAATGAATAAATCCACTAATGCTCATTAAGTCCATCTAAAATTTAAAATTAAATAAACCCACAAATGCCCACTAAACCATTCTAAAATCTAAAACTTACATAAATAGCATAACCTTAAACACTTTCCCTCAGATTTTCTAAGCTAAAACATTCAGCCCTCTCACTCTCAGTTTCACTCTCCTTAATCACTTTCCCTAGATTTTCTAAGTAACCAAACAAAAGCAAGGAAATTCTAGAGAGAGATCAAAAGTACCTGAATAGCGATTTGAGGTCGGGCTTCGACGATGGCGTAGAAGGTCGTTGAAGGCATCATTGAAGGCATCAGATTTCTCAGGTAATTCACTCAATTCTTGGGTTGATTTCTAAGTTAAAGTTTTCGAGAATTTTGGATTTGGGGTTTTCGGGGGCAAACAAATTTCGGGTTTGGAGTTTTCATATTTTTTGTTTATTGTTTTGCGATTGTTGCTGACCATAATTTTTTTTTTTTTTTTTTTTTTTTGGGTTTGATTAGAGGGAAGCAATGAAAAAGACTTGGAGAAGATAGCTCAACAAGAACAGAAACTATTTCCCTTTGAGACCTTAGTTGCTGCTAAAGATTTTCACAACTCACAAGCTCGGTGAAGGTGGTTTTGGACCCGTTAAGATTTTCAAGGTAAGATTAAGATTCCTCTCTCAATTGGGTTTTGAGTTCTAAGTTAATGACTTTTTCTTTTCTGGGTGTTTGATGATTTGCATCTATCAACTTTTACCTTTTAGGTTCTGTTCAAATTGTCACCTATGTTTCTGCCTTTTGTGATTTTGGTTGATTTAAAATATATATTTGTAGAAATTGTCATTTTGATTGTCTTATCTTTTAAGGTGAGCCATGTCTGTAACTAAGGGGATAGATGAATTTGAATAGACAGTTTCAAGTGGTAGTAAAAGAAGTAGGAGTAGGACTTTTGAAGTGTGAAATGGTTTTGAAATATTACCTTTATATGAACATGGCCATCTAAAAGTCAAGTGCAAACAATGTACTAATATTTTAACGACAGATAAGGAGAATGGGACTAGTAATTTATGCCGTCATGCTAAGAAATGTCATCAAGAAAATGATAGTGTGCCTTACCATCCTCCCCTTGATCAAGATATGTATTGTGAAAAGATTGCAATGGCAATTATTAGGCATAATTACTAATTTCTATTTGCAGAGCATGAGGTTAATAGAGAGCTTCATATCTTTCTAAATCCTGATGTTAAGCCAATATGTAGGAATACAGCAAAGTCGGATGTTTTGAAAATCTATAAGAGAGAAAGAGAAAATCTCAAGTGTGCTTTAGAGTTAGTCTTGGGCAAGATTTGCTTAACATCAGATTTCTGGAAATCTTCCACAATGGATGAGTACATGGTTCTCACTGCACACTACATTGATGCAAATTGGAAGTTGCGAATGAGAGTTTTATGTTTTTCTCATACGCCACCTTCTCGTAGTGGTAAGATTTTGGGAGAGAGATTTTTTAACATTCTAAAAGAATGGGGCATTGAGAAAAAAGTATTTACAATCACTTTAGACAATGCTTCTTACAATGATGCCTTGGTGAATAGTTTGAAGAAGAAAAACTCTTCTTTTAGATCATCTTTGCCTTGTAGTGGTGAGTTCTTTCGTGTTCGTTGTGGTGCTCATATTTAAAACCTTATTGTACAATAAGATTTGAAAATTATAAAGCATGCTGGGCACAACATACGTGAAAGTGTTAAATATGTGAGAGGCAATGATATGATGAAGTTAAGATTTGCCGAATGTCTTCAAGAACTCCCTAATTTAACTAGTAAGAAAGTATGACAAGATGTCCCAACAAGATGGAACTCGACATATTTAATGATTGAGACAGCTCTTACATTTCGGGATGCATTTCACAATTTGAGTATTGTTGATGGAAGCTTTCGCACTTGTCCCTTAGATGATGAATGGGATAAGGCCAGGAAGATAGCAAAGTTTTTGAAGCCATTTTATGACATCACCACTCTCTTTTCAGGCACTCGATGCCTTACTGCCAACTTATACTTTCATGGTATATGGAAAATTCATTTGCATATTTTAGAAGAGATGGAAGATGATGATATAGTAATTAGTGACATGGCAAAAAGCATGAAAGAAAAATTTGATAAGTACTGGGATTGTTACAGCATTGTGCTATCATTTGTTGTAATTTTAGATCCTTGGTATAAGTTGCAATTTGTAGAGTTTAGTTATAGGCGAATATCCTTCGAAAAGGGAATATAACTTGTCAAGAAGATCCATCACCATTTTTGTGGAGTTCAGTTATAGGCGACTTTATGGCACTAATGGGACAAAAATGGTTATGGATCTTCGTGACAAGTTATATTCCTTTTTCGAAGGATATTTACGCGCCACTAATTATGAAGCACACAATATGGTTGAAAGTGCATCTAGTAGTGGTGCTAATGAGAAGGTAAGAGATGCTGATATTGCTAGTTTTGATACATTTGAGAGACAAATTTTTGGTTCAATCAATAGTAAGTCACAATTAGATGTGTATTTGGAAAAGACCCGATTTGACCATAACACTCATATGTACTTGGATATTCTTCAATATTGGGAATCAAATTGTGGTCGCTTTGCAGAACTTTCACTAATGGCTCATGACATTATGAGTATTCCTATCACTACTGTTGCCTCAGAGTCTGCGTTTAGCATTGGTGATCGAATTTTTGATAAGTACCGCAATTGTCTATTGCCAAAAAATGCAGAGGCTTTGTTATGTTCCCGCAACTAGTTATTTGCTGGGCGGGGTAAATATCTTTTTCATATACTTGTAATTTTTATTAAATTATATGCATTCTCCCTTTTTATATTTACTTACTAGTTTTTTACTTTGCTAGTTATACCTGATCATGATGACGAGCACCTTGTGGAGGATTTTGAACACCTATGCATTTCTAGACACATTACATATAATGATGAGGTTTAGGTAATTTTAATAATTCCAGCTCAATTAGTTCGAATTAAATGCCAAGTATTTTTTTTAGGACTATTTGTTGTTTTTAATATATTTCTAATTAAATGCCTGATGATATGATGCATTTTTGGTTCCCTAATTGTAAGTTCTGTGTTGTAGTCATTAGACCATGATAGCTGTGGACCTGTGGTTCTTGACATTTGCTACGTAAGTGAGTGATTTTACAAGTCTAATGACACAATTTTAAAGAAACTATTCTAAATTGAAGATTAGTTTGTATCAAATATTATTCTGTTGAATTATCTAGCAAAATGACAATTTATGCAAAGTTTATATGTTACAACCCGTGTATTAATGCATGACAATGACCAAGAACCCTGGTTACTTTGAATTTTCATTTTCCAATGATTATCATTGGGTTCCCCCCCCCCCCCCCCCTTCTTTGGAGAACTTGTTATTTTGCAAGTGTGAACTCATGCATTTTTAGTAGGACAACAAACCATATTGTGCTCAACCCACTTTGTAACCCAATAAACATTATTAGTAAGGATTGGTTTTGTTTGATATTTGACCATGTAAAATTGAGTTCGTAACTCTCATGAGTATGAATGTTTTACAATCAAGATGCATAAAACTGATTTATTGGTCCTAACTCCTAAGCAATAAGTCAAATTGTATATTTCAATATCCTAATAGCAAGATTTTGATTTTTGCTTGCATATATAATTTCCTATACATTTTTTATACTTATTAAATTGTTGGAAAATGTTAGGACTTGCTGCAAATCATGAAACTATTGAAATATAGTATCTTGCATTAGATAAGCCAACTTGGGTAGTGACTACTGAGATAGTTGATAAGTGGGATTAATGACATAGACAACATATATGCTTGAATCCTTTTTAATTTTGTATAAGGCAGAAGTCCATGTCAAATTTTTGCCAACAATTTTAAATTAATTGAACCTAAGATGGAAACGACTAAGTGGGAGAGAGGTGGTTTGTTGTTCTGTCCTGTGCTCGCATGTCTTTTTTGAGTGTGTTAGGTGAGACTAAATTTATTCACCTTGGTTTGTAGATTTGCTAAAGCTTAAGTACTTTGGAAAGCATGGGACGTAAAGGATGGTGTCAATCCCTGCTTGCCTTACTCTTTTGTTTTTGATTGCTTTCAAGCCCTAGTTTTATTTTAGGCAGTCGTTGGTTCATGAAAGTTGGGATGGTTCAGTGGGGAATGCAATTGAAAAAATTGTTTCTGCTGATGACTCTGCAATTTTTTACATGACCTAGTTATAATAATTGCAGCCTCTGTACTTAAAATTGGTGCTCGATCTGATATGTTTTGAAACCATCCTTATTCTTTCTTTAATCTGAATAGAAGAATGATATTTAGAAATTTGTTGAATTGGAACAAATATTTTAGCTATATTAAGTCTGGCAAAAATGAGAATTTCTCTTGATAGTCTGATGTTTCTGCTGATGACTCTGCAATTTTTGTTGGACAAAAATTTTTTCTGCTAATGACTCTGCAATTATCACTATCTGCCTTCCAAGACTTCATCTTTGGATCAAGACAGCCTTCTGAGCTAGAGTTGGACTTAGCTTTCCACCAGGGAAAGTATTTTGTTGGCATTTCGAAGAAACTCAAGGGAACAGCTTGATTTTATCCCTCACCATATATACAACATTTCCCATCTCTGGAATTGTTTTCATTTGCCTTGTTGTATTAGAACTATAATTATGTTCTTTGCTGATTAGTTTCTCTTCCATTTGCCTTGTTTGTACTAAAACTATATTTGATTTTATCTCAGAAATTGTTTCCCTTCCTTACAGTATGTGTTGTGTCATGTCTGTATGGCCAATATATGCAAAGTCAAGTTCTCTTATCAACTTGTTGAACTATGCTATATGCGTATGCATTTGAAGATGGAGATGTGCCACATTTTATAATGCCAATTTTTTTTCTCTCCCTCGTACTTAGAAGTTGAAATGAAAACTACAAAGCAGATTTCCCAGACATAGGTACTTGTTCAAAGATTTTGACCAACAAAAACTGCATAACAAAGAAGCAAGGTATAAATCATCAGATAATAATAATATTAATAATAATTTTAGAAGTGAATTGCAATGTGCTCTACAAAGCACATCTTTTTTATTTTTTATTTTAAATACAAGCACTCTCTACCAAGCACATGAAATATTATTGAATGTGCACAGCATAATAAGATAAGACCCAGTTCTATACATGGTGTGAAAAAGGCAAGAAATAAAAAGCAATGAAGGTCCAATCTTTAATTCAGTCAGAATAGGTTCAGGTGTCTTACTGGGCATGGGCAATTTCATTAATCCAATGGTTTTTCAAAAAGCTCAAATATATAATTCTAGGGGTATTTTGGTAATTTTGAATGTCCAAGGGTATATTGGTAATTTTGAAAGTGTAGGGGGTATTTGGGTCATTTTGGGTATTTAAGGGTATTTTGGTAATTTTTGAAGTCAATAGGATATTCAACTAGTTTTAGAGATATTTGGGTCATATTGGGTAAATGGGCAAGTTACTAATTAAATGAGTTGGACGGATAATGGATAATTAATTTATATATAAACGAGTCATAAATGGATAAATGAGTAATTACACACCCAACCCCTAAGCGTGAAGAGAGACCATAAACTCTAGAGGCACATAGCTAGGAGAAAAGAGTTGTCTCCCTCCCTCCTTGTGAGACATTTCTACAATTGAGAAAAAGAAAAGCACCTTTCTCCTCCTTATGTGGCCTACAACTAGGGTTTGTCCTCTACAAGAAGATCCCACACTCTCGGCCAAGTTCATGGTCATTGAGGTGAGGATCAAGATGATTTCAAGAACAAGACTTGCTAGAATCGTCTATTTAGCCATTTTCTTACAAAATTGCTACAATAAACCAAGTGTCTGAAGCTCACGATGTCAAAGAAGTCCAACGTGAGCCCATTCTATATAAGTACCAACTTTTTTTTTTTTTTTTTTTTTTTTTTGAGAATCTATATAAGTACCAACTTGGTTTATGTTCAAGAACCAACTTATCTCGTGTGCCAAGGTGTCAATCATCTTTACTAGACTGAGTCAAAAGTAAGAGTACAAAGATGGAATGGTATATTTGGCATTCATCCATGTTTAATCCAAAGATAAAGCTCACTGGTGTTCATAGGCCATGCCCAATATAGAAATAAACTAATATCCAAAACTGACCCAATTCATGCCAAAACGACATCAATCACAAGTAATCCTAACGTTGTATAGGATAATCGTAGTAAAAGGAAAAGCGTACGTACCTTACAAAATAACTAATTTTTTCAATTCAGTCCTAAGTATTTTTTCCAGAATAATATCTCCAGGTCTTTTCAACAATTCTTATGCTATGCATGAATCATAATATATCTTAAAATCATTGAATGTAGATTTTGGATCACTTGCTTTAACTTTCCTATTGCACTTCCTCCTACATGTCTTTTTTATAGCTCGTGCCAATGCTACTACAGGTTCTCTATTATTATCCCAAGGTCAATTCTTCCGAAACCTTGCATCATTTTGTGCAAATAGGGATGGAAGTGTTGGGGTTTGTGGAGCCTAGTTTATGTGTTGATTCGGTGGACGACCCGACCCGACCCGAATAATGTTGTGTGGTTTTTTAATGGGAGATTTTCTGAGAATTAGTCCATGGAGCGGAGGCTTGGGTCGATAGGCCTAAGCTGGAGCGCTCATGGACAAGCCTCCTGGGGGTCCAGGGGCAACGCCCCCTGGAAAATTTTTTTGGCCCATTGTGAATCCTATTTGTGGAAGAAATACATTGTTTTTAGGGTTTCAGTTAAGGAGTCGGTTTTGTGAGGAGAAAAATAGTTTGTAGCCGCAACTTGTAATTTTCCCTGATAATAGTAAAATCTCTGCAACTCCGTGGACGTAGGCAAATTGCCGAACCACGTAAATACTGTCTTGTGTGTGTGATTATTTTTCTTTGGCGTGTGTTTTTTTTTTCTATATTTTTGTTTCTCACAGGTTTAGGAATTTGTGGAAATTCCCTACAACTGGTATCAGAGCCTAGGGTTAGGTTTGAGTGGGAGCAATGGCAGAAGAAACAGGAAAGGCGTCTGGAATAGAAAAGTTCGATGGCACAGATTTCGCGTATTGGAGGATGCAGATTGAAGATTATCTCTATTGGAGGAAATTGCATCTACCTCTTTTGGGGACAAAACCTACGACTATGAAGGATGAAGAATGGGCTCTTCTTGACAGACAAGTATTGGGAGTTATCAGGTTAACACTGTCTAGGTCTATTGCACACAATGTTGTGAAGGAGAAGACTACTGTAGATCTGATGAAGGCTTTATCTGGAATGTATGAAAAGCCGTCAGCAAACAACAAGGTGCATCTGATGAAGAAACTGTTCAATCTGAAGATGGCAGAGAACGCATCAGTAGCACAGCATCTGAATGAATTTAACACTATCACAAATCAATTGTCGTCTGTAGAAATTGATTTTGATGATGAGATTTGTGCACTGATCGTTTTAGCTTCTTTGCCAAATAGTTGGGAGGCAATGAGGATGGTAGCAAGTAATTCTACAGGAAAAGAAAATCTGAAGCACAACGACATACGAGATTTAATTCTGGCTGAGGAGGTTCGAAAAAGAGATGCAGGTGAAACCTCTGGATCTGGTTCTGCCCTAAATCTTGAGACAAGAGGCAGAGGGAATGATAGAAATTCAAATCGAGGTAGATCAAAATCCAGAAATTCTAACCGGAACAGAAGTAAATCTAGATCAGGCCAACAAGTACAATGCTGGAATTGTGGGAAAACAGGTCACTTTAGGA
Source organism: Castanopsis chinensis (assembly GCA_032878915.1). Lineage (NCBI taxonomy): Eukaryota > Viridiplantae > Streptophyta > Magnoliopsida > Fagales > Fagaceae > Castanopsis > Castanopsis chinensis. The sequence goes on from JAVQMG010000041.1 coordinate 14,931, forward strand.
AGCAATGCAAAAATCCTAAGAAGAAGAATGAAGGTGACTCTGCTAATGCTGTAATAGGAGATGTACAGGATGCATTACTTCTTGCAGTAGATAGTCCACTTGATGATTGGGTTCTGGACTCAGGAGCTTCGTTTCATACCACTCCGCACCGAGAAATCATATATAATTATGTTGCAGGTGATTTTGGTAAGGTGTATTTGGCTGATAGTTCAGTCTTGGATGTTGTGGGTATGGGAGACGTCCGGATATTGTTGCCCAATGGGTATGTTTGGTTACTGGAGAAGGTTCGGCATATTCTTGACCTAAGGAGGAATCTGATTTCTGTTGGACAACTTGATGATGAAGGGCATGCAATACTATTTGTTGGTGGTACTTGAAAGGTTACAAAGGGAGCCAGAGTATTGGCTCATGGAAAGAAGACTGGTATTTTATACATGACCTCAAGTCCAAGAGACACAGTTGCAGTTGCTGAAGCAAGTGTTGATACAAGCCTATGGCACCGTAGACTTGGTCACATGAGTGAGAAAGGGATGAAGATACTGTTGTCAAAAGGGAAACTACCAAAATTGAAGTCTGTTGATTTTGACATGTGTGAAAGCTGCATCTTAGGAAAGCAGAAAAAGGTGAGCTTCTTGAAAACTGGTAGGACACCGAAGGCTGAAAAATTAGAGCTAGTGCACACTGATTTGTGGGGGCCTTCTCCGGTTGCATCCCTTGGAGGTTCAAGGTACTACATTACTTTCATTGATGACTCAAGCAGAAAGGTATGGGTTTATTTTCTGAAAAATAAATCTGATGTATTTGAAACCTTTAAGAAATGGAAGGCTATGGTTGAGACAGAAACAGGTTTGAAAGTAAAATGTTTGAGGTCAGATAATGGAGGTGAGTACATAGATGGAGGGTTCAGTGAATATTGTGCTGCACAGGGAATTAGGATGGAGAAGACCATTCCTGGGACACCACAGCAGAATGGTGTGGCTGAGCGCATGAACAGAACTCTTAATGAGCATGCTAGAAGTATGAGGTTGCATGCTGGACTACCAAAAACTTTCTGGGCTGATGCTGTTAGCACTGCAGCTTACCTGATAAACCGAGGACTATCAGTTCCTATGGAGTTTAGACTTCCTGAGGAGGTTTGGAGTGGTAAAGAGGTAAAGTTTTCCCATTTAACAGTTTTTGGTTGTGTTTTTTATGTTCATGTTGATTTTAATGCTCGTAGTAAACTTAATACAAAATCTAAAATATGTTTTTTCATTGGCTATGGTGATGAGAAATTTGGCTATAGGTTTTGGGATGAACAAAACAGGAAAATCATCAGAAGTAGAAATGTGATATTTAATGAACAGGTTATGTATAAGGACAGGTCAACTGTAGTACCAGATGTTACAGGGATAAATCAAGATAAATCTAAGTTTGTCAACTTAGATGAATTGACTGAAAGCACTGTCCAGAAAATGGGTGAAGAAGATAAGGAGAATGTAGATTCACAAGTAGATCAGAGTACACCTATAGCTGAGGTCCACAGATCTTCCAGGACCATTAGACCTCCAGAGCGTTATTCACCCGCTTTGAATTATCTCCTGTTGACTGATGGTGGTGAGCCAGAATGCTATGATGAAGCCTTGCAAGATGAAAATTCAAGCAAGTGAGAGTTAGCCATGAAGGATGAGATGGATTCCTTATTGAGGAATCAGACATGGGAGCTGACTGAACTGCCAGCTGGAAAGAAGGCTTTGCACAACAAGTGGGTATACAAAATAAAGAATGAACATGATGGTAGCAAACGTTACAAAGCCAGATTAGTTGTTAAAGGATTCTAGCAGAAGCAGGGCATTGATTACACAGAGATATTTTCTCCAGTTGTGAAGATGTCAACAATCAGACTGGTACTGGGAATAGTGCCTGCAGAAAATTTACATCTTGAGCAGTTAGATGTGAAGACAGCTTTTCTTCATAGTGACTTGGAGGAAGACATTTACATGATTCAGCCAGAAGGATTTATTGTTCAAGGACAAGAGAATCTAGTTTGCAAACTGAGAAAGAGCTTGTATGGCCTAAAACAAGCTCCTAGACAATGGTACAAGAAGTTTGACAGTTTTATGCATAGAATTTGATTTAAAAGATGTGAAGCTGACCATTGTTGCTATGTTAAGTTCTTTGACAATTCTTATATCATTTTACTGTTGTATGTGGATGATATGCTCATTGCAGGGTCTAGCATTGAGGAGATTAATAATCTAAAGAAGCAATTGTCAAAACAGTTTGCAATGAAGGATTTGGGAGCTGCAAAGTAAATCCTCGGGATGAGAATCATTAGAGACAAGACTAATGGTACATTGAAGCTTTCACAGTCAGAGTATGTGAAGAAAGTTCTCAGCAGATTCAACATGAATGAAGCCAAACTAGTGAGCACACCCTTGGGTAGTCATTTCAAATTAAGCAAAGAACAGTCACCGAAGACAGAAGAAGAAAAGGACTATATGAGTAAGGTGCCCTATGCCTCAGCTATTGGCAGCTTGATGTATGCCATGGTGTGTACAAGGCCAGACATTGCACATGCAGTGGGAGTTGTGAGTAGATTCATGAGTAGGCTAGGAAAGCAGCATTGGGAGGTAGTCAAGTGGATTCTGAGATATTTGAGGGGTTCATCAGATACATGTCTTTGTTTTACAGGTGCAAATTTGAAACTGCAGGGTTATGTAGATGCTGATTTTGCTAGTGATATTGATAGTAGAAAGAGTACTACTGGGATTGTATTTACTCTGGGTGGTACAGCTATATCTTGGGCCTCAAATTTGCAAAAGATTGTTACCTTGTCTACTACAGAAGCTGAGTATGTTGCAGCAACTGAAGCTGGGAAGGAGATGATTTGATTGCATGGTTTCTTAGATGAATTGGGTAAGAAGCAAGAGATGGGTATTCTACACAGTGACAGTCAGAGTGCAATCTTTCTTGCTAAAAATTTGGCTTTTCATTCAAAGTCGAAGCATATACAGACTAAATACCACTTTATTCGGTACCTTGTTGAAGATAAGCTGGTAATACTTGAGAAGATTTGTGGATCTAAGAACCCAGCAGACATGTTGACTAAGGGTGTCACTATTGAGAAGCTGAAATTGTGTGCAGCTTCAGTTGGCCTTCTAGCTTGAAGACAGAAAGATGAGTTACAGGGATGAGGGATTGTGTTTGGAAGATAGCGGCTGATGTTGGTGATTGAACTAGTCTCCAAGTGGGAGATTTGTTGGGCTTTGTGGAGCCTAGTTTATGTGTTGATTCGGTGGACGACCCGACCCGATCCGAATAATGTTGTGTGGTTTTTTAATGGGAGATTTTTTGAGGCTTAGTCCATGGAGCGGAGGCTTGGGCCGAGAGGCCCAAGCCGGTTTTTAGGGTTTCAGTTAAGGAGTCGGTTTTGTGAGGAGAAAAATAGTTTGTAGCCACAACTTGTAATTTTCCCTGATAATAGTGAAATCTCTGCAACTCCGTGGACGTAGACAAATTGCCGAACCACGTAAATACTGTCTTGTGCGTGTGATTATTTTTCTTTGGCGTGTGTTTTTTCTCTATATTTTTGTTTCTCACAGGTTTAGGAATTTGTGGAAATTCCCTAAAGGAAGTACTGGAGGAGGAATCGCAAAGGTGGTATGAGGTGGGGAATGATGAGAAGAAAGACTAGAAAATGAAGGATTGTTGATGGCTAGAACCACAACTTGAACAATGATTATTGACACAATCATCATCACATTAAGTACTTTCATAACCATTTTATCGATAACCCAGCTCATTCTTTTGTTACTTGGAACCATATATAGTATGAACCCATAATATATAGCATCTAAACTTGAATTATCCAAGAGTTGTATGAAATTTCAATGTTATAGAAATTTCAATTTAATTTTAAAAATACCCTTTGGCTAATCCTTAAAAAGGTTAGGTTGAGAGATGCTGAAATTTTAGTATATTTTAATAATTTTTGGGTTAGGAAAAGCTCATGCGTATTTGGAAGTGTATTATGTCTACTTCAATGGATTAATTAGGAATTAAAGGATTTTTCGTTTAGTTATAAGTGCGTCTTCTAGAAAAATTAATGGATAGGTGAAATAAAATAAATTATTACCTCCACTTGGTTTATATACGTACACACCCCATTGAAAGGTTAGGCAAAAAGTTCTACACTCATTCAAGAAAAAGTGAAAAAAAAAAAAAAAAAAAAAACACATTGAATTAATTGAATTGCAAGATACAATTATTTATAAAATCAAGTAAGATTAAAACAAAATAATTAAACACTTGCATTATGAGATTTTAAATTACAGATAACCAACTTAAATTTTGGTAAAGTCACAAGTAAATAAGTTATAATTTTTCCTCAAATTATACATGTGTATGGAGCCACTTTGTTACACGCCATTTCAAATACCCAAATAAGAGTTATAATTATTTTTGTAAAGTGTGGTAGTACTTGTAAATATGTAATTATTTATTGCAAACCACGGTATAACGATTTTACAAAAGTTATACCATAAATTATATATATAAACCAAATGGAGAAGAATACTTGTGGTTTTTATTTATTTATTTACATGGCTAATTTCAAAGTATAGGACACTGTCTGCTTAACTACTTAATTTCTTCCAAAAGATTTAGGTTTCAATTTTCAAAATGTTTATAAATTGATGATGAAGTTATAGTAAAATCTGTAACATATATGTGCTTTTCACCCTCTAATGATTCCACAACATAGATAACGGTGAACTCATGTTATTCATTGGATGAAATGATATAAACTAGCTAATTTGGTTACTATTAAATGGTCAGGTCATCGCTTATTAGTATGATGATAACAAGAGTCAAATTAAATCCTGATCGTGATTATTCAATTATCTTGATAGTAAATTTCATGGTGGAGATACTACTATAGATTTATCTCCTGTGTTGATGAAAAAAAAAGCACATATTTTTTTAATTATAGGATAAAACATAGAAAAAAAAGATCAAGTTTATATTATTTTATTAAATATTAAATCCTAAAATTAAAAATTCTGACCTTATGATATAGCTACAAATTAATGTGATAAAACTGCCAAAATTTCTTTTCCAAAAAAACTATTGAAAAAATATCATAAAAAATTACAAAGAAAAACCACGTACACTACGTCTCCATTTTAGGTTCAAAGGGTAAGAAATATGGTGGAATTCATAGTATTTTGCATCCACCCTAATTTATGCAAACAAATTGGGTAATTTAACGAGATCCATTTTAGGTTCAATGACTAGCTCGATATTGTTTGAGGTTAAACGAGATAAATTTAAGTAGAATATTTTATATTTAAGTATCAGTTTAATAATTTATTTAATATCTTACAAGGCAAGCTAAACTTGATGAATTAAACATATAACTTGATGATTTAATACAAAGCAAGCTAGTGAGCCTTGGCCCATTATAACCATACTTCTAGTAAGCTTTCAATTGACTGTACGAGCCTGTTCCAACTTCAATGAACTAGTGGCCAGAGCCTCCACCACTAGGTCCGGATGATAGTCGTTGCAGCCAAGATGCCATAGTGTACTTTGCCTTCTCATAAGCCGATGAGTATGGCTCAAGATGATTAGCACTGGAGAAATCCTTACACAGCACCCTGGTTGCCTCGACACGGGTTTGGCTCAAAATAGCCATTAAAATGACAAAAAATAGCAACAAGGTGAGGAATTTCATCTCTAAAAAGTGCCCCAAGTTGCACAAGAGAATTGGAGCTTATTGAGTTTCTAAAAGGAGCTTTTTGGTGTTTGGTGGATGTGTATGACGAAGTATAGAGTGAAGCTTTAAATAGTGATAGAGTTGTGTCAGTTTTCTTGGAGTCATGATGTTTTGTGGGCTTTTAGGGTTTACGTATTGACTAGGGTGTTCAAAAACAGTCATCCAGACTGAAAGCAACAAAAAAAGAGGAGTATGATTTTGGGTTAAAGGGACTAGACAGACTTCCAATTATGCATATTTCTACAGCCATAAAGTTTAAAAAATAAAATGCGTTTCTTCAGGAGATATGCATGGACTTGCTTAGGTGAAATCTATGGATACTCTTGTCAAGAGTCAATAGAGTAACCCAATTTGGAATTTGAGTTTCATGTTAACTATGTCCAAGTGGTTGAAAATTTTGCATTGACATTGTTACAAGTTCGCGGATAATCCCCATCCCACCAAAAACAAACACAAATATATCCATTATTCAAATAAAACAAAAAGAAAAGAACAATAATGAAACGTATAACTATATCAACCATGTGTGGGTTCATGTTTAATCAATTCTGGCAATAATAACAGGACGTGGATTTGATTAGTAGCACTTAGCAATATGAACACACTGTTTAATAAAAAGTTGCATCCAAATCCACATTAAAGAGTTTTCAGATCAAGTGGATATCCACTTTAACAGAAAAGTTTAATTAGGACATTTACTTTTTAGTGAAATTATCATGAACATGAATCTTTTACTACTTTTTTGTGAAATTTTACCCTCAAATGTAGACGCCAACAAATTAAACATGACAAGAATTATGATTGCCAAAATAAACATTAAAACAATAACTTAATATCAATATATGATAACATACTTCTCTATTTATTACGAAAAAAGAGAAAAAGAAAAAGAAAAACTTAATAAAATATTCACTTTCAAAGAGAACTAGAAATGTAATTTTTTTTTTGTTTGTGAGAAAGTGTAATTAACTACGTGCGCGTGTTTAACAGTTAGTTTGTTTCTCAAATATATATATCTATATATATGATTTTTAACTTTTAAATTTATTGCAAGTGGTCAAGCTGCACAATATGCTATGGTGACCTTTGCCTTCTCATAAATGGCTGAATAATAAAAGGAGTAATTATACATAAACCGCCTGTGGTTTGAGCGAAAATCACTTTGCCTATTCGTAGTTTGAAAAGTGTAACTTAACTCACCTAAGATATGTTTCGTTTTTTTTTTATAACCCACCTCTATTTAAATCAGGGATAAATATGTATTTTTACATCCTTTTTATATCTCTCTCCTCCAAAAAAAAAAAAAAAAAAAGACACTAAAACAAGAGAAAATAAGATCAAAAGATGCTATTTGTAAAAATTTAGAAGCTTGTCTCAAGAACTACAATAAATCACAAACTATATTTTTGTAACACACTCAAAAGAAAATAACACAAGGGGAAAATTTTACTTACCCCATAATAAAAATTCTCTATTCGACTTTTAATGTTCCGCTTTATACTCTAAGAATCACTCTTTGAGTATATCTCGAAGAGATTATCACAACCAAAATCATTTTTTTAAAGTTCTTGATTGCCTAGACCCCAGTATAGCACAAAATGGTCATTATTAAGATGACAAAGATAATCAAAATGCGTGGCTAGACTTTAATAACCCATCTTTGAAAATAACCCCTAAGTAGCTGTGATTTTTTGAACTTTAATTTTTCTTCCAAGAAAAAAGTAATGAAGGTTGTGTGTTCTTTGAAAAGAGCTAGGTTTCTTGGGTAAGTGTATGAGAAAATGTGAACCAGTGAGGTGCTAGTTGGCATACCGTATCTAACACTTTATGTTATTTTATTTCATACATAAGAATATAAGATCTAATTGAATTTACCATTGACTAATTTAAAAGTCCTTGGGAAAATAAGTGTACGTTCCCTAAAAGCCCACCAAAACCAACGTGTCAAAGAAGACTGATGTAAACTCCATTATTTTTTTAATTTTATTTATTTATTTTTTTTGAGCAAAGGGAACTAGCACAACTTATTTTAATTGAACAAAAATTCTATGAACCCATAAAAAATATTACAACTTTTGCCACAATTGTCTACAAGAAAAACTATGAATAGTAGTTAAAAAGTGTGGGTCCATCTAAAAGTAATAAATAGCAAATCACATTTGCTATATAGGATATTTGTAGCAAAAGTTATGACTTTTTTTTGTGATACTAGAATTAGTCTCTCTTAATGCAAAAGAGAATAATTTTAGAAATGAAAAATATGTACTCATCTCTGATTTCATTGGACCCCCAAAATGGAACAAGTGAACAACAAAGACTACCTCAATTTGCTTGTAACTCACACCATTGGGAAAATATAAGTCAATGACAAACATCGGGAAAATTTACCTTTCTTATTTGAAGAGAAATTAAACATGGCACAATGGACGTAGGTTTTTGTTTTGTTATTGGCGATTCTCTCGTTACTTGGCATAAGAAGAAACATATGGTAGTTGTTAGCGTGGTAGAATATTGCACCCTTGTAGACACCACAGCCGAACTTCTTGGGCTATACATTGGCTTTTATAGGATCTCATGGTTGATTTTTGGCGAAAAACATATTTTTGTCCCTACATTTTTACACGATTCTCACTTTGGTCTATAACTTTTTTTCCACCGCTTTTACTCTCTATCCTAGAAAACGCATCTCGTTTTTGTTTCTGTCGTTACATCAGAAACAAAAAATGTACATGTGACAAACGAAACTATTAAAATAATAATAATAAATTTTATTTTGGTATTAAAAAATGCAATGTCAGCATCTAAATTAAAAAATTAATTTTTTAATTTTAACTAAATAAAAAAAACTAAAAACAAAAAATCGCATAAATTGAGATCTAAGTGTGTCTTGAACAAGAATACAAACTCAGATCTAAAAACACAAAATTAAAATAAAAAAATCACAAATCCAAAAAATAGGAACAACAAATTAAACTATAGACCCACATCAAATTAAACATGAAAACAGAGTGATCACAGCCATGGCTAAATCTCATTCACTCTCATTTTATACTTTTTTTCTTGGTTCTTTCCAGACCTATTACTTGCTCTATTTGTGTTTGTATCTTTTTTTTTTTTTTCCAGATCCATGACTCTCTCCTTCTCTCTCTCGGTGCTTGTTTCTTTGCAAATTTTGAATTTGTGATCTCTTGTTTATGTTCAAATATCAGCAACTGATGGGTGCGGCCATGGGTCACAGCCATGGGGTAGTACAATTGCCAATCTGCTTCTGGGGTTGCTTGAGAGCCTTCCAGTCGTCGCTCCAGTGCTTGAAGAGAATAAAGGCGTAGCCTTTGGACTTACTGGAGATGCGGTCGGTGACCACCTTGCAATCCTCGATCTCACCGAGCTTGCTGAAGATGAAAGTGAGGGTTTCAGCGGTGGTGTCGTAGCCGAAGCCGTGGATGAAGATCTTGCGGTGGGCGGGGTCTAAATCGACGAGCTCACGCACAATTTCAATCAAGTCCGAGTGCCTACTCACTCCCTTCTTGATCAGAGCCACGAGATGGTCCTTCGTGAACGGCTATAGAACCTTCTCCACTTATTCGTCGTCATCATCGTCAGTTGCTGGGTTTGTGTTTGTTACTTTTGTGTTTGGTTGACAAGGAAGATCTGTTGATGGGTTTGTGTTTTTGTTTTTGTTCTTGCTGGAGATCAGTTTGTGTTTGTCTTTTTGTGTTAGGTTGACAAGAAAGGGCAAGAAAGTACTAGAAAATCTGGGCATGTATTCTTATGTTTAAATTTGAATTGTGTTCTTTAGAGTTCTTGTTGAAGATGAACTGGATTTTTTTTTTCTTTTTTGTTTTAATTTTGTTTTGCATGTTTAATTTCTTATTCATGTTTAATTTGATGTAAATCTATAGTTTAATTATCTGTTCTTATTTTTTGGGTTTGTGTTCTTGTTATTCTTGTTCAAGAAACACTTATATCTCAATTAATGTGATTTTTTATTTTTGTTTTTGTTTTTAATTTTTTTAATTTAAATGCTGATCTCCAGGTCCGACGATACTAGCCTTTTTCTCATCGAAAATCCCTAAAATCATTGCTTCCTCCATTGGAAATCCCTAAGCTTCTCTCTCTCCTCATCATCTCTCTTCTCTCTTGTTCCTTTGGTTTGTTCTTGTTTTTCTCTGTCTTATTTGAGTCTTGACATGTATTTGTGGCTTTTGCAGATTCATTTGGAGACCCCTTTGTTGATATGGGTGCAAATACTCCCTTGTATTCTTCAGGCTCTAATGGTTAGTACTACTATCTTTCTGTTTTGTTTTTGTTTGTATTTTTTTAGTTTCCCAATCTAGAATTAAGTTTATCCAATAGTATCGATGTACTGGAATGGAGTTAACCATGTGATTGTAAAACCCTCATAATAAAATCTCCTTTTGGTAGGTGAGAACAATTAATTTTAATCTTAAATGGCTGTATGTTGGCTGTGTGTTTAATTGTTTAAGGTTTAGTGAATTTAATTTGGGATTTGGGAACCCCCCTGGTGCATACCCTACCTCTTTAGCCCTCTGCAACAGAGCAAGGGCTAATTTTTGTCTTTTGGATTGAGTTTGATCCAACAATATAATCATGAATTGTTATTAAAGTTTAGAAAGATACTAATTTTATTGTTACCATTCTATAATACATGTATGGGTTTTAATTAATGACTTTTCTTTTTGTTATTATGTATATGCAGGAACAATATGTTGTGATAGGAACAGTATTCGTTCTGATATTTGTGTTGTAAAATGGGATGTTAGAACACACTCTACTTCCTCTTCAATCTTCCTTTACACCTCAAGAGATGAAAATGATTTCGTTAATTATGGTGATGAAGAGGGAGACGAGGTAATCCAGCATGAAAAGATTAGACCATATACATGAAAATGGGAAAATGGTACTATGGACACCATTGACGAATTAGACCTTATTGCAAAGAAAGAGCATTCTGGTGTAAATCATCATTGTGATGTTCGACATGATGTTCCGGGTGTTCTTCTCAACTAGAGGTTATATGGGCAACGTTTATCATGAATTCAATGATGGGATTCTACCTTTGTTCATTACTTCCCAGAATTTTAACAAGAAGGTTGTGTTTGTCATTCTTGAATATCATGATTGGTGGATTTTGAAGTATGGAGATGTACTTTCTCAATTCTTTGATTATCCAGCAATTGATTTTAGTGGGGACAAGAGAGTCCATTGCTTCTTAGAAGCCGTTGTTGGTTTGAGAATCCATGATGAGCTTACCGTGGATTCTTCATTGATGGAGGGGAATAAGCGCATTTTTTATTTTCGAAGTTAGAATTGGCAAAGATTTATAGGGCTCTTAATGCAAGTGATGTACTGATTGGGGTTCATGGGGCAGCCATGACTATTTTCTCTTTATGAGGCCTACATCTGTGCTTATTCATTGAGTTCGTTGATAAGCAGGAAATGAGAAGTAGGAAGAATCTTTTGTAAAAATTATTGAAATTTGTACATCCAGCAGTAAAATGAGCTTTCATAGATGTAATATATTTCCTTAATTTGATAATGTAAGACTTTGCTATATTATGAATTTTGTTGGTGATGGACTTCCTTGAGCTTTCACGTTCTACTTCATTCATGTTATTTGTTTCAATAAAGCAATGGACAAAACTCAAAACAAAAAGGCCTTATAGCTTAGCTAAATTAGCTTCACAATATAAATATGTGATTTCAGTGTTTCAAGAAAGCCAAAATAGGTACATGTTGATTTTGATCCCAACTAAAATAGATATGAGTCATGTAGTAGTAAAGAAACTTGATAAGTTGGTATACCTTATCTAGCAGTAAAGAAACTTGATAAATGATAATAAGACCAAAAAAAATTGCTATCATGCATTACTTTAATGGTAATAATAATTGCTAATCACCACCATCACATCCATTTACAACTAATCCAATTGCCTTGAAGGACTTGAAACTTTTGTAGGAACAATTAAAACATAAAAATTAGATCAAGTAGGGATTCGTTTGCTTCACAGTGAGTAGCTTGAAAGTCACAAGCTTGAGCTATTTGTATCAAGCCTTTTTGCCACATTGAACTCCAAGCCATAATTTAGCTAAAACTACCTAAATACTCACAAGTTGATCATGATAATGGAATTGTACCCAAATACTGCCCATGAATTTAGCTACAAGAAAGCATGTCTCTAGTAAAAAAAGAACTTTATTTTTTCTCTGCAAGAAGTAGTACTGCAAGTTTGCTTACACTTTGGAAACAAACAAGAGAGTCCCAAAAAATGGACAATAGTTTAGTACATGCCATTGCATTTAAAAATATTAATCACTTGTATATATAATTAATGTTTAACTAGAAGTTACTCAAATATGCACTTGTACAATCTAACAAATTTAACATGTTTGAGTAGCTTCTATAGTTACAAAAAATTATCCAAAAAATTTGCTACATGTACAATCAATTATCTAATCAATTATCTAAGTTGTTAGATACACTGTTCAAAAAACTGTCCACTGTGTAATATACTCTCAGAAAATCTGCCAAAAAATGTTTTCTAAGCCATGTCCATTGTGTAATATACTCTCAAACAATCTGCCAAAAAATATTGTTCAAGCCATGTCCACTGCAATACACTATTAGACAAACTGCCAAAAAATACTGTCCTTCATACTACAAAAGCAATATTAGCCTTAAAATATGTCAACAAAATCAAGTTACATTTTGAACTTAAACAAACATGAGAAAATTTCACTATAATTGAACTTACCATTTATTAGTTTTTACATACCAAAGAAGTGTTGTGTTTAATTGCAGGCAAGCATTTGTATTTTCAACACATGGAGTTAGTCCATAATTGAACCTAACTTCATTTCCCTGTGTATATATATAAACAATATTCATTTAGTGAGTAGAGAGGATATAAATACATGTATTTATTTTTTACTTGACCAATATTCATTTGGTGAGTAAGAATTAAAACTAAATATTTTAAATTTGAGGGACCAAAACCAAACTTGCCTCAACCAAAAATATAATAAGTCACTCACCAAATTGTTACAGTTGGAACTCACACAAAAGACCAGTCAAGAATGACCTTTCAATAAAGTCACTCACCACAGGCCAAGCCAAAACCCAAATCACCCATTGCCAGGTATGCATAGCCAAGAGACAATCAATAGCTAGCCACACCCAAATCATCCATCATTATCAACCATCAAAGAGCCAACCTAAATCACTTGTCAACAAGACAACACCCAGCCAAGCCATAACAATATCTCAACCCATCAACTACCTGACTAGCAGCCAAGAGCTACTTATATCTTAGGCATAAAGCCACTTCAACAAAAACTTCATAATACAAATCAATCAGAAAAACAGACTTCAAATCCATCACACAAATTCAAAAGTTTCTAGATAGTCACTTAAAACATGAATATACATAACACAAATCTAACAAGTTCATGAAAAAGAAGAAGAAGAAGTGAAGATTGGAAGAGCTCAACTGAGGGAAGATAGTCACTTAAAGCAACGTTTACATTTTAACTAACAAACATCTGCATCATTTGATATTTATGACAATGATGGAGTTAATTGAGACAATAATGAAATTAATGGTGCCTATGTAATCACAATAATTATAAGAGAGAGTATAAGAAATTATCTAATTACTTATAAGTGCAAAACATATAAACAAGTATGTTTACCCTTAAGATAAGTTTGCTATATCACAAAAAAGAAAACCTTATTAATAAATTCACAAATAAAAAGGCAAGTATAGTACAACCTCCAGCTTCACAAATTATTAAGTTATTCCACTACGAATAAAAAAAATATCTTACTTGATGCGAATCATGTTCTCCATGTGAGCCATAATTATTTTATTGCATGTTAAGAGCAAAACCAGGTTCTTATATGAGAAAATATATATAAATATATTATTATTATTATTATTATTATTAGCCATAACAATATAAAATTTTACAAACAATGGAAACTTAGTAAGAGATAAAAATAAATAAATAAAATTTATTTTGGAAAACTATTGACTAATTTCATCATTTAATCCAACTCTACCACCCCCCCCCCCCCTTTTTTTTTTTTTTTTTTTTCTGCTTCTCAACCCAACTTTTCTTTCTTTTTCCACTCATCCAGCCTTCTTTTTTCTTAAGACCTTTTGCTCTTTCAACCAAATATTCCAAATGTTGGTTAGGATCAAGATTTTCTGCACCACTATGTAATGGCATTTGATGGGGCAATTGATGACCAGCCACATTTTTTTGCTGCAATATCTTCAACCTTTTTTTTTTTTTTTTTTTTTTCATATTCCTCTACCATCTTCTCTATTAATGCAAATGCCTCTTCATTGTCTGCCACTTGAGAAGCTAATCATACCAACTTGGGACATAATCTTTTATATCGTTGTGTAACACTCAAGTTGACATTCTCTTCCACATTCTCTTGCCCATCTTTTCAAAATGTACATATCAAGTTTTATTTTTATATCAAGGAAGTCAAAGACTTTCAAAACATGGCAACATAAAATCCCAACGGTTTCAAACTTTCTATAACTACATGAAAATGGCTTATCTGCAGTGTCATAAGAGACTATGAACTCACCAAGCTTATGCATAAACTCAATAGTGTATGTATGCACTAACAAGTCCTCTTGGCAATTTTTTATCCTTGTTGTTGATGCAAGGTCATATTGATTATGAAGGATTTAAATATTACAGGTGTGTACACTTGTATTGCTTGCTTCAACAATGGAGAATTTTTCAAGCCCAATTGGAGAAATTTTTGTCTTGTATTAAATTCAGCTTGTAACTCTCTTTCTCGTTTTTGCTCAATCACTCAATCAAAATGTTCAAAAAATTCTGCCACATCCAAATCAAATCTCAAGCAGTCTTTCAAATCTCCATTCAAGCTTTCACTGAGTTGAGTACTTTGTATTCCTAATGTAAATTCATATAACACTTTGCCCATTTTCCCTTCAATTTGTAGATAGCATCCAACCAACTACAATCACGTATAACATATGTGTCAATCATGTCCTCCCAAGTTTTTTCAAATTCAATTTCATCATTAAAGTCAAACATACAAGTTTTAAAAACTTGAAGAAAAGAAGAACCATCCTTCATCAAATTCCCGAAATGTTTTATCCCATTTTGTATTATGTGCCAAGTATATATAATTCATGGTAAGTGTTAGGCATTACCTCACTCAATGCCTTTGCCATTGCAAGATCTTAATCCGTAAAAATTGTTTTAGGTCTTTTACTTGCATGTGCAACTAAGAACCTTTCAAACAGCCACTTAAACAATTCTGTCATTTCATCATATAAAAGAGTAGCCCAAAAAACTGTTAACCCTCTATGGTGATTGAAACCGTTAAACACCCCTAAGGGTCTTAGCTTTTTATTAATACCATATGTAGTGTCAAATGTCACCACATCACCAAAATTAGAATAATCAATAATCATTCTAGCATTAGCCCAAAAAATTTTTGTAATCTGCTCAACATTATCTAATTTTACTACATGTTGAAATGATGGATTTGTAGTTAATTGTTCCTGAAAGTATCCTAATAAGCATGCAGCTTGACCATATATCAATTTTTTTTATCGTCTTGTTCTAAAATAATTATACTGATTAAGCTCAGTGAATCCAAGATTAGCTCTCCCACCAGCCTCTCTACTCATTAACTTATATGCTGCTTTTGGCTTGATTCTAGAAGAAGATGCTAACTCAATCAATCCTGCATAAACTTCTGAGATTTTCCATTGAGATCTCATTATATAAACTGTTTCTAATAGATGAAGAGTGTGATTATGTTCTTTAATAAAATTAGTCACTTTATACTTTCTAGTTTCTTGCACTAATGAAACATATAGCTTTACTGGACAGTTAGTCCTTGTATCATCTCGGTTACGAGTGCGAATCATATCTTTTTTTTTCTAGACCTCGAATGCCTTGCTTTGCACACACAAATCCTCTAAATGTTATCTTTCCATCCTTTTTTACTTTTATTTATGTAATTCTTTCTAACATCAAAGCCCATTTGCCTTCCATATTTTAGCCAAAACTCTCATGCATCTTCTAATGTATTGAATTCCATACCAACTCTAGGACTCAAATCTTCATTGGCATCCATGTTTTAAGAGAATCCTCTCACCCTACTATGCAATGAATTAAATAATACTCCTGTAATTAACAAACAAATGTACAAAAAATTAATTATTATAAATACAATGAGAACCTAAAAGCATAGAATTCAAGAAGAGAACCAAAGGATAGAAACTTATATAGGACAAGGAAACAATGAAAAACACATTGACAATTCACAAGTGATACTTTAAATTAGAATGTAAAAGACATCAATAAAGTTATTGAGGATGATTTGTATTCATTGATCTTTGAGAGAGAATAAAGTCATAAATGATAAGATTTTGATTTAGTTATTATTGAAAATATGCAAAACTTATTAACGCTGAAACAACTATCCATTTTTCAATTACCTGAATTATATGACAAAATAAGGTTTCAGTCACGAGTAGACCTCTACTAGTGGGACAAACAGAATTACTAAAATCGTCTAAAAATCTTATAAGGCTTAAAGGGGCTCATTGCAGGGATAATTGGAAGCTAAGCAATTCTAGTATTAAGGGTTCAATGTAGCTATTGCGTATTGATACTAACCTACATGGTCATTGACTCATTTACAATTTCTACCCTAACCCACAATTATTTTTGCAATATCAACAGCTTAGTTCAAGATTAACTTGCAATGCCCACCCCAATATCTAATATCAGTATTAAAAAGCAAAATTTAGTAAAGGCCCACTTGGGTGAACATTACAAATTAATTTTGATACATTAGAGCACACTACGACATAAACCAGCCCACTAATTTGGTAAATTCAACACTAATTTTGACTGGTAAATTGATCTCCGATTTGGGTGTTGAATATATATTGATCACGAAAATTTATAGTTTAGGATGGACGTTACAAATATCCTGTAGTTTATGGTGGATAGTTACAATAAACCCTGGTATCAAAAAGTTACTTTTTTCAACTCAAATTATGTTTTGCGTAAATATTCCAATGGATAGGGAAATTTAGCCAAATAAAATGGGGATTTTCTTTTGGGTATAAGAAATAACTAATACATATCTTGGGCAAGATTAGAAAGTTAGTTCACTAAGGAAAAGAATAAAGAGTAGTCCACTTCAAAATAGTACACTATCATTCTCTAAAGTAGTCTACTTCATATCATTCTCTAAAGAGTATAATAGGTGAATTCTTGAATTCTTAATTAATATATAATCTATTTAACAGTTCCTATCCTCTTAATCACTTAAATTTGAAGAATAGCACATTTATTTCCAACATTTTAGTAGAACTGAAAAGGAAAGCAAAGATTCAACACTCACAACTAGATGTGACAACATTCTGGTAATAGTTCCATGGGATTGGCCGCTGGATCATCACCACATTGTCTTTTACAAGAGGCAGTGATCCTAGCTTAGGGATGGAAGCTATCTGAACACCACCAGTCTTGTCCCTTGAAACATGAGCACCACACCAATACTTTAAGTACCAATAAAGGCCATATGCAATTTCTACAACTATGGTTCCTTTAATCCTGAAAGAGAAATGTAAAATTACAATTTTCATAATATATATATTGCTTTCTCTCATTTGGGGGAGAAGGGAGTAGCAGAAGATATGTCTGAAAGAAAAAACAGCATGAGTCTTTCATAGCGAGATACCTACCTATCCTTTAGAAGGGGTTAAAAAATAACTATTTCAAAGAAGACACCTTCTGATGCACAAAACAATAAATTTAAAGGTTCAAAACTTTAAGTTCAAATCAGTTCATCCAATGAGCCCAAGAGGAGGGGAAATGGGAGGGATTAATGATATCAACCATAAAATTTTTGAAGATGCAAATTTCCAGAAATGGACAAATAAAGATCCTTAAAAAACAAAAACTAGTATTTGAGTTGAGGAACTCACTGATTCAAGTCCTAGATCGAGATTGAAGCATGCATGGTGGAAAGAAGCAGAGGAGTTTGAGGTTGTTCTTCTAACTTCTATCTTTCTGTGTTCTGTTCTTGTCTTGCTCAATCTTCTTCTATGTTAGGGATGGACCCGCGGTGACTATCACAAAGGCGTTTGGTTTCAAAGAGACCTCCACTCCATGAGAGTTGGGGGTTTGGTTTCAAATTCTAAGTTTCAGTGTTTGGGTATGAGCTGGGGTTGCTGTGACAATAGATTGAAGGAGAGGCAGAGACAACAGCTATGCAGAAGAGAGAGAAAGATAGAAAAAATTGATTTTCTATTTGGTTACTCAAACTTTTACCAAAACAGTGGGCAGGCTAAATCAATAGTGGGTGGGCTGCTGTGATAACAAATTGAAGGAGAGGAAGAGAATGGTTTGAAGGAGAGGCAAAGTGCAACCTCAAACGCAGGGGAGAGAGAGAGAAAGATTTGATTTTAGCTTGAATTTACTCAGACTTGCCAAAACAGTGGGCGGGATGAATTGATTTTAAGGGTAAAGTAGTATTTTTGTTATTTGGTGAGGTGTCAATTTTTTAAGCCATTAGATTAAATCTATGGTTGAGAAGAGAGCTATTGCACATCGTGCAAGACTCTAGGTATTGCCAAGGTTTTGAAACCTAAACCGTTCAATGAATCGTAAAAGAGAGAGATTCAAGATTTTTGAGGTTGGAACAAGGCTAAACTGAAGTTGAATTAAGGTTGAACCGTGATGACGTCATAATTAATTTAATAATTATTTAAAATATAAATAAAATATAATAAATTAGTAAAAATTGAAAATTACCTAAAAATTTATAGGAAAAAGTTGGGTCATTTGTAAATACTATTTTCTCTTAATTAAATTGTATTAAATTGATAATATTTAATACAAAATAATTAAAATTAATGCTTAAAATTATGTAATATTGACTAAATTAGTACTTATAGAGATTCAAATATATCTTAATTTACGATAAATATGATATTTGTTAGATTTTCTCTTATTATTTAAAAGATTTTAAAATATTATGTCTAAAAAATAATAAATAAATATAGCAAAAAAGAGTTTTAAAAAATATAACTAAAAAATAATAAACTTAGGCCTTAATAAGTTGGCTATAGCGTGTGATGGATAAAAAGAGAAGGAAAAAAAATTATGACTCATGAGATCTCATGAGAAACCCAACCCCACTCACACATTTCCCCAAGCATCATAATCAAACTTTACACGTTTCCTCAAGCCACACCACATGATCAAACTTCAAACCCTATGACTTTTGCCTTCTATCCTTTTAGCTTTCATGTTTCCTCTGCAGCCTGCGCCTCTCTCTCCCGCTGTTATTTTTCCCACAGTTTTCAAACAAATAGCAGTCTTCTTCTACAATTTTTCAACAAATAAAGAAGAAGCAGAACCACATGCAGATCATATGCAGAAGCCAGAACCGTCAGACCCGTGTCTGGTTTTGAAAACCGGGTGGTTTGACAGCTTGAAAGGTTCACTAAAAATTTAAAATTTCCGGTTTTGGTAGTTTAAAAAATCGGAATGATCGACAGTTTCTGGTTAGTACGGTCCGACCGGCCGGTCAGGTCCGGGTTTCAAAATCTTGGGTATTGATCTCTTAATTACTATTTGTTTCTCCGCTTTAGTTGTGAGTTTACACTCAAACGTAAAAATGCCAACAAGAATTAATAAGTAAACAGACAGCAAACAATTGTTGTTTTAAATGAATTAGAACTTTTATACCAATGCATATTCAAAAAATTCAACCGTCAATCCAAGCAGCTCAAGCTACAGATGGTAAAAACAAAGAATCAAAGAATAAATTTAACGTGTCATTTACATTTGTGTCCTATAAGTTACTTTATATGGTATACTACGTACTATATGCTTGTAGTTGTATAAGCATTTCATAAATTGAATGAATTAATGACTAGGGCCACTAGGACTAGGTCCTGATGGCAACTTTTGAAGCCAAAAATATCCATGTTGTACTTTGCCTTCTCGTAAATTTTTGAGTATGTGTGATGATGATTATCACTAGCAAAATCCTCGCTCCTTTACCGAGCTGGCTGAATGCTAGAGCAAAAAATACATTCACTTAAGGCCTTAAGCAAAAAAATAGCCTCCAAATTTTAACTAATAGAGTTATTTATAATCAATAAATAAAATAATATTTCTTTACCAGATGAAAAACAAATAAAAAAAAAAAAGAAAAAAATGCAACGTCCACGATATTTTTCCCAACATTTTTACAACTAATGTTAAGTAGTAGGTTATTATTGATGGTAAAAAAATAATTATAGTGATATTTTCAAATAGAAAACAAAAAACAACTTAAAATCTAAAATTTTTTATAAAAAATAATGTGAATATTGCATTTCTAAAAAAAAATTAATAATAATAAGAGTTGAGTTAGCAAAATTTTACTAGTTCTTATTTAAGTTTACCATTTACACCGTTTTTTTACTTACCACTATCAATCTGTCATATTAACAAGTATGAAAAATTTTGTCAAACTTTTTCTATTTATAAAATTTCTAAAAAAAAGAAAAAATTCTACGTAGTTCATATTAATTTTTATCTTAGGCCCTTTAATGCATCAAGCCGCCCTTGCTCTTTTAAAGTCCACGAAATGACCACGAAGATTACAAAGATCACAATCAAAATAGTGCAAGTCTTTCTAAAACCACAAGTAATAAATTTATTGCATTTTGTTGCCTTGGAACAAATGTGACATCGAATCATACTTCTTTCCCTCGAAAACAAAAACAAATATATGATATATCCATTCAAATAAAACAAAAAGAAAAGAACAATAATGTAAGTATAACTATATCAACCATATGTGAGGGCTCATTTTTCATCAATTCTGGCAATATTAACAGGACGTAGATTTGGTTAGTAGCACTTGGCAATATGAACACACTGCTTAATAAAAAGTTACATCCAAATGCACATTAGAGTGTTTTCCGATCAAATTGATACCCGCTTTAACAGAAATGTGGAATTATCGTGAACGTGAATCTCTTACTATCTCTTTTACTAGTTTGTTGTGAAAATTTACCCTCACATGTAAACGCCAACAAATTAAACATGACAGGAATTATGATTGCCAAAATAAGTAAGAAAACATTCAAACAATAACTTATATATATATATATATATATACACACACACAAAAGCAGTAACTGTATTTTTTTTTTCCATAAAGGGAAAAAATTCTAAATTTTAAAAGTGCTCTTTTTAAATTCAAAATGAAATTTAAAATTTAAAATTTATTGAAAAGTGGTCATCTGCACAAGCTGCAGACAAAGACCATGTCATTGTCTCTCCTACGTTAATTTATATGCTTTTTTATTTTTTTTTCCTTTTCTTTTTTGTGTGTGTGGCTGTAACCTAGTATAAGAACTTCCCAAATTTGATGAACTAATGACCAGGTCATTAGCTAGGACTAGATTTTGATGAAAACCGTTGGGAGTCAATGCCATGTGACCTTTGCAGCCATAAATGGCTGAATAATAAAAGTCTCTGTTCGACTTTCTTTGTTTTATTTTATGCTCTAGTAATTACTTTTTGAGTATATCTGGAGGTGGTAATTACTCCTAATAAAATTAATTTTTGATGTTCTCTGGTTGCCCCCCCATTATAGTACAAAATGGTCACTAAGATAACGATAATCAAAATGGTGCTAGACTTTGGTAACTAATCTTTGAAAATAACCCCTGACTAGCTGTCATTTTTGAACTTTAATTTTTCTTCCAAGAAAAAAGTAATGAAGGTTATGTGTTCTTTGAAAAGAGCTAGGTTTCTTGGGTAAGTGTACGAGAAAATATATATGAACCGGTGAGGTACATATAAGTGATGGAGTTTACATCAGTCTTCTTTGACACGTTCGTTTTGGTGGGCTTTTAAGGTACATATACTTGTTGACCAAGGATTTTTGAATTAGTCACTTTTTAATTTATTTTAATTAGATTTTATATTCTTTTTGTATGAAATAAAAGAACATAAAAAGTGTTAGATAAGGTATTCCAACTAGCACAACTTATTTGAACAAAATTCTACTGAACAAAAATTCTAGTTACACCAAAAAAAAAAAAAAAAAAAAAGACTAAAATATAAAACCCACCTTCTAAATTTCTTCAAGATTCATTTCAGTCTTCTAACTTTAGTTTTGCTCATTTCAATCCTTTAAATTTCAAATTTATTTAATTCAGGTCTTTCCATCAACTTTTGTTAATTTTAAAAAAAAAAATCTGAAAATATTTTTTAATTTAAAAAATTTAAAGAAAAATTAAAAAAAATTAGAAAATTAACCACAGTATATAACAAATGTTGAAAGAAAAGTCTTAATTAAATAAACTTGAAATTTAGAGAACTGAAATGAAATTTGGTAAAACATAAAATGTAGATTTTGCATTTTCACCTAAAAAATAATATAATTCTTGCCATAATTGTCTATGTGATAAACTATAAATGATATAGAAAAATTATAAATTCATATGAAAGTGAGAAATAGTCAATTTCAATTTTCTAAGTATGATAATTGTCACAAAAGTTTTTATTTATTTATTTGCAATAGCAGAATTAATTTTTTCCTTACTCCAAGAAAATAGCGTTAGAAATGAAAAACATGAACTCTTCCGTTTTCAAGTCATTGGGCCCCCACAAGGGAACAACAAACAAATCCGACTTTGCCTGTGCCGCAAACCATTGGGAAAATACAAATCAACTAAAAACATTGGGAAATTTTATTTTATTTGAAGGTAAATTAAACATTGCATGAGAGCGCCAACAATGGTGACACAATTGCTAAACGACAAGCTTCAATGATGGTGGAATATCTAAATTTTTTTTATAAAGGGTGAACAGTGAACTGCTATTTTTACAAGTTCACTGTAGCTTCAAAGGAGAGGGGGGGGGGGTATTGTTTATCTGGTGGTTGTGGATGATAAAGAGACAAAAATGAAGAGAGACATGAAGACAACAAATAAAGTAAGAATAATAATAAAAAAAGGAATAAAAAGAATTTTTAAATAAAGTGGTAAAAAAATAGAATTATTGATATTGAGTATATTGTAAAGTGTAATGTTAAAATAAATAAAACAACTTTTTGAGTTACTAATAACTAAATTTTTTAAATCCACCAATATGAATGCTCTGATACACGTATGTTTTTGTTTTATTTTTTGCGATCCCCTCATTTCTTGGCATAGGAAGAAACAGATTGGCAGGGTAAAATATTGCACCCTAGTAGAGACATCACAGCCGAACTTCTTTGGCTATATATTAGCTTCTATACGATACTTGAGTTGATTGCTCTAACGTAGTTCATGTTCTAATCCATTGCGAGAAATAGTCTCAAGTGTGTTAAATGCTAAATTTTAAGTATTTAACACACCAAAACACACACAAAAAAATACATTTATGAAATGTGTCAAATGCTAAATAAATGACATTTGTTACAATAATGTACTAATAATAAACCGTATGGTTATATGTGCTAAACATATTTTAGTATTTTTTATTCAGTTTTCTTTCTTTCACATCACACCCTCCCGTATTGTCATCTCTCTCTCTCTCTCTCTCTCTCTCTCTCTCTCTCTCTCTCTTATATTTTATTCAATTTTATTCAATTTTCTTTGCCCACATCACATCCCCACATCCTCTCTCTCTATCCCTTTCTCTTTGCCTCTCTCTTCCTCAGACCCCCACGCATGATAAATATATTTGTTTTGTTAATTTTTAAATATAGAAGAGGTTTGTTTTAAATTAATTTAATGTATTGTAATCTTAAAATAAAATATTTGATATAGAATATGTCGTAAAATAGTACATTAAAATAGATAAAATAATTTTTTAATTTTTCAAAATAACTCTTTCTTTTTTTTCAAAGATTTTATGCTGCTAATGCTCTAACAATCAACGCAACATTCAAGTCACACACGTAAAGGGTCTGGGAATCTGACTCATGCAAGTGTAAAATAGAAGAGTTTGTGATATGTTGGGAATTTTAAACAAAAATGATTTTAAGCTTAAAAGTAACAGCATTTCATGGTTTATTTATACATTTATTCTTGATAACTGAAACATTCTGTGCTAGATTGAATCTGTGGCCCTCTCCTACACTCCTTTCATGTTTTAACGTATAAATATTTATGTCCACATGTATATGAGTAAAATTGGACTCAGATATGATCAATTGAGATCAATTTGATTCAAACATCTGCGCAGTGCACAGGATTCAAAGCATCACAATCTCTAAGCCAATAAACACACAAGTCTATACAAGAATGCGGACAAAGAAGTACGTAAAATAAGTAAATAAATAAGCTAAGCGAGCATAGAAAATATTAGAAATCAGTAATGACTTGTCATTTTGAATGTAATTAAATAAATTTATTTAATTTGGTTACAACAAATTTGTATAATTCTTTATTTGTGATTCTGTATATCAGTATACGAATACACAACTGTGTGAGCGTGTAATTTTCTTTATTTAAAAGAATGTACATGCATAATCCATGTTCTTCTTTTACTAGATTAAGCTTGTATTTGCGCCTATTTGGCTGTATATAAGAGACCCTAATGGCCGATGCCGCCTGGGCTAGGTCCTGATGGCAATCGTTCCAGCAAGCATGCCATGGAGTTCTTCGCCTTCTCGTAGACCGGGGAGGATCTCTCCAGGTTATTAACATTGCCAAAACCCTCACACAACATGTACAGCCTACTTGCCTCCACAGCAGTAGTATGGCTCAATACAGCAACAGAGATGACAAAGATTATGAAAAGGGTGTTGAACTTCATCTCTAAAAGTACCAAGAAAGGCCCAAGAGAGCTAAAGTTTATGAATGCTTAAAGAGGGTGTTTTTGGTTCTCTGTGAATGTGCATGAGAAAGTATGGAAGGGAAGCTTTTTATAGTGATAAACTGTGCTAGCAGTCTTCTTGGACTCATGATGTTTTGTTGGCTTTTGGGGCTTTCGTATTGACTAGGGCGTCCTAAACGAGTCATGCAGACTGAAAGAATCAAGGCCACGTTTTGTTGCCTAAGTGGAGATCGAAGCATGGATCTTCAGGTTTGAATGCGTCTAAACGCCATAAATAAGTGCTTATCTTCATGACAAATTAAGTTCTCATGTCGAAGGTAAATCTTGGCTTGGAAAATGCTAAAGCAATCTACAAATTTTATAATTTAAATTTTGCAAACCAATGTAATAATAAGTATGATTGGTAGATTTCAAAAACAAATTTAGTTAATGTTGAATTTTCTAATTTATTTTTTGTCATTAGTTTAGTTTTTTTTTTTTAGTGACATATCAGTTCGTAAAATTTGCATAATTCTTAACATCTCTTATCTTAATTTTTGGTTTCAGCTGTGTCAAGAGTACGTCAGCAGAGTGTAAATAGTGTAAAACTCAACATTGATTTTGTGTTACCTTTCATTGTAAACTATCTATGGGTTGAACCTTTTCGCATTGACTGAACTGATCATCATGTTATTAATTCTTGTGTTTTTTTTTTTTTTTTTTTTTTCTATAATACATATATATATATATATATATATTTTTAGAAAAATGAAATATTGCGTCCCTGCCAGTGAATTTCACTCAACCTGGTAACTCTTTTCGGATTTGGTTCAGTAGCACAACTATACGGGCATTGGAGATCTTCCCCAGTCAAACTTTTGGTATACATATGTCGAATACCCACCTGAATAAATAAGTTTAAGACACTAGAGATTCCTGGCCAATAAACCATGCATGTACATCAACCTCTTAATTACTATTTCTTTCTCAACTTGAGTTGTGAGTTTACAATCAAACGTGAGAACACCAACAAGAATTAATAAGTAAACAGACAGCAAACAATTGTTTTTTGAATGAATTAGAACTTTTATACCAATGCATATTCTTAAAATTCAACCTTCACTACAAGCAGCTCAAGCTACTGATAGTAAAAACAAAGAATCATAGAATAAGTTACTGTATAAGTTACTGTATATGGTATACTACGTACACTTGTGTCCTATAAGTTACTGTATATGGTATACTACGTACTATATGCTTGTAGTTGTATAAGCATTTCATAAATTCAATGAATTAATGACCAGGGCCACTAGGACTAGGTCCTGATGGCAAATTTTGAAGCCAATACTCCATGGTGTACTTTGCCTTCTTGTAAATTTTTGAGTATGTGTTGTATGTTTTTAAACCCCTTAACACAAGTTGTTTAACATAATTAATTAATCAAGTGAATACTTAAGTTTATTATTCTGATCTAGGTTAAAACAAAACTATCATATCATGCAAAGCAACAGAAAAATAAATACCACAACGATATGATGATTCAAGAAAACTAAACTGGAAAAAAACCTGAAGAGAATTTAACCTAAGTATCTTCAAGATAAAAAACAAATCTACAATAGAGAATTGAAGTTTACAATAAGACTTAAACCACTAACATCCTATTACTACCACTTGTAGAATTTACTGACACAACCACATGCAAACTCCGAATCCACGAACTTCTTCTCTATTAGGCTTTTGCAATACAAGCACCCACATTTGTGATAAAAAAAAAACACAAATTCTCCTGTTTGTGATTCCAAGACCATCTTTAAAGGTTTAAATCGTCAGCACCTTTGATGACTAGAGAAGACAACAACTTCTACAATTTCGAATCTTGAGATTCTTCATGGAATAACACCAGTAGAAGGCATGAGAGAGTTTTTTGAGTAAAAAACCCTAGATACAAAGGAAGCACCCTCTTCTATATCTGAAAAGCCTTATAAAAACGTACTTAGGGTTTTCTTTATATACTAGAAGAGATAGATCTGAAATCCTAATCCTTAACAGACTTAGACTGCTGTTTGCACTTAATTAAAATTCTACAGATATGTATTTCAATCAGTCGAGCTTGTCTCTCGATCTGTCAAACCAGGAAAATTTTGAAATATTCTTTCTACAGCTTATTGGTTCTCAAATCTTGACTTAAATCACTTTGAACATTGTCTAAAAATACTTATAGACTCTAGAATCTATATCTAGACAAGTTTGTGTTCGCGATTTGCCAATTGTTATAAACTTTTAGAACCTAACATGTGTGATAATGATTATCACTAGCAAAATCCTTCTTTAACTCCTGGTTGCCTCAACACCAGAATGGCACGAAATGACCACGAAGATTACAAAGATCATCATCAAAATAGTACAAGTCTTTCTAAAGCCATTAGTAATAAATTCATTGCATCTTGTTGCCTTACAAATGTGACATCGAATCATACTTCTTTTCTTTCGCTCGAAAACAAAACAAATATATGATATATCCATTCAAATAAAACAAAAAGAAAAGAACAAGAATGTAACGTATAGCGATATCAACCATATGTGAGGGCTAATGTTTCATCAATTCTAGAGATTTGGTTAGTAGCACTTGGCAATATGAACACACTATTTAATAAAAAGTTGCATCCAAATGCACACTAGAGTGTTTTACGATCAAATTGATACCCGCTTTAACAGAAAAGTTTAATTTGGACATTAGATTCTTAGTAAAATTATCATGAACGTGAATCTCTTACTCTCTCTTTTACTAATTTGTTGTGAAAGTTTATGGTTTCCAAAATATGTCAGAAAACATTAAAAAAATAACTTTATATATATATATATATATATATATTTATTAGAGATATATTAGCCCATTAGTATAGGTCTAAGTCTAATTCTACTTTGTGTGCAAGTCAAGTCTTCTATTTGTATTATAAGTCTATTAGTTTAGAGTTTAGTCTACTATATATATTCATGTTATGGTTCATTGTAACATAATAAAGATGTAACCTTTAAGGGTTTCCTTTATGGACGTAGGCCGTAAGGCTGAACCACGTAAGCCATATGTTCTTGTGTTCCTATTTTATACTTTTCTCTTCTGCATATATTCAATCATATTCAACATGGAATATATCATAGCTAATATCTAATATATATATATATATATATATATATATATATATATAAAAGGCAAGACTTAGGTATAGTACTTAGGTGTTATTTTTTAGGTTCTCCTCTTAAAATTCTGTTATGTGCATTTTTTCTCACGGGATTGAAGTGTCACATTATGAAAAAAATAAAAATAAAAACAAAAACTTAATACAATAGTCAATTTCAAAGAGAATTAGAAATGTAATTGAGAATGAGTTAATTATTCACTTTCAAAGAGAATTAAAAATGTAATCAGGACTGAGTTGATTATAAATTTGGTTAAATTTAAGGTCAAGGATTATATATATTTAACATTCTAAATTTATTGCAAAGTGGTCATGCGTGCTGCACAAGTTGCCGTGTCATTGTCTCTCCTACGTTAATTTATGTACTTTTTTTTTTTTTTGGTGGCTGTAATCTAGTACAAGAACTTCCCAAATTTGATGAACTAATGACCAGGTCATTAGCTAGGACTAGGTTTCGATGGCAACTGTTGGGTTCAATGCCATGGTGACCTTTGCTGCCATAAATGGCTGAATATATAATAAAAATTCTCTGTTCTACTTTCTGTGTTTAATTTTATGCACTAATAGTCACTTTTTGAGTTTATCTCGAGGTCGTTACCACTAACAAAATTATTTTTTAATGTTCTGGTTGCCTTGACCCCTAGAATAGCACAAAATGGTCACTAAGATAACGCTAATCAAAATGGTGCTAAACTTTGCTAACCCATCTTTGAAAATTACCTCTGACTAGCTGTGATTTTTGAACTTCAATTTTTCTTCCAAGAAAAAAGTAATGAAGGTTGTGTGTTCTAGGTTTCTTGAGTAAGTGTATGAGAAAATATGAACCAGTGAGGTATATATAAGTGATGGAGTTTACACTTTACATCAGTCTTCTTTGACACGTTGGTTTTAGTGGGCTTTTAGAGAACATATACTTGTTGACCAAGGACTTTTGAATTTGTCAATGGCAATTTTAGTTAGATCTTATGTTCTTTTGTATGAAATAAAAGAACATAAAGTGTTAGATACGGTATGCCAACTAGCACAACTTATTTGAACGAAATTCTACTATACAAAAATTCAAGTAACCAAAAAAAAAAAAAAAAAGCTAAAATGTAAAACCCACCTTCTAAATTTCTTCAGGATTCATGTCAGTCCTCTAATTTTACTTTTATTCATTTCAATCCTCTAAGTTTCAGATTTATTTAATTAAAGTCTTTTCGTCAATTTGTATTAAAATTTTTTGAAAAAAAAAATTGAAAAATATTTTTCAATCATTAATTGAATTTTTTAAATTAAAAAATTTGTAGAAGAATTTTAAAAATTAAAAAATTGACCATAACATATAACAAATGTTAATAGAAAAGCCTTAATTGAATGCACTTGAAAGTTAGAGAACTGAAATAAATTTTGGTGAAACATAAAAGCTAGATTTTACATTTTTGCTTAAAAAATATTATAACTCTTACTACAACTGTTTATATGTTAGACTGTAAATAATGAAAAAAATTGTAAATTTATATGAAAGTAACAAATAATTTATTATAATTTTCTAAGAATGGTAATTGTCACAAATGTGTTTTATTTATTTATTTGCGGTGGTAGAGTTACTTTTTTCCTCAGTCCAAGAGAATACAGTGTTAGAAAGGCCAAAATGGCCAAATACCATGTTTTTGAAAACTTTTTAGGAAAAAAACACTGTTTCGAAAATAATTGGCGATCTACCACTTTTTCCAGTACTCGAGCTCCACATACTCAAGTACCATGTTTTCTAATCCCACATGGCCTGGCTGACATGGCATTTAGGAATATAAAAATGCCATTTAGTACTCGAGTCTGGAAGACTTGAGTACTGTGGTTTGGTACCCGAGCCCACCAAGCTCGGGTATCAACCTGGGTTGGCTATGTATCACTCCATTAGTACTTGAGCTTCATGGGTTCGGGTACAGATAACACTGTACCCGAGTCCATGAAGCTCGAGTACTAGTCATGACCAGTAACTACTCGAGCTTCATGGACTCGGGTACTGTGTTATCTGTACCCGAGCCCATGAAGCTCGAGTATAATCTGTTCATACTTTTAAAATCATTCATTTAAAAATCTTTACAGCCGTTTCATTTTTTACGTCCATTTGAAATTACTAATACGAACACACTCATAATAATTGTAACTCAAAAGTTATAACTGTATTAACATTGCCTCAAGCACCTCTGAGAAACATTGAGAATTTGACATAGAACCTTCTTGGTTTTCCGTCATGTGCCAAAGGTGATCATATAAAACCACTAAAGAAATTTATTGCAATTAGCAGTTTCATTTGGTAGATAAAAAACACTAAAGAAATTTAGTGTTGTGCTAATAATTTATTATTTTGTTCAGGTTTTCTACCGTTATTCACAGCCACATACTGAGCACAATATGCTTTCATGTCTAGCACTGACAGATATAGAGGTTCCAAAGAGATGAAAGAAAAGAATTTGGCAGCAAAACCCAGAGGTTGGGGTAGTTAGTTAGTACCAGCACCAAGTATTTTAAGAGCTTAAATAAAATTGTATGATAATGGCAAGAGAAGCATTTTTGGATGCTCGGCACCCAACACCCTTTATGGTGCGTAGGCACTAAGGTTTGAACCACAGCAGCACCCGTCCTCCTATTCACTTAGGAAAAAAAATAAAAAATAAAAAACTTGGCAAGAGCGATAAGAAAAGGCACAAAAGGCTGTTGAAGCTGAATCATCTTCATATAAACAAAATAAGCCTACTAATGGATGCATATATTAAGAGCCACACAATGTAAACTTGGTTATACAACATTGACCATCCTGACAATTTTATCAGTAAGTTTATGTTACAGATCTTAGCACATGAATTCATGATTCACACAAGTATTAGGAAGCATCCTTTAACAATAATTCAAAACTATGAAAAAGGAAACTAAAATTAAAATATACAAAATAGATTGTTTAGACTACAATTTTAACAACAAACATTTTTGCCAAGCCTCCTTAAAACCTTGTCATGAGCAACCAATAGCACAACTAAAACAGCTTCACTTGCCGTGCCTTGTATCACTCCACCAAAATATCAAATCCCAAAATATCGGAACCCTTGTATTCCCAAGCTTAAGGTTTAAATTTAACTTCCAAAAGCTGTCCAAATTCAATCTAAAATAGAGTTATGGACCTTAATCCAACTCATTACAATATCAGAACTCATTACAATATATATAATAAAGGACATATTTCAGCTGACAGTTTACAAGCTTTCAATTGCTCACTCAATGCATTAAGCAGAAAAAAGTTAGCTTTGCAGCATCCCAACAACAAACAATCTCATTGTCTCACCTCAAGTCATCAGATAACAAACAAAAGTAAATCTTTGGGCGGGTGAGAAGCCAAGTTCACCTCAGCCAAAATGATGCCCCAATAGTCACATAGTACAATTAACACATTAAGTTAAAAAAAGAAAAATAAAAAAACTATATAAACTTACTAGAGGCATTCTACACTAGTACAGTGTGTAGATACCCTCTGTAGACAAAGGACCTTTAGTAGAGAATGCCATGCATTTTCACTGTTACAAAAGGCCAAAATCATAGTCACTTGGACAAACACCAAGGACGGCTATTTCAAAAAAAGCCCCCCTTGATACTAGAATACCATATATACCTTATATAGGGAAGCAGAACCCATGTATTCCCAATCTTGAAGTTTAAATTTAACTTCCAAAAGCAGTTCAAATTCAATCTAAAATATAGTTTTGGACCTTAATCCAACTCATTACAATATTTGTACACCATATCATCAGACTTTAAAAACATATTTTGACCCAAAAAAAAAAACATATATCCTGCAAATTCAAAGATCCTTTAATTTAGTTCATTCACCTAAGGTGTATTCCTAATTGCAGGGTATGCTCATCTACACAAGCAATAAAGAAATAGTATGTGGTTGAGATTGCTGAGATGATACAATATGTGTCATATGGTTTCCACTACTACCAAATATTAATTGCATATAGCTCTTTTTTTCTTTTTTTGAAGGAAGAAATATTTGAGTTCTCTGTCAATATCAGGAGGCCCCAGTGTTTCTCACTTGTCTATATCAAGCTAAATAGACACAAAACTTTGACTAGAGAAATAAAGAAGAAGAAGCAGGAGCAAAAGGAGCAACATTGATACCATAAGTTTGCAGGAACCAATGCTAGTATCATGTGGACCTACAAAACCAAGAGGAAGAAAGCTATGAGACAGGCAAAACAACACAAGCAAAGTGCATAAATTTTTTTTGAATTTAATTTTTTAATACCTAGAAAATGAGTCTTCATCGGCTTTGTTGCTACCAATAGTATCATAGACCTTCATAATTGAATGAAACTAATTAAACTTTAGCTTCCATTTGGCAGGAAATTTTAACTACAAATTGAATAGAAGTTGAATAGAAAATAGGCAAATAAGGTTCTGAATGTATATCAATTACATTCTGAGTGATAGCAACCAATGAAACAAATAGTTTTCAATGCATAGAAACACTAATAGTTTTTCTGAAGTTTTTAAAATATATAATTGAATGGCATATAGCATGCATTTTGATGTAATGGCATATAGCAGGCATTTTGTTTGAAGTTACATTAAAAAGGATGCCACGATTCAAACTTAGCGTACCTAGTCCACCTGACCACCACACGTCGAGGCCTCGTTCCGCTTAGGGCATGTTCTTCGGTTATGCCCCTCTCGGTCATATGTAATCGGTATAAGAAGGCAAGTACCATGTCCAGTCCCACAGTCAGGAGGATGTGTCCGTGTCCGTTGTGGCCTTCGCGGCCGATCCTCAATGTGTGAAGCCTCTGGTAAGGGGGTGGGTATCTCTGTCTGGATGGCACCAAGGGTAGGAAGCCCCTGATCATCACTGTGTGAAGTCTCAGGTGGGGGGGTCGTTATCTGTGTTTGGATGGCACCAGGGGTGGGCATGAATCTCATCTCATGTCTACCACATACATCTGAGGGGGTAGTGCTGGTGGTCGGTGGGGGAGAGGATGTGGGTGGGTAGGTATCATCATGGACAAACGTATGGGATGGACCCGCATCATCCACTTGTGCCATGGACTCCATGTCATAACCAGTGTCCAAACACATTTCATCTGATGTCTAACTTGCCTCTTCCATGGTGTGGTCATGCACGGGTGTGTGACGCCCACTAGATGTGCGCCGACGACCAGTTGTGGGACGTTGACTAAATTGACGACCTTCATGCCTTTGATGTCCACGGGCTTGCCGACCACGCCCTACAGCCGGTTCAGTTGTGTTGCCCACAGTGCGTGCATCATCCAAGGTCAACTGACCGATCTTTTCAACAGATTGCAGTGCATTCATACAGTCAGTGTAGATCTCAGACCCTGATTCGAACTTCGCCATAATCCTCAACTGTGATTTAACTTGTCACAAGTATACAACAGTAGTGTTAGGACTTGGAACTAAACTATACAAAGCGAGGTACGTTTATAACAGAACGGTCTTCGTAAACTTACCAAAGTGTCCCAGTACGAGGTCTCTTTTGTAATATGCCGAACAGTGATGGGATGATACCACACCATATACTCGTCATTGTAGCTCATTACCCCATGAAAGGGTGGTGCTTCGGCAATTATGGCGTGCGCAGCCTATCTAGCAATGTGAGTGGCATGTTCTTCAACCCAGTTTTTTTCGTGCTTGCCCTGAAGTGTTATCTTGTGAAGCTCAATTGAAGTATTGACATTATCTGGTACGCCTTGCTTCATCCCAAACTGTCGAAGAACACGTTCGGGGTGATGGCCTTCAACCACCCAAAAATGTATAAGCGGCACGATAGACCTCCATATGTGTTGGCCTGCGGTACAATATGCAGGCAGGGAACCCAAGTAATCTTTATATGGCTCCCAGACAATCTACAATGATCCAACATATGCAAACAACCATATTAACAATATAATTAAAAAAAAATGTGTAACCAATGTGAACAATATATGCCATAGTCATTAAAATGGTGTAAGGTAAAGCACGATACCTGATTTGGCCTTAGCGAAGCAAGTGACACACGATAGGCGCGTAGGACGTGCATTGGATGGTCAGTTGTTATCTTAGCCCCTTTCCATCTACGAAACAACACACACATATTAATTGCATATTAGTTACTTACTTACATCATTCTCATGCGAAAAAAGTTAATACGTAAATGTAAAACGATAACTATCTAAGATCCTACATACCTGATAGCAAGTGGACCTGGGGGCAGTGCCTACTGTGGATGCCTCATCACAGGACATATGTGCGGAAACCTCGCCCACGCCCACAACTGCACTGTCAATTTGCTTCGCTGTCTTCTCTGATGCATTACAAAGGTGTCTATATAGCCAACTTAGTGCTGCACTACCCCAACTATAATTCTTTCCGTTGCTGATTGGAACGAAAAATTGTAGATACATGATTGAGCCGTTCGCCAGACTTGTCCATAAACAACATATTACCTAACATTTGGAGTATGTAAAACCGAGCATACTGCTGGACACGCTCCTCAGTGGCGTCAGCAGGGAGAGGGTCGCTAAACTGCTCCTCGAGCCATTTGGCTTTTATCCTCGGCCCTTCCAACACTACAGTGTTCTTTTTTGTACCGACTGGTCTTTCGGGTGGACGGATGGTACCTAGCAATTTGGTGCACAAGTCACGCCAATGGTCCATATGAGTAAATTCCACCACCGGCAAGCCATGTACAGGTACCCCCATTATGACCTCTATGTCTTGTAGCGTGATAGTCAACTCACCATGAGACAAGTGGAATGAGTGCGTCTCTGGCCGCCATCTCTCCACTAAGGCCGTGATTAATGCATGGTCAAGGTCCATATGTGGGACCCGAAGTAGCCCATCTAACCCTGCATCTGTGATATAAGTGGCAATCCGTGGATCTAACTCACCTTCAAACAGACCTTTATCTCGATGACGACAAGTCAGTACACCTGGCACTTCTTGCAAACAGAGCAGCTTAGTATTATTAATTACACGTAATAATTACACTTCAAACATAAATGCCCAAAATATTTCTACTACATATATGGACTACAATTTTCGACACTAGTGCATACCTCGCCTGCCAAAGGAGCATCCCAAAGCAAACTTGAACGATGCAAAGGTTGCCTCGTCAAGACAGTCCCTATAGAGGGTCCCGCTCGATGTGGGTCCATATCTGGCATAAATTAAAGGTGATTGACCCATTAGCATATTCATCAAATACCCATAAGCTATCAGTTTAATACATATACACATATATATATACACACACACACACAAAGAAAGGAGATACATTTTATGGCCTCATCCCTTGGTCAATCCATGGTGGCTGGTTGTATTGTGGAGGGTTTTTCTTGTTTAGTGATGATGCATCTTCAAAATTTTTTAATTTATTTTGTGTTGAATCTTTTGATGTCTCATATAATTATGTAGATAGTGTTGGCATGGATTAAGAAGGTTACGTGGCAAAATCAACTTCCGAAAAAGCAAATTGCTGTCACCAGTGGCACAATTTTAACACATGGAACATGTTATATACTGGTGCTCTGTGGTGCTTATGCTATTAAATTATGTAATATGATAATTATGGAAATCCTATGATCTGAAGCTATCTAGGTCAAAACTTCAAGAAACTTTTGGCTTTTCTTCTTCAAATATAGTTAAGAATAATATAACACTACAAGACACTTTGGTGTTTGGATATAATCAACAGTGCAATGGGAATTAAAATTTAATATGGGTAACATTCAAGACACTTCTACTACCTATCCAAAAAAAAGAGACACTTCTAGGTCATGTTCAGAGTGTTGCCAGGATGAGCTTGTTTTGTAATCTTTAATTTTCAGAGGCAGAGTATTTAGTAGTACCTTAGCAAGGATGGGTTCAAAATACAGTAAGAGTATAAAGCCCAATTCAGTCCATAATTGTAAATGTGGGAACTTTGTAGTAATATTTTGCAAGTTGATAGAGCACCTTTTTATTTATTTCTTTAAAGTGTAGCCATCACAGCTGATTTTGTTTTTTGTCATTTCTCATTTTTCCTTCTTATAAACTGATATAGCTATATATGTCTTTAAATATATTCGGGTTCATGGTTCAGACACATATACCCACAAATACCCACATACGTATACCCACAAATACCCACATACAAATACCCACATACGTATACCCATAAATACCCACATACAAATACCCACATACGTATACCCACAAATACCCACATACAAATACCCACAAATACCCACATACGTATACCCACAAATACCCACATACAAATACCCAAATACAAATACCCACAAATACCCATATACGTATACCCACAAATATCTACATACAAATACCCACAAATACCCAATGCTCAAACAAATATTGAGACTTGAGACATACCTTGTAAAGATGCGGCCGAGAGTGAGAGGAGAGACTGTGAGGGAGACTGAAAATCAGAGCTAGATGGAGACCGAAAACGATGACAGCGAGAGGGAAACTGAAAATGAGAGAGACGGAGACTGAGAACGAGAAACGGAGTGAAGCTTGGACTGAGAAACGGAGTGAAGCTTGAACGAGAAACGGAGTGAAGCTTGGACTGAGTTAGAGTGAGAGGGACACTGAGAGCGTGTGGGAGAGAGTTAGAGTGAGAGGGAGACCGAGAGGGAGAATGAGACTGGGAGAGTTAGAGTGAGAGGAGTGATGAGAGTAAGTGGGAAATTTTAAAATTCGAAACAGTACTCGAGTTCAACCGACTCGAGTACAAGTGAAATTTAAAAAACTAGTACTCGAGCTTCATGGACTCGGGTACTGTGTTATCTGTACCCGAGCCCATGAAGCTCGAGTACTAATGGAGTGATACATAGCCAACCCAGGTTGATACCCAAGCTTGGTGGGCTTGGGTACCAAACCACAGTACTTGAGTCTGCCAGACTCGAGTACTAAATGGCATTTTTATATTCCTACATGCCATATCAGCCAGGCCACGTGGGATTAGAAAACATGGTACTCGAGTACTGGAAAAGGTGGTAGATCCCCAATTATTTCAGAAACAGTTTTTTTTTCCTAAAAAGTTTTTAAAAAAATGGTATTTGGCCATTTTGGCCGTGTTAGAAATGAAAAACATGTACCTTTCCGTTTTGAAGTCATTGGGCCCCACAATGGTACAACAAACAAATCCGACTATACCTCAATTTGCTGGCACCGCACACCATTGGGAAAATACAAGTCAACCAAAAACATTGGGAAAATTTACCTACCTTATTTGAAGATAAATTAAAAATTGGACGAGAGCACCGACAGTGATGGCACGATTACTAAAAAGCAAGCTATAGTGATAGTGGTATATCTAAATTTTTTTGCAAATGGTGAACAGTAAACTCCAGTGAACTTCTATCTTTACAAATTTATTGTAACTGCAAAGGAAAAAAAAAAAAAAAAACTATTGTTTATTTGGTGATTGTGTATGGTAAAGAGACAAAAAATGAAGAGAGATAAGACGACAAATAATAAAGTAAGAATAAAGAAAATATTTAAATGAAGTGATAAAAAAATAGAACTATTGATGTTGAGTATATTGTAAAGCGTAATGTTAAAATAGATAAAATAACTTTTTTTGAGTTGCTAAAAGCTGTTTAGGACAGTTTTTTTTACATCACATGGTTTCATTTCACTGGCGACTTGCATCACGTCAACATTATCATGAATTTTGTGAAAACATCTTTTAAAGCCCAAAAGAGCTCATATTTACACCAAAAAAAAAAAAAAAAACATTAAAGTCCATAGTTCGAGCTCATGGCACAACATCTTATTTTCGGCTCATGGTACAAGCTCATGAGTCTTATCGGAGGAATTTTGGGAGTCGTGATTTGGAATGCCAAGAAGTATGTTCAGTAAAGCTCTAGTAGTTCAAAATTAATAAAGAAAAGCATGTTGTTTAGCATGTCTTCTCCAATCTTAAACTTTGACGGATCAGTATGCAATAGGTAACATTTGACAAGTCTTTCATATTACATAACACTTGAAATGATAAAAATCCTCATACTTTTTACATAAAAATTAATATTCATCATAAAATATAAGTTTAAAAAGGTAATTATATTATTTCATATAAATTATACTATTATGTTCATTTAAATTAATTCCATGCACATGGCTAAATATATATATCAATATCTCATATTTAGCATTAAATGCTATTCTTATTCTCCAATATTTGGTTAAAATATAAAAAAATCATAATTACATCTTTAAAATTTCATCAAATATCAACCAATAAGTCCATTATTTACCAAAATTATATATGGACTAAACATATTTTTCCAAAAGAAGAAACTTAGCCAAAAATGTCAAAATGCATATGAGTAAAATTGGACCCACATATGATCAATTAAGATCAATATGATTCAAACATCTGCGCAGTGCACAGGACAAAAGGCATCACAATTTCCTCTCTAAGCCAATAAACACACAAGTCTATGCAAGAATGCCGATAGAGAATAACGTAAAATAAGTAAATGAATAAACCTAGTGCGCAAGCGAAATATTAGAAACACTAATGACTTGTCACTTTGAATGTAATCAAATAAATTTATTTAATTTGGTTACAACAAATTTGTATAATCCTCTATTTGTGATTCTGTATATCAGTATAAGAATACACAACTGTGTGAGCCTACAATTTTCTTTATTTCAAAGAAAGTACATGCATAATCCATGTTCTTCTTTTACTAGATTAAGCTTGTATTTGGCTGTACATATAACACCCTAATGGCCGATGCCGCCTGGGCTAGGTCCTGATGGCAATCGTTCCAGCAAGCATGCCATGGAGTTCTTCGCCTTCTCGTAGACCGACGAGGATCTCTCCAGGTTATTAACATTGCCAAAACCCTCACACAACATGTTCAGCCTACTTGCCTCCACAGCAGTAGTGTGGCTCAATATAGCAACAGAGATGACAAAGATTATGAAAAGGGTGTTGATCTTCATCTCTAAAAGTACCAAAAGTGGCCCAAGAGAGCTGGAGTTTATGAATGCTTAAAAAGGGTGTTTTGGTTCTCTGTGAATGTGCATGAGAAAGTATGGAGTGGAAGCTTTTTATAGTGATAAATTGGTGCTAGCTGTCTTCTCGGACTCATGATGTTTTGTGGGCTTTTGGGCATTCGTATTGACGAGTCATGCAGACTGAAAAAATCAAGGCCACGTTTTATTGCCTAAGTGAGGATACGTGGATTTTCAGCTTTGAATGCGTCTACACGGCCATATATTAAGTGCTTATCTTCAAGACAAATGAAGTTCTCATGTCAAAGTTACGTCTTTGCTTGGAAAATGCTAAAGCAATCTGCAAACGAATGTAATAATAAACACGGTGGATTGCAAAAACAAAATTAGTTAATCTGTAAAGTTATGTTGTAAAATTTGCTATATTCTTAACATTACTTATCTTAGTTTTTAGTTTCAACTGTGTCAAGAGTCAATAGAGAGTAAATAGTGTACAGCTTAACATAGATTTTGGGATACATTTCGTGGTAAACTATCTACTGGGTTGAAATTTTTTGCATTGACTGACTGATCATGTTCTTATTATTATTATTTTTTTTGGTATTATATATATTTTTTTCGTTGAAAAAAGAAATATTGCATTCCTGCCAGTGAATTTTACTCATCCTGTAACTCTTTTCTGATTTGGTTCGGTAGCACAAATATATGGACCTTAGAGATCTTCCCAAGTCAAACTTTTGTACGTAATACATATGTCGAATACCCACCTGAATAAATAAGTTCAAGACACTTGAGATTCTTGTCCAATTAACCATGCAAGTACATCAACCTCATACTATTTCTTTCTTAGCCTAAGTTGAGTTTCCACTCAAACGTGAAGTGAGCGTTTAGATTGCGTCTGGTGCAGACTCATTTTGCATTTCAGCATTTTATTTTTTTAATTTTTATAAACTAGTGTCTATGGCATTGTTAATAAGACATTACCGTGCAAATAGGCAAATGAACAGTATTTTTGGTGTGAACAATAATTTGAAAATAATTTTTTATTATTTTCAACAAAATAAGTAGTATTCAAATGTATTGGAAACACCAACAAGAATTAATAGGTAAACAGACAACAAACAATTTTTTTTTTTTTTTTTGAATGAATTAGAACTTCTATACCAATGCAAATTCAAAAAATTCAACCGTCAATACAAGCAGCTCAAGCTGCCGTTGATAAAAATAAAGAATCAAAGAATAAATTTAACGTTTTCATTTACATTTGTATCCTATAAGTCACTGTATATACTATACTATATGCTTGTAGTTGTATAAGCATTTCATAAATTGAATGAATTAATGACCAGGGCCACTAGGACTATAGGTCCTGATGGCAATTTTTGAAGCCAATACTCCACGGTGTACGTTGCCTTCTTGTAAATTGTTGAGTATGTGTCATGATGATGTTTACCATTAGCAAAATCCTCCTTTAAAGTCCTGGTTGCCTCAACCCCAGAATGGCACGAAATGACCACGAAGATTACAAAGATCATCATCAAAATTATACTGCAAGTCTTTCCAAAACCCATCTTTGAAAATAAGTTCCTGTGACTTTTAAACTATTTGTCCTCAAAGAAATAAGCAGAGAAAATTGTATGTTTTCTTTGAAAGAAAAGTAGTTTGATTTTGTTTTGATTATGAGAAAAATATGAACGTGTGAGGTATGCTATATATAAGTGGAGTTTGCGTGCCTTCTTGGTCTTGATGTTGTTGGTGGAGGCTTAAGGGGTTTACATGTTGACCAAGAATTAGTCGTGGAGTTTGAAATATTAGCAAAAAGTCCAACACGAGATTTGTCAAAGTCTATGAAGTTCAATCGTTCAAATTTACTCTTATTTTTTTAGAAAGAAACGTTGAAATTTTTACTTAGTTGCCCTTACTCACGTGAATAAAGA
Organism: Castanopsis chinensis; assembly: GCA_032878915.1. Taxonomy (NCBI): domain Eukaryota; kingdom Viridiplantae; phylum Streptophyta; class Magnoliopsida; order Fagales; family Fagaceae; genus Castanopsis; species Castanopsis chinensis. The sequence goes on from JAVQMG010000041.1 coordinate 55,685, forward strand.
AAGTGTACAAGCATATCTTATAAATAAAATTAGTTTACAACATGATTTATCATACAATTGTTTCTCATTCATATATATGTAATAAAAACAATTACACAAAGTTACTTTTTAAATACCTCCATATAAGGGTTTTTTTTTTTATTATCTATTCTATTTGTAAAGTGTGTACTATCTTTTAAATCTTATTATTCATAATTAATATTCTTTAAATATTTTAGATTAAGATCTTTTTGTTAGATAATTTAAACATTGTAAAACTAGAGTATACTAATAATCTTAGAAACTGCGAACTATTTAAAAAAATGAAAATGAATTTTAATAATTTAAAAAACATGTGTCTTTTTTTTTCTAAGTAATAAAAGTTTTAAATTTATGTGCTTAAACATCTAGAAGTCAATATAAGAATAAAAACATACAATTATATACAATAAATATATCCTTATTTTTAAAAGAGGAAAAATACTAGACATGACAAAACGGGGGGGTCGGCTTGGGTCGGGTTCGGGTCGAGTCAATCGAGTTGCGGGTCAGGTCAGGTCGGGTCGGCCCGTATTGATCCGTATTTTTCACATTAATTTTTTTTATATAAATAAAACAACATGTATTTGTCATTTAAAAAGTTATGTAACAAATTATTTTATATAAAATGCATTATTTTGACTTCATCACTTATATCAAGAATGAATTTAGTTAAACTTATTAATACTTATTCAATAATTTTAAAATTATACAAATCATAACATTGCTATCTAAAACAAGATAACACAAACATAAGTAAAACAAATACACATGTTTTATTTATACACAATATCAACATTTCAATATATAAAACAAAATTACAAATGACTTATTGGATAACTCATTTGATAAAGAATAAAAACATATAAGAAATTTACAATCTTGAAAATTAATTTTATAATCTATTATCAATTGTAGTTGACACTTTATTTCAATTTGAGATATACATTAAAATTTGATTGTTTATTTATTTATACATGGTCTCTTTTATAAATATCATATCATTGTTAAGCAATATACACTCTAGGAAATATCATAATTTATTTTGAAAAGCCGTTTATTTTGGACATAAATTGTTAAAAAATGAGTCTAAACATTCATAATTTATGCTAATTTGATACTTTGGCTTTACTATTTTTACACTTATAAATGTTTTCCACACATGTCTACAATTTTAAATCTATATTTTTAACTCTACTATAATCATATTATCTTGGCATGTACTTTGTTATTTGATATCTAAAAATCTTTACTCATTACAGAATGCTCAACCTTTTATCTTTCAATTAAACTACTATTGTCTTAATTTTACTTTTTTTTTTTTTTACAAAAAAAAAAGTTTTAAAAAAGTAATTCGGGTTTGGATTGGGTTGCGGGTCGAGTCAGGTTAACCTGCAAAAAACTCGGAAAACTCGGGTCAGGTCATGAGTCAACTCGTTTTTGTTTCGATTCAAAAAAATCGGGTTCGATTCGAGTATTTTTGGGGTCGGGTTGGGTCAGAAAATTTTGACCCGTTTTGCCATGTCTAAAAAATACAATGGGGGATCGAACTTTTAGTAATACAATCAGTAATTTTCCGCTCATCTGAAAAAAAAAAAAAAAATAGAATTCATAACTCTAATTCTACAAATGAGAAATACAAAATCAAGAAGAATTTTATTAATATTTCTTTCTATCTATTTTAGGAGCATATACCTTGAATATGCTTTGAGTTAATTAATTGCATATGGTAAACGTGTAATAAGAGGAAAAATGATAATTAATTACTTATATGAACTGATATATTTTTAGAAAAATATACCTTGATTGGACTTGATTTATTAAATTACATATGGTATGATAATGATCCGCGAATCATTTATATCAATATAGTTTAATATTTGAAAAAACAAATCTAGGAGAGACCATTAGTTAAAGTTTATATATAGATTTTTGTTTTTTATACCATTTATGCTTTTCAAGATCTTTGTAGCTTTGATTCTTAAAAAAAATCTTTGTAGCTTTAGTTATTGAATTAAATTTATAAGAAACCTGTAACATTTGTTTTTAGATTTAGGCCAAAATACGTGGTTGACCACTAAAATTTACCTATTCAATAATTTTAGTTCATAAAGTCCCCCCCCCCCCCTAAAAAACAGTTCCTAAAGTTTCAAAAATAAGAGCTAGTAGTTCCTCTATTTATTTTTTTATTTATTTGCTTATAATGTCTAATGAAGCAACAAGATGGTATTTTTTAAATGATATGACACCTTATTTTTTGTAATAATAAAAATTTACACATAGGTGTATTTTAAACCGTTTTAATTGGTTTTTTCACAACATAGGCAAGGAAATTAACAAAAGTTTTAGAAAGACTAATAGTGTCTACTTTTGAAATTTTAGAGATCAATAGCACTCATTTGAAATTTTAGGAACTAAAATTGCTAAATAGGTGAACATTATGGACCAATAGTGTGTTTTAACCTTATATTTAAATGTAAAGATTCTTATAGCTTTAAAGTACAAAAAAATAGCCTTGAAATATTTTTGATAAAGTCTTTTATATTAAAAAGTTTTTATTGTGTCTTCTAAAAAAAAGTGTATTTTTTAAGTGTGCTTTTAATTGAAAATTAGTGGTATTAATATAAGGCAGAATGTTTAATTTATAAGGTTGAAATACATAAAACATGTAATTTTTGTGGATTATTACTTACAGTGTTAATCCTGACTAAAAATATTACAAATATCTTAATTTAAATAATCTACCGACAGAATATAAGGACATAAACTAAGTAAAAAACATTAAGTTATTGATTTCAAGTCTCACTAAGAGAATTTTTTAAAAAAAGCCTGTAATATAAAGAAAGAAGGCATCGTTAAATTAAAATTTATCTGGGCCTATAAACTAAAAACCAAATCCCAACTCCAATTGAATGAGTCAATAAAAACTGTTGAATTTAGGTTCAGTTGACAAGTGAGGCAGGCTGCTGGGTCAATAAGAAAACCATACTCGTCGCCTAGTCTTGTTTATTAAGCATTTCTTTTTCTGTTTTTTTGGTTGTGGTTTTGTTTTTGTTTTTTGTTTTCTGTTTTTTGTTATTTTTTGGTTTTTGTTTTTGTTTTTTTTTTGTTTTGTTTTTTTTGTTTTTTATTTTTTATTTTTTTATATATATAGTTTTTTTAAGGTTTTGGCTAAAAAAGAGTAATTCAGCAGTTGAAAGATAAGAGTAGTTGACAGCTAAAAGATTGGGAAAAGTGACTCCTGTAAGCGTGAAGCAGAAGAAATAACTCTGCATCAGCATGATTTATTTATAAATTCATAATTGATAAGTAAACACATAAAGTAAGGGGTTGAGTTCATAACTCTATCATATTCCGTTGTTTCAAGTTTTGACGTACAAAATGATTAAGTAGTCGAAATGCATTCGAATTAATGGACTCGTATATATCAAGATTCTGAAAGTTAACTGGCTACTTTAGGTATTTCTAGCTTAAATGTTTAAGGTTTAAATTTTTCAATCTAATTATTAAATTTTTGAAAAAAAAAAAAAAAAAGAAGAAAAGAAAAAGAAAAGGTACTTGTATATGATCAACTTTATGACATGGTTATTCAATTATTAAGATAATTGCATGCCCAAAAATAAAGTGCAGTTTCAGGTTTGTTTTCTCTCTCTCTCTCTCTCTCTCTCTCTCTCTCTCTTTTTCAATCTCTTTCTTCTTGTTCATATATGACAGCAGCCTTCAAGGGTGCACAGGATTCAATGCCATTTTCTCCCCTGAGATAATAAACGCACATGTCCATGCAAATATATATATATATATATATATATGCATATATATATATATATATATATGCATAAAAAGAATAACATATAAGCAGAATAAATTAGCAAAAATGCACAAGAGAGTTGCAATTTACAAACTGTGATCACTTATCACTTTGAAGTAATTAAAGGCACTTATTTTCAGTTACAGTACATTTGTATAATTCTTTGTCTATATATTGAAAATTTACATACCGTTGTAAGAGAGTATAACTCTTTTATTTAACAGCATATATATGCTTGTGGTTGCATGTATAACCCATTTTACAACTTCAATGAACTAGTGGCCATTGCCACCTTGGCTTGGTCCAGATGGTAATCGTTCCAGCCAAGATGCCATAGAGTTCTTTGCCTTCTCGTAGACCGACGAGTATCTCTCGAGGTGATTAGCACTAACAAAATCCTCACACAACAACCTTCTTGCATTGACACCAGTGTGGCTCAAGATAGCCATTGAAATGGAAAAAATGATCAACAGGGTGCAGAATTTCATCTTTAAAATTGCCCCAAAAGTTGGAGGAATATTATGAATTCTTAAAAAGTAGGTTTTTGGTGCTTTGTGTATATGTTTATGAGAAAGTAAGGAGTGAAGCTTTTATAGTGATAAAATTGTGTCAAGTCTTCTTGGTCTCATCATGCTCTGTGGGCTTTTAGGGATTTCGTATTGACTACGGCGTTCTAATGGAGTCATGCAGACTGAAGGATAATTTTCAAGGCCACGTTTTGCAGCCTAAGGGAAAATGGGGTATACATATGGATTTCTAAACTTTTGAATGTGTCAATAGGAAAATCTTGGTATTAATAAATTAAGTTCTCTTCTTCATGGCACACGAATTTGCTTATGTCAATAGCTAAATCTTGGTTTTTCATGCAGACAGTGTCGTGAGTCATCAACTGAGTAAATAGTGTAAACATCAAAATATATTTTGGGTTTCTTTGCTGACATATCTATGGGTTGAAAATGTTGCATTTGACTGACAGTATCCGATATATATATATATATGTATATATGCATCCAATAAGACTTTAACCCATGATCTCACACTTGTAAGATAAGAGAAAGCAACAATAATTTAGTTATATCTCATCGGCAGTTTTTGTATTGTATTCTGTATACTATGTCTTTAAGTGTTTTTGTTGGGAAAAAAAATCACATCCCAAGTTTGGCGAACTGTGATTTTAAATCGCAGAAGATTGGACAACATATAGGTAAACCACTTAAAAGTTTTTGTTCACTAGCACATTAAACAAGGTATAAACATTACCGTAACCTTGCATGTCAGGGCTTAGTTATCATCAACTATGGGATATTAACAGGAAATGGATTTCTTCAATAGCACGTATATATGGACACTACTAGAGTTGCCCACTCTCCGGTCAAACTTTTCATTCACATTTTTTACATACCCACCCGAATTACCCATGCATGTACATCGACCTCCTACCATTTCTCTTAAAACTTGATTTTTTTTGTTTTCATTCAAACGAGAACACCAACAAAGATGCAACAGTTATGGGCGGCAGAATAAGTAAAAAAGACAAAGCAAACATAAATAAATGGAAGTCTATAAAAGAAAGAACTTTTCTTTGATGCATGAATTATAACATTTGTTCAATGAAAATTGCAAGAAATACAGCTGTCAATAAAAGCAGCTTAATTAAGCTGCTGACAGAAATAATAAGAATCAAGAATTGTTCTTTTCATTTACATATGTCTCTCCTATAAGTCAGTATGGGTACTACATGCTTGTAGTTGTATAAGCATTTCATAAATTCAATGAACTAATGACCAGGGCCGCTAGGACTAGGTCCTGATGGCAACTTTTGAAGCCAAAAATCCATGGTGTACTTTGCCTTCTCGTAAATTGCTGAGTATGTCTGATGTTGATAACCACTAGCAAAATCCTCCTTTAAAACCCTGGTTGCCTCAACCCCAGAATGGCACGAAATGGCCACCAAGATTACAACAATCATCATCAAAATAGCGCTAGTCTTTCCGAAACCCATCTTTGAAAATAGCTTCTAATTAAGTTGCTGTGATTTTAAACTGTTTTTCTTCAAAGAAAATAGCAAAGAAAATTATGTGTTCTTTGAAAGATTGTGTTTGTGAATGAGAAAATATGGAGGTGTGAGGTATGCTATATATATAAAATAAGTGATGAAGCTTACATGCGGGTTCTTGGACTGGTTTTATTGTTGGTGGGCGTTTAGGGGACTTACGTGCTGACCAAGAAGTGTGAATTAGTCGTGGAGTTTGAAATTTATCACCAAATTAAATATCCAACACCGAATGTGTCAAAGTTATAAACTATAAAGTGTAGTGTATAGACTATAGAGTTCAATCATTCAAATTTACTAAGTTGCCCTTACTCAAAACATTAAGTGAGTCGATATAGTTTGAGGGTAATATTGGTAACTTGTGTGAATAAGAAAATGTATAATATAAAGAATGACATATTTTTTGTGTGTATATATATAAATTGAAAATGTTTATAACATAATTTAGCATATGATTTTTTCTAATGTATGATAAAAAAAAAAAAATTTACGCTAAATTATTCTTTAAATAATCAAAATAATTTTTTCTGTTTATTTGGTTTGTAAAGTTTGAGCTATCTTTGAAATTTTTTCGATAACAAATGATATTCTTTTAAATATTTTAAAATAAGATTTTTTGTTGAATAATTTAGAGAATAAACAATTATAGTATTCTAATAATTTTTTTTTGAGGAAAAGTATTCTACTAATTTTAAACATTATGAAACTAGTAAAAGCTTAATTAATTTTAAATATTATTTTACATACTATGAGTTTGTTTGAAATCTGTTTATTTTACTAAAATTGAAAATTTTTTATTGAAAGTACTATAGATAAAGATAAAAGTTAGTTAAAATAGTATAGTGAGACTCATAAATAGTAGCAAAAATGCAGTGAAATTCATGAATAGTAGCAAAAATAAACCGAATAATAAAATAAGTTGACAAAATTAATTATGCCAAATGAACAATAAACATAGAGAAGTCAATATAAGCAAAAAAATACAATAATAAAAACTAAAGAAAACATTAATTTTAATAGGTAAAAATGTAATAATTAAGGATCTCTAACTCTTAATGATGAAATTCATAAATTTCCTTCTAAAAAAAATGAAAGCGTTGTGACAACTATATTTCTAATTTTTTCAAATGAAAAAAAAAAATTAAGATATATTTGTGTGAGTGTGTGTGTATATATATATATATATATATATTTCAAAAATAGAAAGAATTTTATTGGGCCAAGCAGCCTTCCTCAAGTAGTTCAGTTTGACCAGTGAAGCATACCGCTTAGCTAAAAGATGGGAGAGGTTGGGACTTTTCAAGCTTTTATATAAATTGATAACAAGAGACATAACGTACGAGGTTGGATCCGTCACTGTATCCCGCCACCGTTTCATGTTTTTACGTATAAAAGATGAGTAATGTTTATTATATATATAAACTATTTTATTAATACCTCTAAAATTAACCGGAATCGTGATTTTGAACTTTGAAGCTACGATTTTCAAGGCTTTTGGGGTGCGTGTAAAATAATGCGTGTACAACAAATTTAACTCTAAATAATTACGCAAAATGCATTAAATTTAACTCTAAATAATTATATATGAAAAATGCTTTCGGGTTTAATTTAACTTTTACCTGATGAACTTTTGGGATGTTTCTCTATTTATTTATTTATTTTTTGAGTGTATTCTCTTATTTTATTTCTTTTCTTTTATATTTATGTGTGTGTTTATCAAAAAAAAAAATATGACAACAATGAGAGTGCACACAACAAAAAGCATGCCGATTTCCACTCTATTGAGGATATTTCGGAATCAAGGTCCCATGAATCATGAGTGAAGGATCCTTGATTCTGAAATATCCTCAATACACCCAGAGATAATAACACACAAAATTTTTTAAATTCTCAACTTTTATTACAATTCTAATATGGCAAATGCTAAGCATTTGTCTACAACTTTCATATGAATCTATTACTTTTATTTTTAGTCCAAATCTTATATGCTATTTTCTTTGTGCTACTTTATGCTCCACAAATAGTAATTTGTCATGTGTCCACCAATCTAATTAACTCTTTATTTTATGATTTTTCTTATTTCACTTACCTAAAATAATAAAAATAAAAATCCTCACACATCTCAGCACGTACCACCACCGAACTCTGTCGCCACAACAAACATCATCACCACCCCACAATCACCGGTAACTCATCACTATTAAAGAAATTGGAAATTAAAAAAGAAAAAAAAAACGTAGATATACATTGATTTTTTTTTCCTGAGCTCTAACCAAACAACATTTAGATTTGTTCTCACCCTCTGTTTCTCTCATTAACTCCTCTCAGATTTATTTTGGTTGGATTTTTGCGAACTATAGTTGTTATTGTTGTTGCTTGTTGAGCTTAGAGACAGAGACAGAGAGAGAGAGGTAGTGATGTCTTGTGGTTGTGGTGGCGCTTCGGATCCACGTGGTTGTAATGGCATTGGCAGTGGCATGGTCGTGACTGACCTTGATGGGTTTTTCTTATGGGTTTTTTTTATTTTTTATTATTATTATTATTATTATTATGGTGGAGTGATGGTTGTTGGTGGGATTGAGAGGAGTAGTGGGAATGGCTTGGGTTTCATGCGGTGTGTAGATCAGGAGAAAGTGGGGTAGCTATGACCAGTACTGGTGCAGTGGTGGCTAATGGTCGAAGCTGGTGGTTGACCGTTGATGACATCAGCGAAGGTGGGTGGCAGCAATGGCGGCAGTGGTGGTGGTTGATGGGTATGGTTTAGGGTTTTTTTTTTTTTTTTTTTTTTTTTTTTTTTTTATGAAACTAAAATTAAAAAAAAAAAAAAAAAAAAAAAAAAAGCTAAAAATTAGATTTGAATTAAATGGGTGTATAAAGTGGAGCAAGAAAAATTAGACAAAAAATTTGAACTCTCTTTTTTCATAATTTACAATCAAACACATCATAGTTGTGACACAAAATTTGTGTCCACACATATTATCTTACACAAACAAATATATATAGAAGCCTTAAAAAGTATAAAATGTAAGAGAAATGAATCAGAAAAATGTACAACAGTGTTACAATTTGCAAAATGTGATCACTTATCACCTTCGAAGTATATAATCAAAGAAGTTTATTTTCAGTTACATTAGACTTGTATAATTCGTATTTTGTATATTGAAAATCACACACCATTGTAAATCTCTTTTATTTAACAGTATATATATGCTTGTTCTTTGTTTTATTGGTGTAAGTGTAACCCTGCTTACAACTTCCATGAACTAGTGCCCGGGGCCTCTAGGGCTAGGTCCAGATGGCAATCGTTCCAGCAAACACGCCATGGAGTTCTTTGCCTTCTCATAGAACGATGAGTATGTCTCAAGGTGATTAGCACTACCAAAATCCTCACCCAACAGCCTGGTTGCCTTGACACCGCTGTGGCTCAAGAGAGCCATTGAAATGACAAAAATGACGACAATGGTGCTGAAGTTCATAGCTATAATTTGCAGAAAAGTTGGAAGAATATGAATTCCGAAAAAAGTAAGTTTTTAGTGTTTTGTGTATGTGTATGAGAAAGTATGAAGTGAAGCTTTATAGTGATAAAATTGTGCCAAGTCTGCTTGGACTCATGATGTTATTTGGCTTTTAGAGTTTGCGTATTGACTAGGGCGTTGTAAACTAGTTAGGCAGACTGAAAGAGTAATCAAGACCACGTTTTGCTGCCTAAGGGGGATACATGTGTTTTCCAAGATTTTGAATGTGTCCACGGCCATAAAGTTTGAATTAATTAACAAGTGTCCTTCATGGCACATGAATTTGCCTATGTTAAAGGTGTGTGTGTGTGTGTATATATATATATATATATATATATATCCATCCAATAAGACTCTAACACCCATGATCTCACACTTGTAAGATAAGAGAAAGCAACAATAATCTAGTTATTTTCATCGGCAGTTTTTGTATTAAATTATGCACACAATGTTCTTTAAGTGTTTTTATTGGGAAAAAAAAAATATCACATCCCAAGTTTGGCGAACTGTGATTTTAAATCGCAGAAGAATGGACAACATATAGGTAAACCTGTTAAAGGTTTTGGTTCACTAGCACATTAAAACAAGGTATAAACATTACAGTAACCTTGCATGTCAGGGCTTAGTTATCATCAACTATGGGATATTAACAGGAAATGGATTTCTTCAGTAGCACGTATATACGGACACTACTAGAGTTCTCCACTCTCCGGACAAACTTTTCATTCACATTTTTTACATACCCACCCGAATTACCCATGCTTGTACATCAATCTCCTACCATTTCTTTTAAAACTTGATTTTTGTGTTTTCATTCAGACGAGAACACCAACAAAGATGCAACATTTATGGTCGGCAGAATAAGTAAAAAAGACAAAGCAAACATAAATAAATGGAAGTCTGTAAAAGAAAGAATTTTCTTTGATGCATGAATTATAACATTTATTCAATGAAAATTGCAAGAAATATAGCCGTCAATAAATGCAGCTTAATTAAGCTGCTTACAGAAATAATAGGAATCAAGAATTGTTCTTTTCGTTTACATATGTCTCTCCTATAAGTCAGTATATGTACTATATGCTTGTAGTTGTATAAGCATTTCATAAATTCAATGAACTAATGACCAGGGCCGCTAGGACTAGGTCCTGATGGCAACTTTTGAAGCCAAAAATCCATGGTGTACTTTGCCTTCTCGTAAATTGCTGAGTATGTCTGATGTTGATTACCACTAGCAAAATCCTCCTTTAAAACCCTGGTTGCCTCAACCCCAGAATGGCACGAAATGGCCACCAAGATTACAACAATCATTATCAAAATAGTGCTAGTTTTTCCAAAACCCATCTTTGAAAATAGCTTCTAATTAAGTTGCTGTGATTTTGAACTGTTTTTCTTCAAAGAAAATAGCAGAGAAAATTATGTGTTCTTTGAAAGATTGTGTTTCTGAATGAGAAAATATAGAGGTGTGAGGTATGCTATATATATAAAATAAGTGATGAAGCTTACATTCGGCTTCTTGGACTCGTTTTATTGTTGGTGGGCGTTTAGGGGATTTACGTGTTGACCAAGAAGTGTGAATAGACGTGGAGTTTGAAATTTATTACCAAGATATCCAATTTACTAAGTTGCCCTTACTCAAAACATTAAGTGAGTCGATATAGTTTGAGGGTAATATTGGTAAATTGTGTGAATAAAGAAAATGTATAATAAGCCGTGGCATAGACAAATTTTGTTTAGGGTCCCAGCAAAATATATAAAGAATAATAAATATAAAGAATGACATTTTTTGTGTATATATATATAAATTGAAAATGTTTATCACATAATTTAGCATATGATTTTTTCTCATGTATAATAATAATAAAAAAAAAACTTACGCTACATTATTCTTTAAATAATCAAAATAATTTTCTTTTATTTATTTGGTTTGAAAAGTGTGAACTATCTTTGAATTTTTTTTTTGATAAAAAATGATATTCTTTTAAATATATTAAAATAAGATTTTTTGTTGAATAATTTAGAGAATACACTATTATAGTATTCTAATAATTTTTTTTTTTTTGAGGAAAAGTATTCTAGTAATTTTAAAAGAATCTTGCGCTTAAAAAGTATAAAATGTAAGAGAAATGAATCAGAAAAACGCACAACGGTGTTACAATTTGCAACTTGTGATCACTTATCACCTTTGAAGCATATAATCAAAGACGTTTATTTTCATTAGATTGTATAATTCTTATTCTATATATTGAAACTCACACACCATTGTAAATCTCTTTTATTTAACAGTGTATGCTTGTTCTTTGTTTTATTATTGGTGTAAGTGTATAACCCTGTTTACAACTTCCATGAACTAGTGCCCGGATCCTCTAGGGCTAGGTCCAGATGGCGATCGTTCCAGCAAACACGCCATGGAGTTCTTTGCCTTCTCATAGAACGAGTATGTCTCAAGGTGATTAGCACTACCAAAATCCTCACCCAACAGCCTGGTTGCCTTGACACCGCTGTGGCTCAAGAGAGTCATTGAAATTACAAAAATGATGACAATGGTGATGAAGTTCATAGCTATAATTTGCAGAAAAGTTGGAAGAATATTGTTGGAGACATATTTTATGTAATTGGCTAATTCTTTGACAAAATACACTTTACTTGTAATTGGGTACATTTAGGATGGGTTTAAGACTTCAAGAAACATGTTGTTCAAGTCAAGTGTTCAAGCCATAATAATCTAATCAAAAAATAAGTGAAGAAGAGTTATTCATTAAAGCTCGACAGAAGTCTCGACAGTTTTGTCGAGACTTACGAAATCAGAATTTCTAGATCTGATTTTCGGTCCATGCTAAAATATTTGTATAGAGTTTTTTTTCTCACAACCTTACACATATATAAATCTTATTTTAAAGGCCGTCAAATAAGAGAATGCAAGCAAATAGTGCCTTAATTCATTACTCTCTCTAAAAAAGCTACTGCGGTTTTAGGCCAAGGGTTTTGTGACCAAGGAGCTTTCTGATTTTCATTGTTGGTGAACTGAAGAACTTTGCAGCCAACAACCTCTTCAAGTTGTTGGAGTTAGTCACATATTAGGATCTGTGCATCATTGGTCAGTCACATACTGGGATTCGTGCATTGAGCAAAAAGATTAATGCTACAATACAAGTTTAATTGGGTATTGATGTAAGGATTCAATTGTAGGTTGGTATTTCAGGATAGGCCAAAGGTTTTGGTAATATTCCCTATACTTGTAATCGCTTGTGATTGATAATAGTAGATTTTTGGGAGTGGTAACCTTAAATTCACCTATTGAGGTTTTGTCTTGATGGTTTTCTTCATTCATAAACAAATCACCTGTGTCAAATTTATTTTCTGTTGCATTTAGTTTAGTTGGTAATTTATTTGTGTTGCTACGCCATTGCATGTAATTTGATCTAATTAATGAACTTAGGTAATTAATTAATTTGCAAATGAGTCAATTCATTTTAACCCAACAAATATGAATTCAGAAAAAAGTAAGTTTTTGGTGTTTTGTGTATGTGTATGAGAAAGTATGGAGTGAAGCTTTGTAGTGATAAAATTGTGCCAAGTCTTCTTGGACTCATGATCTTATTTGGCTTTGAGGGTTTGCGTATTGACTAGGGCGTTGTAAACTAGTTAGGCAGACTGAAAGACTAATCAAGACCACGTTTTGCTGCCTAAGGGGGATACTTATGTTTTTCAAGGTTTTGAATATGTCCACAGCCATTAAGTTTGAATTAATTAACAAGTGTCCTCATGTGGCACATGAAGTTGCCTATGTCAAAGGTAAATCTTGGTTTTTCAAGTTGTGTCAAGCGTCAGCGTAGTAAATAGTGTAAAGCTCAAAACATATTTTGGGTTTTCATGCTAAGCTATCAATAAGTTGAAAATTTTGCATCGACTGAGTAGTTTTGTACAAGATCTGACTATGTAAGTTGATACTGTATTCTTTTAAGAGAAAAAGAAAAAGAAAAAGAAAAAAAAAAATATATATATATATATATATATATATATTATTGAGAAGGTTACACACATATCATATAAGTATTGAACTATGATTTTACCCTCCATTTAACACTTTTTTTTTGGCTAAACCCTCCATTTAACACTTATATGGAGAGAAGATAACAATTAAGTTAGAGTTCATTGGCAGTTTTTATTTTTTTTTTTTTTTTTTATTTTTTATTTTTTTATGTACACAATGGCTTTTTAATGTACTTTTGTTGGGGGAAAGAAACGTTGCTTTCCAAGTTTGGTGAATTGTAATTTTAAATGGCACAAGGTTAGATAACATATAAGTAGGGATGACAATTTTGTCCCACCTCGCTTGACTTGTCTCTCCCCACTTCACCTAGTGCGGGTTTTCCCTGTCTCATAGAGGTGATGGGATGGGGTGAGGCGAGAATAGGTGTTAGACTTTTTAAACTCATCTCGTCCCGCTTTACCCTATTTCACATTAATAAAGGTTATAATTGTAAATTTTTTATTCTCTAAAACTCTACTATTCAAACAAACATATCAATTTAGCTTATTTTATTCGACCAAACATAGCTCTTTATCTCTATTTTGTTATTTGTTATACTATCAGATTTTTTTTTCTTTTGTGAAATTATCTTTTTAAACACATGTATAATATTACTCGGCTTTTGCTATATAAAAATAAGTTTGATTTGATGAGATTTTTTTTTATGAATAAAAGGAGGGGGGGGGTGCGAAGGCAACCATATGTGGCTTACCTCCTAGGGCGTGACCTGATAAGAGCACCCCCCTGCTAGGGAATATTGGATTGAACTATAGTTATTGTGACCGGGATGTCACAGACCTCACCCTAGCACCCCAAGAGAGCCAGCGGAGGAGGTGCAAAGCAAGCTAGGGGCCCACTCCCCACATGGTATCTGCCACGACTCAAACAAGGGACCTTGTGCTTACTTGCGGGATCTCCACCAACTGGGCCACCCCTGTTGGGGCTGATGAGATAAATTTGCTGTAATTTCAAATATATTTTTATTTATGAAACAAGTTTTATATATATATTTTTTTAAATAATAATCATTGTGAAACAAATTAATAAGAAGTAGAGTTTTATAGGGTGGACCGGACTTTGCATGGCCCCAAGGGTCGGGGATGAAGAAAGAAAAAATGATGTGGCCGGGGCAGGAGCAAAGACCCCATCCTTTGGCCGGGGCAGGAGCAAAGACCCCATCCTTTAGCCCCATGCCCACCCCATTGCTATCCCTACATATATATGGGTAACAATAAGTCTAGAGATACAAAAAATTCCACAATTACTGAAGTGGTAATTGTTGTTATTGGTGTGTGTGTATATATATATATATATATATATATATATATATATCAGTCGGTAGTGACTCCAAATGAAAAACAAGAACACTTTTACCAACTCAACCATTGTGAAAAATTTATGTATCTATAACATTTCTCTATAGGTAAACCTTTTAGAAGTTGTGGTTCAATAGCACATAAACAGTACGTATAACCATTACAAGTTACAACCATGTATGACATTTTAATCATGCATGAACGTCAATATCTTACCATTTCTTTTACAATTTGATTTCTGAGCTTACATTCAAACTAGAACGCCAAGAAAGACAGCACCAATTATGGCTTCCAGAATAAGTAAAAGATATAGCAAACAATATATTTTTTAAAACCAAGATGATCATATATCTTAATTCATTAAAATTCAAATGATACCGACTTTTATCAACTTGATTGAATCAAAGAACTGCTTTTGGATAATTAGAACTTTTATTCAGTGCAATTCAAAAGATACAACCGTCAATACAAGCAGCTTAATTAAGCTGCTGACAACAATAATATAAATCAAAGAATTTTACTTTTCATTTGCATTTGTCTCCTATATGTCAGTGTATATACTATATGCTTGTAGTTGTATAGTTGGGCATGCCATAAATTCAATGAATTAATGACCAGGGCCACTAGGACTAGGACCTGATGGCAACTTTTGAAGCCAAAACTCCATGGTGAACTTTGCCTTCTCGTAAATTGCTGTGTATGTCTGATGTTGATTACCGCTAGCAAAATCCTCATTTAACACCCTGGTTGCCTCAACCCCAGAATGGTACGAAATGGCCACCAAGATTACAACGATCATCATCAAAATAGTGCTAGTCTTTCCTAAACCCATCTTTGAAAATAGCCCAAAATGAAGTTGTTGGGATTTTTGAACTTTCTTTCTTCAAAGAAAAAGGCAGAAAAATTTTGTGTTCTTTGAAAGAAGTGGCTTTTTTTGAGAAGAAGTAGATTGATTGTGTTTGTGAATGGGAAAATATGGAGGTGTGAGGTATGCTATATATAAATGATGGAGTTCAGATGTGTATTCAGCTATTTATGGACTCGCGCGATGTTGTTGGTGCGTGCTGAACAAGTTGTAATATAGTCGTCAAGTTTGAAATTTATTATCTAAAAGTCCAAGACTTCTTGGTGTTGAATAAGAGGTTGTGCATGTGTCAAAGTCTAGGAAGTTGAAATATGGTGGGAGGGTGATCTTGGTCACTCACGTGTATAAAGAAAATGTTCAATAACCCGTGGCACTGACAAAATGTTTGTTTAGGATCCTACTATATATATATATATATATATAAAAATACATATAAAGAATGACATTTTTTGTGTGTATATATATATATATAAATATAAATTTACACGTATTACTTATAAATAAAAATGTTTATAACATAATTTAGCTTCCCATATACAATAAAAATAATATTTACACTAAATTAGTCTTAAAATAATCCAAAATATGATTTTAATCATAACTAGTAGTATTTTTTTAGTTTTGAATATTTTAAAATAATATTTTTTGTTGAATGATTTAAAGACTGCTGAATTAGATTATACTAATAATTTTTAACATTATGAAACATTTAAATATTTATTTATTTTTATATAATTTAAATAATTAATATTAATTTATATGCTTAAACACATAGAAGTCATTATGCATAAGAAAAAATATACAATAATTAAAATTAAATAAAACCTTATTTTTCACAAGTTACAAAAGAGAAGAGAAGTTGACAGTTAAGATTGGGATGTGTGACTAGTGGAACTTTTCATGGTATATATAAAAATTTATCCTCGATAAGTATATTCATTATGTACGTAGGTGGTTTGAAGCCGTAACTCTATGCTATTCCATTGTTTCATGTTTTGATGTATAAATGATTGTCCAAATGCATTCGAGTATATGATCAACTATAGGACGTGGGTTTTCAAATATCAAGATAATTGCATGCCAAAAAAAGAAATGTAGTAACAGGTTCGGGTTTTTTTTTTTTTTTTTCTACATCCTTTTCAATCTCTTCTTCGTGTTCAAATATGACAGCTGCTAGGATGCACAGGATTCAAAGGCACGAACATAGTAACACACAGAATTTTTTAAGACCACAATTTTTGTTACAAATCTTACATGAAAAATTATAAACAATTATATATTTATTTTCAAATAAATTCATATTTTTTTCAACTATTCACTGTCACGTGTCCATGCAACTATATGTGCATAAAAAGAATAATATATAAGAAAAATAAATCAGCAAGACGCACAAGAGAGTAACAATTTGCAAACTTTCATCACTTAGCACTTCGAAATAATCAAATTAAGACATTTGTTTTCAATTACATTAATAGATTTCTATAAATCTGTATATAAAAATTTACACACCATTGTGTGAGCGTATAACTCTTTTATTTGCTTAAGCGTATAACCCCGTTTCAAGTTCAAACGAGCTAGTGCCCTGAGCCTCTAGGGCTAGGTCCCGATGGCAATCGTTCCAGCAAATATGCCATGGAGTTCTTTGCCTTCTCGTAGACCGATGAGTATCTCTGAAGGTGATTAGCACCACCAAAATCCTCTCACAACAGCCTGGTTGCCTTAACACTGGTGTGGCTCAAGATAGCCATTGAAATTTCAAAAAAAAAAAAAAAATGATCAAAAGGGTGCGGAAGTTCATTTCAAAGAAACTGCCCTAAGTTGCCAAAAAGATGGAGAATTATGGAGTCTTTAAAATGTAGGTTTTTGGTGCTTTGTGTATCTGTTTGAGAAAGTATGAAGAGAAGCCTTTTATAGTGATAAAATTGTGCCAAGTCTTCTTGGACTCATCCTACTCTGTGGGCTTTTAGGGCCTTCGTATTGATTAGAGCGTTCTAAACGAGTCATGCACAAATAGCATCTCATTGTTTCTTAACCATACACAAATAGCCCATCACATTCCTTGTATCATCACCTCCCCAAAAAAGATAAATATTTTTAAAGCATTTTTCCGGAGATTTTTTTTAAATCTTTTTTCAGCCATTTAGAGGTTGCTGTATATAGTTTACATTTTATGGGAGTGAGTATCTTATTCTGAACTAGAGGATATGGGAGCGTAATAACAGAAAATCTCTGAAAAAGTCAATAAAAAAAAAAATATATATATATATATATATATATATAGTGATGTTAACAATGCCAGTAATAATTGATCCAAATGAAAACCAATTACAGCTTGTCAACTCAACTCTTGTAAAAATAAATTGTGAATATTATTGTGTTTATGGCATTACTCTATAGGTAAATCTGTTAAATGTTCTGGGTCAATAGCATGTTAATTAACAGGTAGGTATATTCACAAGTTACAACCATGCATGTCAGAGCCCATTATATGATTAACTCAGGGATATATATTAACGAACGTGGATTTGGTTCAATAGCACACATAATATGGGCACTTGTCGAGTTCCTCAATTAAACTTTTGACATACATTTTTTGGATACCAACCCAAGATGGTCATATATCTTGATTCATTACAATTCAAATCATACTGACTTATCAATTTGATTAAATCGAAGAATTAACAGATATTTGATGAATTAGAACTTTTACTCAAATGCAAATTGAAAGATATACAACCGTCAATACAAGCAGCTTAAGCTGCCGATAAGAACAAAGAATCAAAGAATTTTTCTTTTCATTTACATTTGTCTCTTCTATAAGTCACTGTATACACTATATGCATGTGGCTGTATATATAAGCATTTCATAAATTCAATGAACTAATGACCAGGGCCACTAGGACTAGGTCCCGAGGACAACTTTTGAAGCCAAAACTCCATGGTGTACTTTGCCTTCTCGTAAATTGCTGAGGATGTCTGATGTCGATTAACGCTAGCAAAATCCTCCTTTAATGCCCTTGCTGCCTCGACCCCAGTTTGACACGAAAGGACCATCAAGATTACGAATAGCATCATCAAAATAGTGCTAGTCTTGCCAAAACCCATCTTTGAAAATAACCCAAAATTAAGTTGCTGGGATTCACTACTAAAAACGCGGGTCTTAGGCCGCGTTTTTTCAGCCGCGTTTCAAAAAACGCGGCCTAGGACCATAGGTTGGGCCGCGTTTTTAAGTCACGCAGCCAGAGCACCCGATTTTGGGCCGCGTTTTTTGAACGCGGCCCAAGACATGGTCTGTAGCCCCGTTTTTTGTTCTGAAGCTGCGTTTTTTTGGAATGGGCTGAAGCCGCGTTTTATAAATGCGGCTTCAGGCCCATTCCTGAAGCTACAGACCCAGTCCTAAAGCCGCGTTTAAGAAAACCCGGCCATAGTGACCCTGAAGCCGCGTTTCTTAAACGCGGCCCCAACCCATTCTTGACCCTACTATAAATTGGAAAAAAAAAAAAAACTTACTCTATTTTTTACCCAAAAATATACCTTTCTCTGTCGAAGCCCTTCGAGCCCGAACCGATCTCACCCCGTACATGCTTTGGGTCTTTCCCTTTTGCTCTCCAACTCTCAATCTCATCGAAGACACTGACGAGGCTGAGTACCCAGTAAGTTTTTTAAATTCATTGTCTTGATTTTTCTTTTAGGGTTTCCATATAAGTGTTATAGGGTTTCGAATTTTGGTTTATGGTTTTGATTTTAGGTTTAGGGTTTCAATTTTGTGATTGTAGTGTTTCGAATTTAGGTTTAGGGTTTAGATTTTGTGATTGTATGGTTTCGAATTAAGGTTTACGGTTTCGATTTTGGGTTTACAAACCGTTTCGACTAACACAAATTTTTTTCCATTTTGGGTCTCGCTCCACTGAGGGATTCTCCACGAGGGAATTGGAAACTGCACTCCTCAAGGCGCAGACAAGAGGGCAGAGGGTGCTTCCTCTTCTTCACTCCCTTCTTCGTCTTTTCCAAATACCCACCTCACAAAATAAGGTATCTCTCTCTACTGTAACTTAGAGTTTTTGCATTGAATAACTTTTTTTTTTTGTAAACACTGAATGATTGAAGTGGTTTGTTCAGGGTATGTGTCGAATTTGGTTTTTGATTGAATTTTATCAACTGGGTGTGTGTTAGATTTCGTTTTTGATTGCATTAACGTGTTTCTTTGGTTTTCAATTCTTAAATTCGGTTGTTTCTTTTTGTTGGATCTTAATTTCTGACTTATAGATTGAATAATTTATACACTGAATTTATATTTTTTATTAGGAACAAGAAGGGCACTTAATGATAGCTTTATTTTTGGATTCATATTGGGGTTTATTTCAGATAGCCTTGCCGCGATTTGTTTGTGGGAATGAACATTAAAGTTGCATTTGTCTTTGTTTGGATTTTAGTGTTGAGAGGATGGATCATGTCCTCCTTGTTCTCTATAAAGACAATAAAGGAAGTGAAAGAACCGGTTAAAGGTTATGGTACTTTTTTTTTTTTTCCCTGATAATTATTAAAGATGATCTATGCTCTTTTTAGTGCAAGGCAAAGTTCCTATCTGGTAAATGGCCTTGGTGTCTTAATTAATTTAAATTTTTTTCTTCATTTGGGTGCGCTTAATTAGTTTGGCATTGGTTATTTGTTAGTGTGTTTGAATATGGTACTCTTTATAGCAACTAATTATTTTTTTTAATAAACTTCTTTATAGCAACTAAGTTGAATGTATGTACGAGAAAACCCAAGTCCTTGATTTCTCCACGCTTCCTCAAAGCTTTGTTTTTGTGTGGTTCTTCTTGTTTGAATTGTTATGCTGTTTTGTTCTTTTATATATGCCTAATAAGTGACGTATGCTTCTTTTTACAGTACATACATGGTCTGGCTGCTCGAGGAGTTCATTATCTACATCGGCCAGGGCCATTACTTCGGGATATTGGGTTTCTTCTTCTTCCGGTCTGTATCAATTTGTTCTCTTTTTTCTCCCAGTTTGTGTAATGTACTTCTTATTGTAGAATTCTTTTCTTATATTTAATCTTTATGTGAAAATAGGAGCTTGGGAAAGACAAAGCTTATATCAGTGAGACTTTATTCACCCTCATTTTTATATCTTTCTTCTTGGTAAGGCTTTGCTGTTGTCTTTGCTATCTTGGTTATATATCTTTGTATGGCTGCATCTGTAACCCTTCTTTACCTGTTTGAAGAACTGTATTCTAGAGTGTTGAAACTGTTTCCATTGAATTATGTTTGTTCTTTGTTGCATCTGGAATTAGGATTAATGGAAGACAACATGCTAAATTTTGTACATTTAAATTCAGTGCTTACTATTTTTTGATAAGCAACTCACGTACCTCCTGCAATATACCTTTCTCATTGCCTCCACGAGACTATTGATTTTCCTGTTGACTTCTTTGTTCTATAAAGTCAGGCAAATTGGTTTATTAGGAATGTGCACTATTTATTTGTAAATTATATATGCACCTAATAAGTTATTTGAACCCATGACCTCACCCTTCATCACATTCTTATAGTTGATCGGCATGCTATGTTGTTCTTAAGAACCATCTTTTGGACATTCTTTGATTTTATGTTTAATTCTATAAAGGAGGCTCTTCTGCTATATTATTCTTTTTGAGTCGATTCTGAAAGCTAGGATAAGAAGCACCTCATGTTATGATTCAGATAATATTGTTTTAGTCATGCATGTAATCTGTCATTTCTAGTGGTTCTCATTATATAGTTGTTAAATGCTTTAAATTTGCCTGGATTTGTGTCTAATTAATTCACTGTCTGGGCTGCTTATAACTTTGGTGATTGTTAAATAATGTCCTATTGTTGCTATCCATTTCTTAAATATGCCATCTTCTTTCACTAAGGTTTATTTCCCTTTCAGTTTCAATTGTACAGAATCACTTTTACTGTGTTTTCCAAAAAACAAATCCTAATAATGTGAATGTTCTATTGCAGTGGACTTTCCATCCGTTTATTTTGAAGAGCAAAAGGATCTATACAGTTTTAGTTTGGTGCAGGGTTCTAGCATTTTTAGTTGTAAGTGGCAGTTATATTAAGTAATCTTTTGTGTTGTCTATATCTTGATGGTAATGTAGAATCATTGATAAGATAATATTGTTATTCATAGTTGCATGACAATTTGGAACATTACTAATTAAATTTTACATTTGTAAATAAACTTGTTTTTAGAAGGAAATTTTTTTTTTTTTGAAAAAATTATCAACATTTCACTGGCTCTTGAGTTTGTCATGTTTTATTATTGAAAAAAAAATTAGGGAGTCAATCCTGTGCATCATTCTATATAAGCACTTGAACCAGAATTATAGCTCAGTTCTTATGCTTGTGTAATCTCCTATGTTTGCTAGATGTTTATTTATTTTTTGGTTTACCAGCTCTATCTGTAATGTTAGGTGTAGAAAGTTGGTTCTCCTATGTATGGATTTCACCTTATCCACTAAGGAAATAGAAGTGAGGTGGTAATTGATTTTCAAAATATTCATTATCCAAATTATTAAGGAGAAAACATTTCAATATATACTAGAGACTTGTAATTTTTAAGTAGGCTAATCCTTTGATAGTTTGAATTATTATGGATGACCTCCTACTGGTCAGTAATGTGGGTTGTTTGGCAAGAGAGTTTCTGGTGGGTATTTATGTGGGGTACACCATTTCATAATTGCTATTATTTTATCAGTTTGATGATTAATGATCATTACTTATAAAAAATAATGAATATTGATTATCAATTTTAGAAGCGGACCATTTTTTTAGCCTTTTTTCTTATCAGTTGATATTTGTACTTTCAGCAACATTAATTGATATCATGATGCATATTTGCATTTGAGTAATGCTAAATCCATGCTTGGTTAGCCAAATGATACGTTATATAAATTGTGAAGTGACTGTATTGAACCAATTTGTTATAATGAGCAAAGATTGCTAACTAAAGGCAAACTCCTGCTTTGATGATCTCAGACTTAATTTATTATCTATTTTTTTTTTTTTTTTTTGTGTGCATTTTTTACTTGTGGTGGTAGCAGGGGTGGGATGGTGATGGATTAGTCAATTCTTGGGTTTATTAATCCTCTTGAGAAGATATAATTTATGAAAGTGATGCTCGAATGTCTTCTAATGGTTGTTTTGTGTATTTATTTGCTGCACAGGCTTCTCAAATTCTACGGATCTTCACATTCTATTCTACCCAACTTCCTGGTCCAAACTATCATTGTCGTGAGGTAGACTCTTTTTGTACCATAAATTGCTCTGAATAGGGCTCATTTTGGAAATTGTGCAGTCATTTTTTTAGTAAAGTCAATTTATTAGATTTAGATATTTTTTTTTTACTGTTTTAGATTTAGTGATTTATTAGATTTAGTGATTTGAATTGCAAAATCTAACTACTATGACCTGCACTACTAGAATAGAAATCCTTCAAGCTTCAAACAAAGGAAGCAGATATGCTTCTAAAAATAATATTAAAACATGTCTGCCTTTAAAATCAAATTATATCTTAGAAATTTTTCTTTGTACTAGCTCCCGTGATATCTGCTTCCTGCTGCATTATTCTTTTCTCACTTCTGAGATAGTCTTTTGCATGAAATTGTCACAACTTAGAAGTTGTCATTACAGGAAGTAACAACTTAGTACCTCGGCAGATTTGCAACCAATGAAAAGCTGTCATCATAATTGTCTGATGAGAAAGATCAAATTATAAATGAACTTACCATGTAGTTTACTTTACAGTGATACAAAAAGAATACCAAGTGCATCATTGTCTGTAAGTAGATGTTTAGTGCAATTATACGATACCATCAAATTTAATGTTACTGCTGGCATCATTTTTCATCCCTCATGTTGTCACATAGCGACTTATTGGCAGTCTAATAACAAAACCATGTAAAAGCGATATTTTTTTACGCATTTCAAAATTTAAAAGAAAATTCTTTGATACAATTGATACAACTTAAAATAAACATAAATTATGCCTTTAAGGTTATGCATCCATTGAATGGATAAAACATGTTTAGTCTTTAGCATTCATACTAGTTGTGATTAAAATAAAATTGACTGTCCATTGGTTCTTCAATAATAGATACAATTACTACCAGACCTCAACCTAAAGAAGGCACCTCAGTTGGTGGAGTTGGTAGATGATAGTAAGGTAAATGTGTTCTTTCATTACAAGTTCTGGCTGTATTACAATTATTGAACAAAGCTTTATGCCAATAAATTCCTAATAGATTATCTTCTTATATTTAAAACCAACAGGATGTAACTGAGTTGATGAGTCTACCACCAGAGAAGATCTTATTCAGTGGATGAATTTTCAATTGAAGAAAGCTGGAAACAAGCAGATTGTCACAAGCTACTCGTCTTACATAAAGGTAGATGAGTTAAAGTCGGAGTTTAAACAGACTGTTTTTAATTGGATTCTCTTTGACAACTAAATAGTTAATTTAGCCGGTAGTTGTTGAACATAGTGCTCGCACAATCTAGTTTCTTCTTCTTCTTCTTTTTTTTTTTTTTTTTTCCTGATTTGCATTACTGGTGTTTCTCTGGCAGTTACGTCTCATGTTTTACCTTTTTTACTTTGTTGTCATCTATGTCTTCATTTATTTGATAATTCCTTTTCAAAAATGAATAGACGCCCTTTTAGAACACAATGGCCAGAAATTGTGTATGAAATTTGCTGTCTTTAGGCAAAACCTGGTATGGTCTCAAATTTTCATTGAGGTACAGAATAATTGGTATGTCAGTTGTGACTTGTGAACTTGTATGCAACTCTTGACCACTACTTAGACTTTGGCATGGCAAGACTCTTTTAGGCTTTGTCGGACTTTCCTTGTTCCATTTATGTCTCATAACGAGAGAGGGAAATCATATAGGTTGAGTATTGCATTGAGTCAAGAGGTCTACCCATTTGGCATTGTTGTTAGAAGTAGAGTTTTAATTGAAAGAGCCTTTGTCCAATTGTTTTATTAGTGCAGATTTTATAATATAAAAGCTCAACCCAAAAAGCTTTTTAGTATTGGTCCGTGTGACAAATTAATGGATAGTGTCAAAAGTTATGGATATAAAGCATCAATTGTGAATTGTAGAGTTTCTGTTTTTCTAGTTTTGTGTTTGTTTTTGTGTTTAGCTCCAAATTTCAGCTTTGGCTCCTTTAAAATACTTTTACGTAGTGGGTTGCTAGGCACCCCATCCCCCCTTCCATATAAAAAGCAAAAGAAAAAACCTTTAGACCTTTGAATTGCTTTTTTATTGTTCTGCTAATCTACAACTAGATGGACCCTAAGAGCTCTTAGAAAGAAAGGCATACACTTGCCCTAAAATAAGAGAACAAATGGTTTTAATTTCCATTTTAAGTGATTTTAGTTATCCTATGCAAATTAATATAAAAATCATTTCCATTTTAGTAAAGTTGACTCAGCTTACTGTTTTACCCCAAATTAGGTATTTGTTTGATTTTTGTCTTAGCTTAAAATTTTCTTATAAAACTAACAAATATAGATTTGTATTTCTAAATAAACTAATTTTGTGCTGTTTGTTACATATTTAACATAAAAATTACCTAAAATTATATCATTTGTTTCACATTTATCAAATATACTATGAAAATTGCATATACTTCTTGTTTATTAGGTAGTTTTTTTGTTTATTTTAGGTATTTTAGGTATTGTTTGTTTGTAGGCCTCCCACTATTTCTTGTCTCAGTTTTATTTCGAATAATTTAACTTTGACGCGTAACTTTTATATTATAATGGCCAACCTTCTGTCATGCCAAAGAAAACACTAAAAACCTATAAAAGAGAGGGGGTGGGTATAATTATATAAGGAACAAGTTAATGGATGTTTTAAAATTAAGATAGGAGTACTATTTCTAGAAATATGTTAATAATAAAAAATGATAAAATAATTATTTTTTCTAAATTTCTTTTTTTATATTTCGTAAAAGTTCTTTCAAATTTTTATTAAAATTGATTTATCAACAATTATCTGGAAAAACTGCTTGAAGAAGGTTAATCCAAATAATGCAATATGCTAAACAAGCACACGTGGTGAACTATGGGCCAAATGGCACATTCTTTTAAAGGATGCGTGTGAATATAACTTTCTTCTTGCTCTCATTCTCTGTCCTTATTCCTTTTGTAAAATCAGACGTTTTCAAGTAATTTGGCATTTTCGGTTTGGGCCAATCTGATTTACTAGAGCTTTTCAACTAATTTCTCATTTTGGGTTTGGGCTGGTCTGATTTAGAAGACCTTTTCAAGTAAGTTGTGCTTGTTGGGTTTTATATTTTTATTTTATTCAATTTTTATTTTTATTTCAATTTTGTGTTTGTTGGGTTACTCCAAATGCTCGTTCAACAAATGATTAATGGGCCAAATTTGACATTATTTAAAGGGGACTAGTGTGATTTGGCGGCTTTCCATTATCTTTTTCCTCAAATTTGTTTATTTGATTTTAAACAAAACAAAAAATTATATTAGTTTGCAACAAATAAATATATTGGAAAGATGAGGTTACTTTCAAAAGACAATTTCATTCCATGGTTATATAGTGGATAGGTTCAGTTATTGCAAAAATTGAATTAAAACATTTAGACAAATTTGCCTCTGATTGCATGAAAAGCCATTCAGTTAGGAGTGAAAATGAAACAACCTAAAGACTATAGGAACTTTACGTGGGGTTCACCATAATTAAGGAAACATTTATTACTTAGTCAATATCTCACAAACAACCCAAATTCTAATCGTTGAAGAGTAAATCTTTTAAAAAACATTACAGTGTTGGCAATGGATAGCATCAATGGCAATGCCCTAGGTAGTGTGTTTTTCATGGAATGTTGTTGAAAGGACTAGTTGAGATTTATAACATGATGTGGTTTTGTTGACGTTCAGATTTTTAATCTACTACATGCTTTTCATCAAAAATAAATTGAGGAGAATTGGAGAGTTTTTAATGGGATAGGAGTTGAGCCCGGCCTACTTCTTATACAATGATAACATTGTAGAAAATATGATCCTAAGTCCTAATATTAAAGAAGAATAAATGTGTGTTTTGTATAGCTAAACATCAACTTTTAAAAATGATACTTAGAATATTTTTTTTTTTTACATTTTTAAAACAAGTCTAGTTAATGGATATCTAAAAATATTTAATAAGTAAACATTTAATGCAATTTGGTATATTCTGCTGTAGTCATTTTTTTTAATGCTTTTGTGATATAACAATAGCATAAAGGCACTAGTTAACAAATGTCTTTAAACATTAAAATATGTAAACCGATATCTATATATATATATATATATATATATTTTGAGCAAATGTAAATCGTTGTCTTACTATTTCCCTTAGCCCTCTCTTATAGTTCCTTATGTTTTGAGTGTTAAAAAATAAAAATAAAAAAGAAGAAGAAGAAGTTTTAATCCGTGTTTGATTGCAATTGGTAAGATGAATTGAACAAATTTCACTGAGTCGAGAAGTTCTAAAAATACATAAATAAATATGGCTTTAATAGACTTTTGTGCAATTCTTTAAAAAAAAAATAAAAAGTTACAATAGGTAGGCTTTTTATTTCTTTAATTTTTATTTTTTAATTTATTGTTGTGGCTTGATGAGATTGTTCTGCCTCTTTGTAAATAATTAGCCATTTCCTCTAACCTCTGAATTTGGAATGATGTCTGGGGCTATCTAATGATTGTTGGAGCATCAAAGCCAACTGTAGTGGCTGATGTAGATAGGTTTTCTAGTATGAAAAAGTAGAATATTGGTGGGTTTTAAATAATTTCAATTTATTTATGATGCCTAAATTTGTGCTTCACATTCTCGAGCTTATGAACTATTAGTTAAGTGTTAGGTAATAGCTAGAAATTTGCTAAGTAACTCACACTTGGACTATATTGTTTAGTTTAGTGTTAAAATGAACTTCGCCATAAAACTTTGTGTTAAGGGTTCTAACTATTGTTGTAAGGTGTATTTAGCATGTTTCAGTTTCAACTTAATCACTAAATCTTTTCTACAAATTGTAACTGTTTAATTGTGGTTTATAAATTGGCTTATTCAGCCTAATACTATGAACTTTTTTTTCCAAGCACATGATTATATATATAGACAGCACAAATGAAGGGAAACAAAACACAACCATTAATGTAAGAGTAAATAACTAAATATTAGGGAAAATCCAAAAACAATAGCATGCTTTTAGTTCTTCAATATATAATTGATGCTGGGAGTCAACCCTATCTTTGAAGAAAAAAAAAAAAGTTCTTGCTTGAATTGTAACCTACCCTTGCTGATAGTAATATGTGTGATGGAAATTTTGTGGATTGCAGGTTGGGGAAGAGCTTTTGACTTTGAGTTAGACGAGAACAACCAAGTGGTATGAACTACTTTCCTTTTCAAAACCTGCCAACTTGTTCAGTTCTATTTGGTGTGATTGCATTATTTACTTCTGTGATGACACTATCTAAAATGGAAAGCAAAGAACATGAGTCCTCTTTTTAGGCATTGTTGATGGATTACGTTCATATACGTCATTTTTAACCACATGTTAGGTATGCAACCAACATCACTATCTTGCATCCACACTGGTTACTCGACACATAGTCAAATAACATCATTCAAGTTTCAATTCTCAAACTCAGCAAGCCCACATGTTATATGTACACAACTACATTGATGCTTTAACAACATAGAAGAATGACGATAGTCGCATTGTTCCCACTGTAAGTTTGAAACTTACTAATTACCGTTTTCAGAATTTTGGTTTTGTTAGCATTCTTTATTGTTAAACATATTTGCTGGTTTAATTTGTGTAATTTTGTTGGATAGGAAAGTTTCCATTATCGCTCATGTTGATAATGGCAAGTTGAGTCTTTGCTGACAGGCTTTTTGGAGTGCAATAGAACCATTAAGAGAGGACATGGTTAACCTAAGTACAATGAGAAGTTGCAGGTATGTTGGCACTTGTAAAAGAATTGTTTTTACTGTTGTTTACTTCAGAATTTGACCTTTGGTATTCAAAGCAATTTGTATTGCTTTCGAGTGGGCTTGCTGAGTTTATCCAAACGAAGTTTATACTTGCTAAGTTTATTTCAAACATGCTTGCTAAGTTTATTTGGGACATACTTGCTGAGTTGTGTATGAAATTTATGGTTGCTGAGTTGTGTATGAAATTTATGATTGGTGGTTTTCATGGGATTGTTTGTGAGTGAAGAGTGAAGTATATGCTTGATAATGGCAAGTTGAGTCTTTGCTGATAGGCTTTTGGAGTGCAATAGGATCATTAAGAGAGGACGTGGTTAGCATAAGTACAATGAGAAGTTGCAGGTATGTCGGCACTTGTAAAAGAATTGGTTTTAGTGTTGTTTAGGAAGAATTTGACTTTTGGT
The DNA here is from genome assembly GCA_032878915.1 of Castanopsis chinensis. Lineage (NCBI taxonomy): Eukaryota > Viridiplantae > Streptophyta > Magnoliopsida > Fagales > Fagaceae > Castanopsis > Castanopsis chinensis. The sequence goes on from JAVQMG010000041.1 coordinate 84,717, forward strand.
ATTCAAAGCAATTTGTATTGCTTTCGAGTAGGCTTGCTGAGTTTATATGAGAAGTCGAAGTCCAGCAATATAAAGTCTACCAAAATAATAGTTTCTACTTTGTTATGCATAACTCTTAACATACAAAGCATCAAACATTTCTCTCAATGACTATTGCACACCGTTGATTAACTTTCATTTGAGTGTAATATAAGAGGTTGGAGTGTAACATATGCTCAATATGGGTGAAAATCTTTGATTCATCAATCCTACTTGATTCTAGCTCTTGTCCTTAGAGTTTACTACATATGCAGATTTTGGAAAATCTGAAGAATGCTTTCTGGTCATTTCAACGTGATCATACCAGAAGTTTATTCTTCTGCAGTGGCTTTAAGCTTGCATCTGCTAAGGTTGCTCAACATAGGCTTGAATGTGGTGTTTGGAGACATGAGACGTGCATTATCTGGTATGTACCATGTTCGGCTGTTACTCCTATTATGTAGAAGATGATGCTACATTTTGGTACATTCCTTTTTTTTTTTTGCTGCTAAAATGGAATTAAAAGTGTCAGACATATTTGTGTGAGACATATTTGTTGTGGAGATGTTTTCATTCAATACCATAGATTCCACAAGCTTGTAGTGCTATTTTGTCGTGGAGATGTTTTCATTTTGTCATGGAGATGTTTTCATTTTGTCATCATCAATTTTAAATCATATATAAAAGATATTGAAGTTGTGTCCTACATGTTATGGTTGTGCCAGGTGAGTTTATGGGTTTGTTTCCGCCTGAAGTTGTCAAAATAGCTAATTGCTGCCATTATTCTTTTGTAGTGCCATTATGGACATAAACTATGAAGGTTGAGGATGCTGAAGGTTGAGTTTATTTGAGACATGTTTGAAGGTTGAGGATGCTGAAGGTTGAGTTTATTTGAGACATGTTTGTAGTTGAGGATGTTGAAATTATCTTATGTTGAGTTACTTTTAGACATGTTGCATCCCTACACTTATGTTAAAATTATCTTATGTCAAATGAACCCTTTCCTCAAATTTGTTGGTATATTGTGTGAAATGCATCCCTTGAAGCTTGATTGAAATTATGACAGGTTTGACAAAATTATAGTTTCGTAGTCCTTTGAATTTCTGTGACTTGTTATTTTGTTGAATGCAAGAAGTGGGAATTTTGTAGGAATAAGAAGCTCAAATTGTATGTGTGACAGGTATTTTATAGTAGAAAATAGTGCCTATAGCCTCGTTTTAAAACGCGGCTATAGACAAAAAATAAAAAAGAAAAAAGAGCTAAGGCCGCGTTTATACATGGGGTGGGGCCGCGTTTTAGAAACGCGGCCACAGTATCGGACTTAGGCCGCGTTTCAGAAACGCGGCCAAACACCTAGGCTAAGGCCGCGTTTTGAACGCGGCTAATAGCCCCAATAACTTCTTCCCCGTATATCAACAATTACCCTATAGCCACGTTTAAAACGTGGCTATAGAGTGAGGATATAGCCGCGGTTTGAAAACCGTGGCTAAAGTTTTGTCTATGGCCGCGTTTTTAAAAACGTGGCCATTGGGCCCGACTATAGCCACGGCCATAAAACGCGGCCATAGGTAGTGCCTATAGCCGCGGTTAGGAAAAACGTGGCCTAAAGGCTATAGTTGCGCATTTTAGGCCACGGTTAAAAACGCGGCCTAAAAAAACGCGGCTATAGACCAAATGGGTCTATAGCCACGTTTTTTTGAGATATAGCCGCGTTTTAAAAACGCGGCTATAGAACCGTTTTTTTGTAGTGATTTTTGAACTTTCTTTGTTCAAAGAAAAACGCAAAGACAATTTTGTATTCTTTGAAAGAAGCAGGTTGATTGTGTCTGTGAATGAGAAAATATGGACCTGTGAGGTATGCAATATATAAGTGATAGAGTTCACGTGTCTTCTCGGACTCGTAGTTGTTGGTGGACTCTTAAGGGGGCTTACGTGTTGACCAATACGTTTGTGAATTAGTCTTACGTGGGGTTTGAAATATTATAGCAAATATTCAAGACCGAATGTCTCAAGTCAGGCAAATTTACTATCCTACCCGTGCTCAAATTGTCAAGTCAATATTGTTGGGAGGGTGATCTTGCCATCTTGTTCACACACCTCACCTGTCTTAAGAAATAGTTTAAAACGCAAATTTGACTGAGGGTGTCAAGTCAATTTGACTGGTGTTTGTTACTAATTACCATAATTTACAGTATGGTAATGCAAAATAATATTAATCTTCAGGGACACACCTTTCCCTACTCAAATCTTTGCTCTGTTTACGTGTTAACTATTTATTAGATTTCAACATTTTACACCATTTTTTATTTTGTGAATCAGTTAAGAGTTTTAATTATGTTGAGTCTCTATTGAGTATTGACCCAATATTTTGGGGCATTTTTGAATATAGGGAAAAGAATTCACAACCTACTTCTTTTTTTTTTCCCCTTCCTATGAAACGAATCTTTATCATTAAACTTTGGAACCTTTCGAAGAGGAATCCTTCGATAGGATTTGAGAGAGAGACCCAAAGTTATCAAAATCTAGCAAACCGACTTGAAAGAGTCTCAAAATTATCAAACTCAAGCGAAAATAAAACGATAGGAGGAGGTTCTTCACATCTTGCAGAGTCAGGATTTTTTCTTTTATTTTCTTTTTTGAGGAAAGTGGCTGAGAGTTGAGGTTAATAACAATGTAAAAAATGAAAAACATATGGTACAAGACACTGTGTTGTAATTGTTTAACAAAAAAAAAAAGAAGAGACTGTGTTGTAATTAAAAAGGACTGTTAGATCTCCTGCGATGCGATCCAATGGTGGAGAGATCTTGTTATATATTTCTTCTTCTTCTTTATCATCACGTTTATTAATGACTGAGCGTCAAATGGTGCCGAATCTATAGCATGACATTTTTGAATTCGAATTCATCTCCACACATACATTCAAAAGAAAAAAAATAAATTAAACATCAAGAAGTATATACAGTTGTTCGCATGGTTTAGCATGAAAAACGCTAAGAAGTAATTAAGTGTGCATTTGGGTAGAGATTAAAATTTTAAATTATTTCAGTTTATTTTTACTACTATTTATAAATTTCACTGTACTTTTTGACACTATTCATGAGCCCCATTATACAATTTTAACTAACTTTTACTTTTATTTATAATACTTTTAGCAATAATTTTTTAGTTTTAGCAAAATAAACGGTATCTAAATACACCCTAAACATTGTTTGGATAAATGATTTTTTTTTATACGTTTGTTTCATATAATATGGTAAAAGTAACAGAGTATCTAGGATTAATGTATATATATAAAAACTTACATTTTAGACAATACCAACGCTTTTTGGAGCTATTTCAATGGTTTAAAATTCTTATAAGATACTATTTATCTAAGATTTTTTTTGGGACTCGTGAAAGTGGAAATACACACAAATTATGACTTTTTATAACTGAGAAATGCTATATTCACAATTTTTTTATAATAAATCATAGAAGACAGATTATTATGGATTGTTATTGATGGAACAAAAAAGTAATTTCAATATTAGTTTCAAAGTATAACTAATAACTATCCAACTATAATTCTTTGTGAAAATATTGTGGGGGCCTAATGCTTCTCTCCATAGTTTGAATCACCTAGGTTACTGGGACTAGGTTCGTAAGGCAACTGTTCAAGCATAAAGGCCATGGTGGGCTTCGCCTTCTAATAGATGGAGGAATACGTCCCAAGGTGATTAGCACTAGCAAAATCCTCAGGTAAACACTCTGGTTACTTCAACCCAAGCTTGGCTTAGATAGCCACACAAATAAGAAGATGACCAAAATGGTACTTAATTTTCCTCATCTTCAAAAGTGCATTATGTGGAAACCTTTTTTGAACGGCTCCTTAGGCCCAAGCCCAATATGAAGCAAAGAGTCTGTTGAATAAGGGAACTGGGTCTGGTTCCACCGCAATCACACTATATTGTACTGCTAGACCGATTCGCGCACAAACAAACCCAAGACACAACATCGCGCATATACACAAGTTTGTAGGAAATATAGGAAACAAGACGATGTTAGTAAATATAAATGCTTCAATGAATTCTTATTAATATATTGTGGAACCCAAGGAAAAATTCTTTGAAAGAAATGCCACAAAGCCCAAATGACCCAAACTTTATAGACTTAAATAAACCTAACGGTATGTTTAGTTGGATGGATTTTAGGAAGGATGAAAAAAAAAAAGAAAAAAAGAGGAAAATAGAAGAGAAAATGATTGGCAAGGGTGTTTGGTTGAGAGGGGAGGGGGAGAGAAAAGTGATGGGGCTCATAAGTTTTCCTTCCTCCTCCTTCAAAATTCAATCTCTCCAAATTGAACAGAAAATTAGGGTGAAAAGTGGGGAAAATATTTGGACAAAATTGCCTTCACCCCTTTTAACGTTTCTGGCTTTTTTTTTTTTTTTTTTTTTTTTTTACTTTTCCTTTGTAACGCTGGCTTTTTTTTTTTTGTTTTTGTTTTTTTTTTTTTTTTCTTTGGTTTAGTCAGGTGGTGAGTTCTTCTTCTTTTCCTTCTTTTTTTTTTTTCTTAATTTTTATTTTTATTATTGTTTTAAGAAAACATTTTTGAATGATTTTTTATGCTATTTTTTAAAATGTCCACTTTTATCTATACACAATTTTTTTTTAAAAGTATAATGTATTACTTTTTATTTTATTTAAATGGGACATGATGATAAATTTATACAAACTTTATTTTCAATTAAACCAAAAAGTTTTCTATCCCTCCACAATTTCACTTTATCAACCAAACACAAATGAGGAAAACTAAAAACTTTTTTATCCTCCTTCTATTTTCTATCCTCTCACTTTTCCATTCTCCCGACCAAATGAATTTCTAAAAGTTCGGCAGGACTTGTAAAGCTTGGATCACTAGATCAATATGGAGCCCCCCCAGGTACCAATTAATGCGAATGGACTCTCTATAATACTCTTTTCTAGGACCTTGGCCTAAAATCTTATCTCTAAAATAAAATTCTTTTTCTAGGCTTTATGCTTGCTATTCTTTCCTGAGTTTTTCTTCATGTTTAACAGGTATGATTTCTCTTCCTTTTGTACTAATACTGGAGGACTTAAAATTACTGTTTTCTCCTCCTTTTATACTAGTATTGGAGGACTTAAAATTACTATTTTCTCCTTCTATCTTGATTTTGCCATTTACCCTTGGATTGAAGCTCCTACATATTTCTTTCTTCTTCTTCTTCTTCTTCTTCTTCTTGTTTCGTTTTCTTCAGAACTATTCCTTGAAAGTATTCCAATTGTTTTTCCTTTCATAAATGCTGTTTTTCCCAAGAAATCCATGCATCGGCTGAGGTTAACAAGAATGGGTCCCTTTGTAGGGCTAGGAGAGAGACATTTCTAAGGTTCTCTGATCTTGATGGTGACTTCACATATTGAGCTTCTTTCCTAAAACTAGTATAGATTAATAGATGCCTTTTTATGCGAGTGGCCTCCTAAAGTTACTGGGCATTTTTCTTCTTTTGTTGTTTCCTTCTAATAAAAATTCCTCCAGCCTTTCTCTCATGGATTAGTTGGTTTTCATGTTTAGATTCCTAAGTCATGTGAGATCATTTGTCCCTTTCAAGCGTTCCTACCAAGGGGAGATAGTCCTTTATGGTCGTGCCCCGGTGAATTTTTTTTTGTTGGGCTTTCTTATGGGTCTCATTCAAGGACCCTTTCCTTTGCAACCTTTTTATTGGTCATTTGCACCTTGTTTAAGGTCTTTTCTTTACTATTATTTTAGGCAAAAATGCAAAACTGGCATTCTAATTATCACTTTTTTTTATTTCAGTCTTTAACTTTCATTTTTGTCAATTCAGTCTTCTAACTTTCAATTTTTTGTCAATTCAAGGCTCCGTTACTGTTCTATTACTTCTGTCGTCAGACCCACTAAAACGATGCCATTTTGGTTGTGTTTTTTTTTTTTTTTTTTTCTTTTTTTTTAAATTCAGAATTAAAATAAGAAAAAAAAAAAACATTAAGGAGAACGACGACGTCGTTCTCCTTCCCCTAAAATCAAAAGAAAACCCAGTTACAACATAACCCATATAGTTCTCAACCTAAAGAATAAAAACCATATATCATAACAGTATTCAATAAAAGAGAATCATAAGTTTTTTCAAACCAAATTCCAATCATCAAAGAAACAAATACAAAGAATTTTTTTTTTTTTTTAAAGAGAGATGCACAAAAGCTATCAGAATGATGCACAAAATCATCGTTTTGCTACACTGAAAAAAACGATGCAAGAAGAACTAGGAACAGCGAGTAACTCAAGTTCATCCACACCGGCAAGAAAGGGATGATCCAAAAGCATCTTAACTGTGACTGTGAACTTGAAAATGGGTTTCCTCACAAGAAATCCTTCAAGAAATCCCTTGCCTCCTTCGAAATCCCATCTGAAATTTTGGGCAATATGCTCTCATTGCCTATAACCCCCATCTCCGAGGAGGAGCTATGATAAGGCAAGGTAGAGCACACCCATCACCGATTCAGTCAAGGCAGAGCAGTGAGGGTGGTGGTTTAAACAGCGAATTTTACAGTAGGGTGGTGGTAGTGAACTCAGTCTCTCTCTCTCTCTCTCTCTCACAAAAATCGGCTCAATCTCTCTCTCTCTCTCTCTCTCTCTCTCTCTCTCTCTCTCTCTCTCTCTCTCTCTCTCTCTCACAAAAATCAGCTCAATCTCTTTCTCTCTCTCAAATCGGCTCTCTCTCTCTCTCTCTTTCTCAAAGTTTCACAGCCAATTTTAGGGATTTGGGTACTTGGGTTTTCTTTTGATTTCAAGTAAGGGGAACAACATCGTTGTTCCCCTTAATGTTTTTTTTTTTTTTCCTGATTTTTCTTATTTTAATTCTGAATTAAAAAAATTAAAAAATAAAAAACAACAAAACGGTATCATTTTAGTGGGTTTGACGGCAGAAGTAACTAAACAGTAACGGAACCTTGAATTGACAAAAAATTGAAAGTTAGAGGACTAAATTAACAAAAATAAAAGTTAAAGGACTGAAATGAAAAACGGTAAAAGTTAGAGAGCCAATTTTACATTTTTGCTTTTATTTTACTATTGGGCTCTTTTCCCTTTTTCAGGGGCCCTCAACTTCTTTCATAAGCCTTTTCCGATAGAATTATGGGTCATATATATTCACATAAGGCCCATAGTTTGGTTTCTTGGTTGGATTCAATATTCTAATTTGTTGTGCATTAAAAAGTTGAGCGTATGAAATTTGTTATAAAAAAAAAAAAAAAAATTGTATGTATAAATTCAAGGACTAACTAAATGGTGGAGGGGTTTTGCTATAATTTGTATTCTATAATAATAACTTTTGCCAGTGCTTTTGGATGCGAGTTACAAAATATGTGGGTAGGTGAAGGTAATATTTATAGGGCTAGAGTTTGACTTGGTTCATCGTTTTGGACTTGAGGTTATGGTGGGCTTTTAGTCTTCCGCACGTGTTGACCAAGAATACTTATCCAAACAGAAAAATGTGACCAAGGAATTTCAGAGAATCATGCATGTTATTGTCAAAGACTTGCAATCCGAAATATGATGGGCTATAGTTTTGCTTGGCAAAGGGGATTCTATGAATCTGTCAACTGCTATAAAGTTTGAACTTTGGGATTTATTAAAATAGATATGGGTGAGGAGGTTACTATTGGTCATTTTACAGTAAGATAGTAAGAGTGTATAGATGAAATTTGATCTAGGTGACACGTTGATTCATCCCAAAGTTTGGAAAATTATATTTGAGTTGACTGGATGCCTAGTATTGTCATTGATTTTGATTTTTAAATGGACTGTGCTAGGAAATGAGGAATTGCATTGAGAAAAATCACTCATATGACACTGATTTTGTCATGATAAGTATAATTTACACATAATATTAATGGTCTTCGCATCAATTACGAAATGGTATCTCTTCCTGACGAGAAGTTTAATCCATTGGAGACATTATAGACATGATGCATAGTTTAAGGATTGTGTTAACCGAGGAAAAGAGTTATATATACAAATATGTTTAAAACATATTAATATAGCACCTCGATCGGTCTAAAAAAATGCACCTTGTTACAACGCCTAGCAAAGAAAATAAAAATAAACAATAGTTGAACTATTGTTTTCTTTCCTTGATCTATTTGGACAAATCAAAATGTTTCCTATTTCTTCTTCGTTGCGTTCATTTATGTCTGAGTGCCAAATATATATAGTATATACCGAATCTGTAGAATGCAATTTTGAAATCGAAATTATTTTTGTATGTATATGTATACAGTATACTCATAAGTCTACGCATGCAAAAAAGAAGAAGAAAGAATATGATTTTTTTTTTTTAAAGTCAAGAATTAAAAGTTACTAATAATGGGTTATTAACTTGATCGAATTAATGAATTTTTAACTTTTCATCTACATTCTTTCCTATGCTCCTTGCTATTTAGCAAAAGCTACAATACATCTGGACCAAGAAAAATAATTACAAATAAAAGTATAAAAGAAATAAGAAGACAGTGTATGCTTTCTTTGAAATAAGAAGACCGTTTACAATTTGAACGAACTAGTGACCCTCGCCAGGGGGGCTAGGTCCTGATGGCAACTTTTGGAGCCAATACGCCATGATTTCTTTGGCCTTCACATAGATAGGGGAATGTGTTTCGAGTTGATTACCATTGCCAAAATCCTCGGATAATACTCTGGTTGCTTCAACTCTAACTTGGCTCAAAATGGCCACGCAAATGACAAAGATGATCAAAAGGGTACCGGTGCTTGTATTTCTGAAATTCATCTTAAGAAAGGCCTTAAGTTGAATGTATGAAATTTTAGCACAACTAATAAATGGTGGAGAGGTTTTGTTATAATTTGTATTCTTTGATAAGAACTTTTGCCTGTGCTTGTGATGTGTGTGAATAAATATGTGACTATGTGAAGGTATTTATAGGGCTAGAGAGTGTAGTTGTAGTTTGTACATCATATTGGACTTGGGGTTTTGGTGGGCTTTTAGTCTTATGTGCGTGTTGAACAAGAACACTTCCCCAAATATATAAAGAAAATGTGACCAAGAAATTTCAGAGAGTCATGCATGTTGTCATGGACTGGGATTTGAAAAAAATTAATATGATGGGTTATAATTTTGCTTGGCAAAGGGGATACTATGAGAGTCCGTTTAGATAGAACTTATTGTTAAAAATTAAAAACATTGTAACAAAATAATTTTTAAATGTAAAAATAATATCGTGGGATCTATTTTTAATGAAAAGTATCTGAAAAGTGTGTGAATAGTGCAAAACAGTGCATGAACAGTAACTGCACAGTAAAAACAGTAATTCTTGCCTCCCACTGAAACGCGTGCACAGAAGAAGAAAAAAAAAAAAAAACTATAACGCAAACGTGGACGCAATAAGTTCTATCCAAACACACACTAAATTTGTCAACGGCTATGAAGTTTGAATATTGTAAATTTATTAAAATGGCCTTGCTCTTGACTTGGAGTTGATATTGTTGAGGAGGGTAGTTTTGGTCATTTTACAGTAAGATCGTATAGCTGAAATTCGATCTGGGTGTGACTTTTTAATTAATTTAGAAAATTGTATTTGAATTGACTAGATGGCTATAGTATTCACTGTTCTTGGTTTTGAATGGACTGTGCTGGAAAGTGAGAAATTGTTTAAAGAAAATTCGCCCATATGACTCGTGATTTGTAGAGTTATAAGCCCACGCTGGCCGACCTAACTCATCAACCACATGTCCAGTCCAGTCTCCATAAGAAAGAAAGGTAAGAGTGCTGAAATTTGAAACCAGTGACATCACGAGAATAGAAAAACAATATACAAACAAAAGAACTATGGCGTAATTGGAAAACGTCACACACACACACACACACACAAAAGGAAATTTGTGCCTAATAAAAAAAAATTCTCCTTTTTTTTTTCCTCTCAAATATAGCAGTAGAGAACAATATTTAAGAAACACCGAAACTGATTTACCAAAAAACTATAATTTGGAACATGATATCTAATTTCAAATTGGGCTTTTCCCAATTTTCGTTCTTTATGTACATAACCTTTTAAATTGTCTTATTCTTTAAAATTCTCCATAAACTTTTGACCTTGTTACTTTTCACTTTTGGCTCCTATATTTAAACATGTCTTGAGATGTTCGTCATGTTTTATTTCATTTGAACTTATAACATATAGTTTTTTTTTGTTCTTGATACTTGTATTTTAAATTATGTGTAAATGCAGTTTTTGATCTCTATATATTAGATCATTTCTATTTTGATTTTGATATTTTTATTTTACAATCTTTAGCCTTAAAAAAAAAAAAAAAAAGTGTTCTATTTTAGTCTTTACCATTATTCACTTAATGGAAATATCATATGTGGCAAATGGAGTGTATTATTGGTACCGTAAATGTTGATATGACCAATAAAATAAAATATTTATAAAAAAATCACTTCAGCATTTTTTTTTAAAAAAAAAAAAATCCATCTTAGATAATGTTTGAACAAAAAGAAAAATAAACTAAAAACAAATATTAAAATCTAACTTAAAAAAAAAAAAAAAAAATCATTAGCTTTTCATCATTTTTTGAGGAAGAACACCTACATTCTTTCTTCCCCAAATCCAAAACATAAAAAGTCAAAGGTACCTCTCTCTCATTTTCAATGAGAGAGGTTTGAGGTCCAAATTGACAGAGGCAATAGACTTAAATAGACCTAAGGGTATGTTTGGTTGTGTGGATTTTAGAAAGGATGAAAATAAAATAAAAAATAAAAAATAAGATGGAAAATAGGAGAGAAAATAATTGGAAAGGGTATTTAGTTGAGAGGAGAGGAGAGGGGGAGAGAAAAGTGATGGGGTTCATAAGTTTTCTCTCCTCTCCCTTCAAAATACAATCTCTCTAAATTAGAGAGAAAATTAAAGTGAAAAGTGGGAAGAATATTTGGACAAAACTGTCCTCATCTCTTTTAATGTTTCTGGCTCTGTTTTTTTTTTTTTTTTTTTTTTCTTTTAACTTTTCCTTTGTAACACTGGCTTTTTGTTTTTTTTTTTTTTTTTTTTTTTTTTTTTTTTCCTTTCTTTGGTTTTGTCAAGTGGAGGGTTCTTCTTCTTTTCCTCCTTTTTCTTTTTTCTTAATTTTTCTTTTTATTATTTAAAAAAAAAAACACTTTTGGATGATTCTTATGCTATTTTTTGAAATGTTTACTTTTATCTGTACACAATTTTTTTAAAAAGTATAATGTTTAACATTATGTTTTATTTAAGAGGGACATAATGGTAAATTTATACAAACCTTATTTTTAACCAAATAAAAAAGTTTTCCATCCCTCCACATTTCTGCCCTTCCAACCAAACATAAATGAGGAAAACTAAAAATTTTTCCATCCTCCCTTTATTTTCTATCCTCTCATTTTTTCATCCTCTCAACCAAATGGACCCTAAGGGTTCATCCGTTTGGGTGAAAAACAGGGAGGATGGAAAATAGAGAGGATGAAAAATAGAGAGAGGAAAATAGGGTGAAAAATACTGTTTTTTACTGTTTGTTTAGAGAAGGAAAATATAAAGGAGAGAAAACCCGAGAGAAAGTTTTTTTCTGGGCCCATATTTTTTTTTCCTTCCAAATCGAAAGAAAAATTTGGAGAGAAAAGTGCTATGGTAGCACTTCTACAAAAATGCCCTCTTCCCACTTCTTTTTTTCAACGTTTTTAATTCATCGTGACCTGACGTTCTTTTTTTTTTTCTTTCAACATGACCCTATTTAACGTTCTCTTCTTCTTTTTTTACATAATAATAATAATAATAATAATAATAATAATAATAATAATAATAATAATATTATTATTATTATTATTATTATTATTATTATTAATTTATATATATGATGTGATTAATCTTATATTATGTAATGAGTACAAATAAATATATTTCTTACATATTATGTAACAAGGGTATAATAGTCAATTTATATAAATTACATTTTCTATCCTTCATTTTTTCTCTCTAACCAAACAAAAGAGTTTTCCATTCTCTCACTTTTCCACCCTTCCAACCGAACATACAAGAGGAAAAACTAACTATTTTCTATCATTCCACAATTTTCCACTCCTCCAACCGAATGGACCCTAAAGGTTCTACAAGACTTGTAAAACTTGGGTCAGTAGATCAATACAGAGTCCCAAGGTACCAATGCAAATAGACTCTCCATAATACTCTTTTCTAGGAACCTTGACCTAAACTCTTGTCTCTAAAATAAAATTCTTTTTCTAAGCTTTATGCTTGCTATTCTTTCCTGAGTTTTTCTTCATGTTTTAACAGGTATGGTTTCTCTTCCCTTTATACTAATATTGGAGGACTTAAAATTACTGTTTTCTCCTCCTTTTATACTAGTATTGGTGGCCAAGCTTCATGTAGCCAAACTTCAGCCGCCACCAACGACCACCGTGAGCCACAAAAGGATGGCTCTCTCTCTCTCTCTCTCTCTCTCTCTCTCTCTCTCTCTCTCTCTCTCTATTTTATCCTTTAGTTGATTTGGTGATTAGGTTATGAAAGCTTGAGAATTTCATTTGGGTTTGGGAAATGAGGGCTTGTAGATCCGTGGGTTTTGATATGTGCCCTGTTGAAATTGTTTGTGTGTTTTAGAATGGGTTTTTAATTTTAAGTTGTAATTTTTTTAGTGTTTGTTTGGATAGAGAATCTTGATTTTTTGAGAAAAATTTGAATGCCCAAAATATTGTATTTCAAGTATTTTGGTTGTTGGTTTTGCTCATTAATTATTGTGTTAGGTTTCTTGGGAAAATTTTCTGTTTGGTTACCCAGAAAATGTTGGGATTTTTTTTCCTGTTTGTTTATGGCTGGATTCATTTGGATTTTTGCATCGTGTTGTCATTTTTCAATGTTTCTTTGGAAAGGGATTCTTGATTTTCTTGGGGAAATTTCAAAAAACCTAAAAATCTGAGATGCTATAAAAAAAATAAATTTATTTTAATTTTAGTTAAAGACATTAAATAGTTAATAACACATGTCACTATTTAATTGGTCCAACTAGCAAATGTCACAATATGATGTGGCACTTAACAAACACATTAGCAAACCACTAACGGAGGGTCTAATTTTGCTAATGGAAGTAAACTTCAAGGTGTAAAATTCAGTTTTTCAAACTTTGGGGTGAAAAATCCTAGTAACCTCAAATATTAGAGGTGTATTTTGCAATTTACCCTTACTTTTATTTTACTATTGGGCTTTTCTTCCCTTTTTCAGGGTTCCTCAACTTCTTTCATAAGCTTTTTCCCAAAGAATTATGGGTCATTTATATTCACATAAGGCCCATAGTTTTGTTTCTTGGTTGGGTTCATTATTCTAATTTTTTGGGTATTAAAAAGTTATGTGTATGGAATTTGTTATTAAAAAAAAAATTGTATGTATGAAATTCAAGGACTAACTAAATGGTGGAGGGGTTTTAATTTGCTATAATTTGTATTCTATAATAATGACTTTTGCCGGTGCTTTTGGATGTGAGTGACAAAATATGTGAGTAGGTGAAGGTAATATTTATAGGGCTAGAGTTTGAACTTTGTTCATCGTTTTGGACTTGAGGTTTTGGTGGGCTTTTTTTTTTTTTTTGAAAAGGAGGTGATTTGGAATTAAACCATAAAATAGAGTCATACAGAAACTACCTGCAAGGCAAGGCAGACAACACAAATTACATCAAATCAGCTCTAATAAGATAAGAAACACAAGGAGGAGAGACGCCAATCCACAGGTGCTGGGAACCGGATCTTCTAGCAAGTTGAGCAAGCTCATGAGCCACAGAATTGAAATTTCTACTTAAGTGCTTGAATAGGCAAGTTTCAAAAGAATCACTGGTTTGAAGAATGCCCTGCACAATGTGCCTATAGCTGCTACTCGTGGCCTTATTCTGGACTGCTTGGATGGCATTCAATGAATCTGATTTGATAATAACTCGAGATAGATGAAGCTCCTGAGCCAAAAGAACACCATGCTCTAAGGCCAACACTTTCGTGAGTTCAACAGTGAAACAAACTTGCAGAGGCTTGCTAAGAGCAGCCACAACTTGGCCAAAACTATCTCTGATGACAACACCAACACTAGAAGAGTTTTCCAAGTCAGAGGATGCCCCATCAACATTTATTTTGTAAAACCCTTGGGGAGGAGGAACCTAGCGGGTTGGGGGAGCCCGTGGGAGGCTGAAATCCCACAAGGCCGAGCCCACATAATCATCAAGACTACTTTTCGCCAGATGCCACACCTGATTAGGAGATAGCCCACCACCATTATGAACAATCTTGTTTCTGTTGTGCCAAATGGCCCAAGTAGTAGTAAAAAAGAGCTCAAAGTTTTGGAGTGTTGCATGGGAGAGAATAAAGATAGCAGAATCAAGGAAAGGGATTTTAGTACCATGGGTGCTCAGCGGATTCTCAGGCCAAAGGTTCCAAACCGAGGATGCAAAAGCACAGCCAAGGAGGGCATGGTCAAGACATTCAACCTCATTTTTGCACACCGAACAGGTCTTAGAATGGGAAATCCCTCTTTGGTTGATGGCCTCCATTGTAGGAAGGTCATTGATGCAAGCCCTCCAGGCAAAGATCTTAATTTTTGGAGGAAGATTTAGGTGCTAGAGCTTCCTCCAAATTGGTTTGCATGGGTCTCCAGTAGAGCATTCTCCACTGTCATTTGAAGCCAGCAGGTTATAAGCTAGGTGGTAAGCACTTTCAACAGTGAAGTCCCCACGGCGGTTCCCGATCCAAATTATTTTATCTTCGGGAAGGTCATGACTTAATGGAATCCTTAGGATTGTCTCCGCTTCAAAATGAAGGAAGGTGGCCCTTATTGTGTTCACTTTCCACCATTTTGTCCTTGGATCAATTAAAGAAGAGACCATTGGAAATTGAGGGGTATTGTTCGGAGGTGAGATGAACTTATAAGTGGATGGTGTTGGCAACCATTTGTCATCCCATATGTGGATTAGCTTCCCCTTCCCCACTCTCCATCTTCTTCCCTTTCTTATAATTTCAAGGTTGCTGTGGATGCTTCTCTAAGAGTATGATAGGGAGTTGCCAATGTTTGCATTTAGAATATCCCCGGTAGGAAAGTACCTAGCCTTGAGAACCATTGCCACAAGAGTGTTAGGATTTTGGAGAATACGCCAAAGTTGCTTAGCTAGCATTGCTTTGTTGAAGGCTAGAAGGTTACTAAAACCCAAACCACCACTAGCCTTCTACTTGCACAAAGTTTTCCAACTAACCCAACATATTTTATTTTCTTGCTACCGTTGCCCCCACTAAAAACTCCTCATCATGCTTTCAATTTCTTCACATAGGCTTTGAGGGAGAAGGAAGCATCCCATAGTGTATGTGGGAATTGCTTGTACCACTGCCTTTATGAGAATTTCTTTCCCACCTAAAGATAAAAGTTTGCCTTTCCATCCAGCGAGTTTCTGGCCAATTCTCTCTTTCAGAGTAGCAAACATTTGTTTCTTTGATCTCCTAATAAAGGATGGGAGCCGAAAGTATTTTGTATGTCGGGTATCTTGCATTAGACTGAGGTTAGCCAAAATCTCGTCTCTCATTTCATGAGGTGTGTTGGGGCTGAAGAAAATTGAGGACTTGTTGGTGTTGATTTTTTGCCCCGAGGCTTCCTCATATTTTTGAAGGGTATGCTTCAACACCCGGCTTTCCTCCCTATTGGCTTTGCAGAAAAAGATACTGTCATCTGTGAATAAGAGGTGGGTGACTCTAGGGCAGCTTCTACAAATGGATATGCCTGTTAAAGTCTGGTTCCGAACAGCCCTATTAATGAGTTTAGAAAGCCCTTCTGAATAGATGAGAAAGAGATTTGGAGAGAGGGGGTCCCCCTACCGAAGACCACGAGTAGGAGCGATATAACCATAAGCAGCCCCATTTATAAGGACTTAGTAAGAGACCGAGGAAATGCACCTCATGACAAGATCAATCCATTTTGAAATAAACCTCAATTTCTCCATGACCCCTTTTACAAAGCACCATTCAACCCTGTCAAAGGCCTTACTCATATCTAGTTTTGCAGCCATGTAACCCTCTTCCCCTGCATTTTTGTGGTTTAGGTAGTGCATCAACTCGAAAGCCACAAGAACATTATCAGTAATTAATCTTTCGAGGATAAAAGCACTTTCATTCTCTGAAATGATGTGAGGGAGAATGACTTTGAATCTATTAGCAATAGTCTTAGATATAAGTTTATAAAAAACATTACATAGACTTATAGGTCAAAAATCCGTCATTCTTTTGGGGTTATTTACTTTGGGGATGAGTGCAATATTTGTTTTGTTTAGACATGCCATAGATAAATTATTATTGAGAACATTTAGGACCATATTAGTGATGCTACAACCCACAATGCTCCAATAGTTTTGATAAAAGATAGCGGACATACCATCAGGGCCGGGAGCTTTAGTAGGATGGATCTGTTTGAGGGCAGTGGCCGCCTCCTCCCTAGTATAGCTTCTGTTCAGGCTTTCATTCATTTCTTCCAATACTCGAGTAGGAATAGCATCAATAACCTCATTAATCCCGGATGGGGAAGCAGAGGCATAAATGTTGGCAAAATAGTCTATGGTTGCCTGTGCAATGCTGTCCTTTTCATCACACCACCGGCCACTACTGTCCCAGATTCCCAAAATAGCGTTTTGCTTGCGGCGTTTAGAAGCTTGAGCATAAAAGAAACTGGTGTTTTTATCACCTTCTCTAAGCCAATGTGTTTTTGCCCTTTAACCCCAATAAATTTCCTCATCATCGAGAAGATCATTAATTTCCCTCCTTAGACAATCAATCTTAGTGCTTAAAGATCCATCGCTATCTTGTAGGGTTAGAGAGTTCAGGGCATTCCTTTTTTCTTGGATCTTTTTTGGAATCTGGCCAAACACATTGGAACTCCACTTCATTAATTCCGCCGCACAGCCACTAAGATTCGACATAATTCCCTCTAAAGTGCTAAGGTCAAGGTCCATCCCCCATGAATTTTCAATAAAATTTACATTCTTAGTCCACATTGCTTCAAAGTGAAAGTGTTTAGCACGGCTTTGGTGTCGAGTTGTTGGGTCAGAGATAATCAGTGCACAGTGGTCAGAAGTAGAATCGATCACATGGTTAGCTTTCATTCCCCCAAACTTTTCTAACCATTCTTAGTTGGCCAAAGCTCTATCTAACCTTAAATATATTCTGTTCTCCCTATCTTGCATGTTACACCAGGTGAAGTCAGAACCACAGTAGCCTAAGTCCTGAAAAGCACAGTAATCAACTACTTTTCTAAAATCATCCATTTGTTGTTGAGACCGGATGGCTCCCCCTTGTTTTTTTGAATTTGATAAAATTTCATTGAAATCTCCTAGACCTAACCAAGGAAGATGCATTTGATTGTTCAGGAAAGCTAATAAATGCCAAGATTCATACCTTCTGTGATTTTCTAGGTGGCCGTAGAAACCGGTTAGTCTCCATTTGCGGCTGTTCTCCGAGTCATTTATTACTGCGTCTATGTGGTTCGATGAGTAGCTTTTGATTTCCAGGTCAATATCTCTAGCCCATAGCATAGCTAGACCCCCTTTCTGACCAACACAGGGAACAAAAAGGCCATTTGCCAACTCAATTCTAGTTTTTATTTTTTCCATCCTTTTATTTTTTTGCTTTCGTTTCCATCAAAAACAATACTCTGGGATTCCACCGTCGCACCATATCGTGTAATGCTCGAACTGATCGGGGCTTCCCAAGTCCCCAGCAGTTCCAGCTTAAGAGATTCATGGCTCCCGACGGTGCTGCCTTGCAACCACCGCCGATCTCTCATCAGTTTGGGTTTGGTCTCTTGTGCTTGCTAGCCGTTGCTTCTTCTGAGGAGCTTCTAATTTTCCTTCTTCAAATATAAGCTTCCCAACTCTCTTTGACCTACTACTAATTAATTTAGCTTCCTTACCTGGGCTTTTATTTTTTCCTTTCTCTCTCGCCAATCTTTTCTAATGGGCTGTTGCCTTTATCTTCCCATCTGAGCCTTGGCCCGTGGCCTCCAAGTCACTTTCTTTTTTCTTCTCTTGGCCAGCAGTGGGCTTAATTGGGTTGTTCACTTCCATGTCTTGCTTTTCGTAATGGGCTTGTTGGCCCACTAAGGAAAAAGCATCCTCGGAGCCCACAAGACCCAAAACGCCACACTAGAGGTCAGTTAATGGATTTTGACTCAAGTCATGTGCAAGAATATTACTCAGATTCCCCGTTGTTTCATGTGTCAAGTCAAAAGATGGGCAATTTTTCACCTCATGCGCGTTCCCATTGTCCGATATTCCACCTGGCAATTTTGAAAGGGAGCCATTATTCCCGTCGCATGCATTTGACATACCAACAGTGGCCTATTCCCTCTGATTTGACTGAGCACGTGTTACTCCCTAAACGCCATCTCCTTCACTGAATCCACTAGGCTCAGTCTCCACTGTTGGTTGATCGAGATTTTTCCATGCCCATTCTTGGGTTTCCCTGGGCCCGGAGCCAGTCGCCGCATTACCTTGGGTTTTGCTGGTTTGAGAGCTCTTTACAGTGCTTCTCATCATGCCCCAACCTTCCACACTGGAAGCAAAAGATGGGGAGCCTTTCGTATTTAAAGCTAACCCAAAATTTTTCACCTTCTATGCTAGCAATTTTTCCCCCTCTCCTAAGTGGTTTTTCCAATTGGAGATCCATTCTAATTCTCATAAATTTCACTTGATCTGACTGTCTTGCATCAATCAACTTCAATGAACCTTCCTATATTATTTGCAAGCTCTCTACCCACTTCATCAAACATAAGTTCAAATGGGAGTCCCCAAATTTGAACCCAAAATGGAGAATGTGTAAAGCTTTTGTTTGTTGCAGAGAGCCCTCTGCGCCACCTACACAGTAAAAGCAAGTTGTTTTCGAAGTTCCATGGCTCATTTTGTTCTACCCATTTCATCTGGTACTCCGAGGTGAATTTGAACTGCACAATACCATTGCCCACATTCACTATCTGTAAATAAGAACCCATTTTCCATGCCATCCATAGAGTGTTCTTCAACGCTTTTAGATTCTGATTTCTATCTACTAAAAGACGCCCAAATAGGCTGAGCAAACACTCCTCCAGTAAATCAGATTTGCACCTCGATTTGATGGAGATTTCCTCTTCTTCCTCTTTTGTGAGACAGAGATTAGACAGGCCTTCCACCACCGTGTTGTCCATGGTAGTGAAGGGGAGAGAGAGAGAGACTCTTACTTGGGAGAGAGAGAGAGACTCCAACTTATGTCTGTTTTGGTGGGCTTTTAGTCTTACGTACGTGTTGACCAAGAATACTTGTCCAAATAAAAAAAATGTGACCAACGAATTTCAGAGAATCATGCATGTTGTCATAGACTTGCAATCTGAAATATGATGGACTATAGTTTTGCTTGGCAAAGGGGATACTATGAATCTGTCAACGGCTATAAAGTTTGAACTTTGGGATATATTAAAATGGATATGGGTGAGGAGGTTACTATTGGTCATTTTACAGTAAGAGGCTAAGAGTGTATAGATGAAATTTGATCTAGGTGACACGTTGATTCAGCCCAAAGTTTGGAAAATTATATTTCAATTGACTGGATGCCTAGTATTGTCACTGGCTTTGATTTTTGATTGGACTGTGCTAGGAAATGAGGAATTGTATTGAGAAAAATCACCCATATGACACGTGATTTTGTCATGATAAGTAGAATTTACACACGATATTAATAGTCTTCGTATCAATTATTAAATAGTACAAGGATTGTGTTAACCTATGAGGAAAAGAGTTATATATACAAATATGTTTAAAACATATTGATATAGCACCTCGGTCTAAAAAAAAAAAATTGTTACAACGCCTAGCAAAGAAAAAAAAATAAACAATAGTTGAATTATTGTTTTCTTTCCTTGATCTATCTGGATAAATCAAATTGTTTCCTATTTCTTCTTCGTTGCGTTCATTTATGTCTGAGTACCAAATATATATAGTACCGAATCTGTAAAATGCAATTTTGAAATCGAAATTATTTCTGTATGTATACGTATACAGTATACTCATAAGTCATATGTCTACGCATGCAAAAAAGAAGAAGAAAGAATATGATTTTTTTTTTTTTTTTTAAGTCAAAGAATTAAAAGCTACTAATCATGGGTTATGAACTTGATTGAACAAATGAATTTTTAACTTTTCATTTACATTCTTTCCTATGCTTCTTGCTATTTAGCAAAAGCTACAATACATCTGGACCAAGAAAAAGAATTACAAATAAAAGTATAAAAGAAATAAGAAGATAGTGTATGCTTTATTCAGTATAGTTGTATAAGACCTTTCACAATTTGAACAAACTAGTGGCCCTCGCCAGGGGGGCTAGGTCCAGATGGCAACTTTTGGAGCCAATACGCCATGATTTCTTTGGCCTTCACATGGATAGGGGAATGTGTTTCAAGTTGATTACCATTGCCAAAATCCTCGGATAATACTCTGGTTGCTTCAACTCTAACTTGGCTCAAAATGGCCACACAAATGACAAAGATCATCAAAAGGGTGCTTGTATCTCTGAAATTCATCTTAAGAAGGGCCTTAAGTTGAATGTATGAAATTTTAACACAACTAATAAATGGTGGAGAGGTTTTGTTATAATTTGTATTCTTTGATAAGAACTTTTGCCTGTGCTTGTGATGTGTGTGAATAAATATGTGACTATGTGAAGGTATTTATAGGGCTAGAGAGTGTAGTTGTAGTTTGTACATCATATTGGACTTGAGGTTTTGGTGGGGCTTTAGTCTTATGTGCGTGTTGAACAAGAATACTTGCCCAAATATATTTTTTAAAAAAAAAAAATGTGACCAAGAAATTTCAGAGAGTCATGCATGTTGTCATGGACTGGGATTTGAAAAAAAATTAATATGATGGGTTATAATTTTGCTTGGTAAATGGGACACTATAAATCTGTCAACGGCTATGAAGTTTGAATATTTTAAATTTATTAAAATGGCCTTGCTCTTGACTTGAAGTTGATATGGTTGAGGAGGGTAATATTGGTCATTTTACAGTAAGAGGGTATAGCTGAAATTCGGTCTGGGTGCGACTTGTTAATTAATTTAGAAAATTGTATTTGAATTGACTAGATGGCTATAGTATTCAGTGTTCTTGGTTTTGAATGGACTGTGCTAGAAAATGAGAAATTGTTTAGAGAAAATTCGCCCATATGACTCGTACGTGATTTTGTGAAGTTATCAGCCCAAGCTGGCCAAGGCCTAACTCATCAACCACACATGTCCAGTCCAGTCTCCATAAAGAATAGGAAGATAAGTTTGTTGAAATTTGAAACCAGTGACATCACGAGAATAGAAAAACAATATACAAACAAAAGACCTATGGCGTAACTGGAAAACGTCACAGAAAAAAAAAGAAAAAAAAAATTGTTCTTAATAAAAAAAAAAATTCTCGTTTTTTTCCCCTCTCAAATATAGCTGTAGAGAACAATATTTAAGAAATACCGAAACCGATTTACCAAAAAACTATAATTTGGAACATGATATCTAATTTCAAATTGGACTTTTCCAATTTTCTTTCTTTATGTACATACCTTTTTAAATTATCTTATTTTTTTTTTAAATTCGCCATAAACTTTTGACCTTGTTACTTTTCACTTTTGGCTCCTATAATTAAACATGTCTTGAGATTTTCATCATATTTTATTTCATTTGAACTTATAACATATAGATTATTTTTGTTCTTGATACTTGTATTTTAAATTATATGTAAATTTAGTTTTGATCTCTATATATTGGGTCATTTTTATTTTGATCCATATAATTTTATTTTATAATTTTTATACCTTAAAATAAAAAATGTGTTTTATTTTAGTCCTTACTATTACTTATTTAACGGAAATATCATATGTGACAAACGGAATGCATTATTGATACAGTAAATGTTGACGTGACCAATAAAATAATATATTTATAAAAATTATTTGGTATTTAAAAATTACCACGTCAGCATTTTTTTTTAAGTCATCTTAAATAATGTTTGAACAAAAAGAAAAATAAACTAAAAAACAAACATTAAAATCTAACTAAAAAAAAAAAAATCATTAGCTTTTCATCATTTTTTCGGGACGAACACTCACGTCCTTTCTTCCCCAAATCCAGAACATGAAAATTCAAAGGTACCTCTCTCTCATTTTCAAAGAGAGAGGTTTGAGATCCAAATTGACGGAAGAGATAGAGTGAGATTGGGTCATTACTGCGAATTTGTTTGCGATTGGGTCATAAAGTTTGAATCTGTCAATGGCTATAAAGTTTGAACATTTTAATTTATTAAAATGGCCTTGTTTATGACATGAAGTCGATATGGGTGAGGAGGGTACTAATGGTCATTTTACAGTAAAAGGGTAAGAGTGTATGGCTGAAATTTGATCTGGGTGACTTGTTAATTCAGTTCAAAGTATAGAAAACTATGTTTGAATTGACTAGATGGCTAGCGTTGTTCTTGGTTTTGAGTGAACTGTGCAAGAAAATGAGAAATTGTTTTGATAAAAATCAGCCCAGTCCAGCCCAAGCTGCCCAACCAAGCTCAACCACACAATGTCCAGTCTTCGAAAAGAAAGAAATATGAGTATTGAAAATTTATAACCACTGACATCACAAGAATAGAAAAACAATAAACAAGCGAAATTGGAATACTATTAAAAAAAAAGTAAATAAAAAAAAATTGTTTATTTTTCAAGTATAAAAAAAGAAGAAATTTGTACCAAAAAAGAGTATTTTCTCGTTGTTTTTTCTAATTCTCTCAAATATAACTGTAGAGAATAATTTTTAAGAAATGCCAAAACTGATTCTCCAAAAAACCATACTTTGAAACATCTTCAAATTTGAAATTGAACCTTTCATATCTTGTTTTCCCATTTTCTTTCTTTATATACACTAACGTGTAACCCCCATGCATATGCACGGATATGTTTAAAAACAATTACAGTTACATATATATATATATATATATACATATATATATATATATATATGAGTTCAAATTAAACTTAGTATAAGAATTACAACTAACACATTTCTTTTAAGCCATGAATTTCTAAATTATGTAATGGTTTCTGTTGGGTTAAGATAGATTGATTCAAGTTAATTAATTCAATTATTCAGATTGATTAATTAGATCAAATTACATACAAATTGTGGAGGCACCAACAAATCACCAAATAACTAATATGTAGCGGAAAATAAATTAACACGGTGATTTGGTGACGAATGAGGAATCCTCTCGTAGGCAAAAACCCCACTTGATAAATTTAAGGTTATCAATCCCAAGAATCCACTAAACAATAATCAAATAGTTATAAGGAATTTTACCACTACTTTGGCCTATCCCAAGATGCTAACCTACAATTGAACTTTCGCTCCAATACTCAATTGGACTTGATCTTGTAGTAGCATTCTTTCCTTTGTTGAATAAATCTCCAATCTGCGACTAACTCCTTTGGACGGATTCCAAAACGTGACTGACTCTAGCAACTTGAATAATTGTTGTTGCCTGCAAAGTTCTTCACTTCATAAACGATGAAGATCATGAAGCACTTGGCTACAAAATCCTAAGGCACACAAACGTAGTAACTTCACACAAAGTATATGAGTTTTGGTTTCTATATCCGTGTATGACGGTTTTTAAAATATGCATTATATATGACTAAGGTTGTGAGAAAAGAAACTCTAATTAAATAAGGCAGCAATGGCTGAATTTCAGATCTGGAATTTCTGAAATCGTAATTCTTGATAGATCAAGCTTGTGTCAAGTTTCTTCATTTAACCTCGATAGTAGTATCTCTCGAGCTTTTATCGAGACTTAATGAATTAATTTTTCTTCACTTATTTTTTGAATCAATCTTCACGACTTTAAAGTAGTATCTCTATGGACGTAGACAAATTGCTAAATCACATAAATACTATCTTGTGCGTATAATTATTTTTCTTTGGCGTGCGTTTTATCTTTTTCTTTTTTGTTTCTCACAGGATGAGAATTTCGTGTTAATTCCCTACAACTGATACCAGAGCCTAGGGTTAGGTTTGAGTAGAAGCAATGGCAGAGGAAACAGGAAAGGCGTCTAGAATAGAAAAGTTCAATGGCACTGACTTCGTGTATTAGAGGATGCAGATTGAAGATTATTTCTATGGGAAATTGCATCTGCCTCTTTTGGATACAAAACCTGTGACTATGAAGGATGAGGAATGGGCTCTTCTTGACAAATAGGTACTGAGAGTTATCAAGTTAACGTTGGCAAGGTTTGTTGCACATAATGTTATAAAGGAGAAGACCACAGCAAATCTGATGAAGGTTTTGTCTGGTATGTATGAAAAACCGTAAGCAAACAACAAGGTGTATCTAATGAAAAAATTGTTCAATTTGAAGATGGCAGAGAACACATCAGTAGCACATCATCATCTAAATTCAACACTATCACAAATCAATTGTAGTCTGTAGGAATTGATTTTGATGATGAGATTCGTGCATTGATCATTTTGGCTTCTTTGCCAAACAGTTGGAAGGCAATAAGCATGGCAGTAAGCAATTTTACAAGAAAAGAAAAGCTGAAGTACAATAACATACGAGATTTAATTACGGCTGAGGAGATTTGCAGAAGAGATGCAGGTGAAACCTCAGGATCTAGTTCTGTCCTAAATCTTGAGTCAAGAGGCAGAGGTAATGATAGAAATTCAAACCGGGGCAGATCAAAATTTAGAAATTATAATCAGAACAGAAGTAAATCTAGATCAGGCCAACAAGTACAATGCTGGAACTGTGGGAAAACAGGTCACTTTAGGAGGCAATGCAAAACTCCTAAGAAGAAGAATGAAGATGATTTTGCTAATACTGTAATAGAAGAGGTAGATGATGCACTACTTCTTGTAATAGACAGTACAATTGATGACTGGGTTTTGGACTCAAGAGTTTCGTTTCATACCACTCCACACTGAGAAATCATACAAAATTATGTTGCAGATGATTTGGTAAGGTTTATTTGGCTGATGGTGCAATCTCAGATGTTATGGGTATGGGAGACGTCTAAATATTGTTGCTTATTGGGTCTATTTGGTTACTGGAGAAGGTTCGACATATTCCTAACCTAAGGAGGAATTTGATTTTTGTTGGACAGCTTGATGATGAAGGGCATGCGATACTATTTGTTGGTGGGACTTGGAAGGTTACAAAGGGACCTAGATCGCAGAAAGAAGACCGGTACTCTCTATATGACCTCAAGTCTAAGAGACACAGTTGTAGTTGCTGAAGCAAGTATTGATACAAGCCTATGGCACCACAAACTTGGTCACATGAGTGAGAAATGGATGAAGATATTGTTGTCAAGAGGAAAACTACCAGAATTGAAGTATTGATTTTGACATGTGTGAAAGCTGCATCTTAGGAAAGCAGAAAAATGCGAGCTTCTTGAAAATTGGCAAGACACTGAAAGCTGAGAAATAGGAGTTAGTACACACTGATTTGTGGGGAGCCTTCTCCGATTGCATCTCTTTTCAGGTTCAAGATACTACATCACTTTCATTGATGACTCAAGCAAAAAGGTATAGGTTTATTTTCTGAAAAATAAATCTAATGTATTTGAAACTTTTAAGAAGTGGAAAGCCATGGTTGAGACAAAAACATGCTTGAAAGTAAAATGTTTAAGGTCAGATAATGGAGGAGAGTACATAGATGAAGGGTTCAGTGAGTATTGTGCTGCTTAAGGAATTATGATGGAGAATACCATTCCTGGGACACCATAGCAGAATGATGTGACTGAGCGCATGAATAGAACTCTCAATGAGCGTGCTAAGAGTATGAGGTTGCATGCTGGACTACTAAAAACTTTCTGGCCTGATGCTGTTACCACTGCAGCTTATTTGATAAACCAAGGACCATCAGTTCCCATAGAGTTCAGACTTCTTGATGAGGTTTGGAGCATCAAAGAGGTAAAATTTTCCCATTTAAAAGTTTTTGGTTATATTTCTTATGTTCATATTAATTCTGATGCTCGTAGTTAACTTGATGCAAAGTCTAAAATATGTTTTTTCATTGGCTATGGTGATGAGAAATTTGGCTATAGATTTTGGGATGAACAAAACAGGAAAATCATCAGAAGTAGAAATGTGATATTTAATGAACAAGTTATGTAGAAGGATAGGTCAACTGTAGTACCAGATGTTACAAAGATAGATTAAAATAAATCTGAGTTTGTCAACTTAGATGAATTGACTGAAAGCACTGTCCAGAAAATGGGTGAAGAAGATAAGGAGAATGTAAATTCACAGGTAGATTAGAGTACACTTGTAACTGAAGTCTACAAATCTTCTAAGACCATTAGACCTCCACAACGTTATTCACCCGCTCTAAATTATCTCTTGTTGACTGATTGTGGTAAGCCAGAGTGTATGATGAAGTCTTGGAAGATGAGAATTCAAGCAAGCAGGAGTTAGTCATGAAGGATGAGATGGATTCCTTATTGGGGAATCAGACATGGGAATTGACTGAATTGCCAATAGGAAAGAAGGCTTTGCACAACAAGTGGATATATAGAATAAAAAATAAGCATGATGGCAACAAACATTAAAAGGCCAGATTAGTTGTTAAAGGGTTTTAGTAGAAGAAGAGCATTGATTACTCAGAGATATTTTCTCCAGTTGTGAAGATGTCAACAATTAGACTGATACTGGGAATAATGGTTGCAGAAAACTTACATCTTGAGCAATTAGATGTGAAGACAACATTCCTTCATGGTGACTTGGAGGAAGACATTTACATGATTTAGCTAGAAGGGTTCATTGTTCATGGACAAGAGAATTTAGTTTGCAAACTGAGAAAGAGCTTGTATGGCCTAAAACAAGCTCCTAGTCAGTGGTACAAGAAATTTGACAATTTTATGCATAAAATTAGGTTTCAGAGATGTGAAACTGATCATTGTTGCTAAGTTTTTTTAACAATTCTTACATCATTCTACTGTTGTATGTGGATGATATGCTTATTGTAGGGACTAGCATTGAGGAGATTAATAATCTAAAGAAGCAATTATCAAAATAGTTTGTAATGAATGATTTGGGAGCTGCAAAGAAAACCCTTGGTATGAGAATCATTAGAGACATGGCTAATGGTACATTGAAACTTTCACAGTCAGAGTATGTGAAGAAAGTTCTCAACTGATTCAACATGAATGAAGCTAAACTAGTGAGCATACCCTTGGGTAGTCATTTTAAATTAAGCAAAGAACAGTCACTGAAAACAGAAGAAGAAAGGGACTATTTGAGCAAGGTGCCCTATGCCTTAGCTATTGACAGCTTGATGTATGCTACGATGTGTACAAGGCCAAACATAGCACATGTAGTAGAAGTTGTGAGCAGATTCATGAGTAGGCCAAGAAAGCAGCATTAGAAGGTAGTCAAGTGGATTTTGAGATATCTGAGGAGTTCATCAGATACATGTCTTTGCTTCACAAGTGCAAGTTTGAAACTGCAGGGTTATGAAGATTTGCTAGTGATATTGATAGTAAAAAGAGTACTACTAAGTTTGTATTTACTCTGGATGGTACAGCTATATCTTGGGCTTCAAATTTACAAAAGAGTTACTTTGTCTACTACAGAAGCTTAGTGTATTACAGCAATTGAAGCTGGAAATGAGATGATTTTTTATTCAAAGTTGAAGCATATACAGACAAAATACCACTTTATCTGGTACCTTGTTGAAGATAAGCTAGTAATACTTGAGAAGATTTGTGGATTTAAGAACTCGGCAGACATGTTGACTAAGGGTGTCACAATTGAGAAGCTGAAGCTGTGTGCAGCTTCAGTTGGCCTTCTAGCTTGAGGACGGAAGGATGAGTTGCAGGGATAAGGGATTGTTTTTGGAAGATAGTGGCTGATGTTGGTGATTGAGCTAGTCTCCAAGTGGGAGATGTGTTGGGCTTTGTGGAGCCTAGTTGTGTTTGATCTGGTTAACGATCTGACCTGACCTGAATAATATTGTGTGGTTTTTAATTGGAGATTTTCTAAGGCTTAGTCCATTGTGAATCATGTGTGCAT
This sequence comes from Castanopsis chinensis, assembly GCA_032878915.1. Classification (NCBI taxonomy): domain Eukaryota; kingdom Viridiplantae; phylum Streptophyta; class Magnoliopsida; order Fagales; family Fagaceae; genus Castanopsis; species Castanopsis chinensis. Next base: position 112,851 of record JAVQMG010000041.1, read on the forward strand.
GATATAGAAAAACGTTGTTTTGGTGATTAGAATTTCTTTTTCGGTTGTTGTTTTTGAGAGTGTGAAAAACCATAGCCGCATTTTATACTTTTTCCCAAATAATAGTGAAATCCTTGCAACTCTGTGGACGTAGGCAAATTTCTAAACTACGTAAATATTGTCTTGTGTATGTGATTATTTTTCTTTGGCATGTATATTCTCTAATTATTATTATTATTATTATTATTATTATTATTATTATTATTATTATTATTATTATTTATTTATTTATTTATTTATTTTTTGTTTCTCACAAGTTAGGAATTTCGTGTTAATTCCCTACATGTTACTCTTTAAAGAAGCCAAGTGTATGGTGATGAGTGCTATGTATTGTTGAGGCAATTTCTCCTTCATTAGCTCAGGAAAATTGCTTAAGGATATAAATTCTACTGTGAGCACTCGTATTGGTTGTGTTATGCCAAATGCTAATATAATACACAAAAACCTACTTTTGTTACATTAATGCAACATTTGACAATACACCCTACATCAAATGTTCTATTTTAACATTACAACACATTAAAATAACATAAACAACCTATAAAAAAATATTTTAATTTCTCTAAACTCAAAACCTTTCTCTCTCTCTCTCTCTCTCTCTCTCTCTCTAACCCCAGAATTCATTCACTATCGCTTCCATGACCACAACCCACATCCACCCTGGCCACAGCCCAAATCCACCTATTATCACCGACCATTGTGATTTTTGCATATAAAAAATACCACATTGAAAACACCATAAAAATCAATTCCAACACAAGCTGCAATGTAACCCACCACCCATATCCTAGCCCATAACGACTACCACCCACCACTGAGTCAGAGAAAAAGTGAGAAGGGAGAGAGATAGGAACCCACCACTAGATGGGAACTTACTAAATCCACAAACCCACCACCACCAATCACTACCCAAAATCAACCCAACCACCACCAGCCAAAACTACCATGAGTTCACGTTTGTATGTAATTTCCATATCCTATGACAAAATGCAATGTACTTGTTTATTATCTGTTATTGTTTTCCACATGGTGTGCATAACAAGTTTGTTAAGTGCTTTCTGGACAAATAGGTATAGAGCCAATCATAATAGTCAATCCTAGATTGTGCTATGGTTTTTCAAGAATGGTTGTTTTTTGATAGGATAGTTTATTTGATATGGATTCATTTATTGTATTCGGGTTATTATTGTATTGGGCTTACTCTTGTACTTGAGGTTTTGTCATGAATTGACAAAAGGGAAGATTGTTAGGATCATGTGTTTTGGTATTGTCAAATAATGCCAACTTATTTGTCTTTTATTGAATTTTGATGTGTCTTAAAGTTGTAATTGAAGACCAAGTTGAAAACACAATTTACTCAAGGAAAGCTCAAGAAAAACACATTTTCAGCACTTTTTCAACATGTACCTTACTAGTATCTCTATAGAATCTGGAAACTTACTGCCTCCTTGACACGAGCTCGATAGCAACTCGATCAATTGAGCGTTGCGGATCAGCAAAAATCAGTAACACAAAAAAGCCAATAAATTATTCGTTTGAAACCTGAATTAAGATTCGTTTGAACCGGTATTTAAAGGATATTATAAGCCATATATTAGAAGACTTTTTAAAGACACCCTATTTATGCAATTAGGGTTTTGTAACTAAGTTTTTTCTATTTCACCAAACCAAAGAGTTTCAAAGTAGATCTAAAGATTCCATTGGTGAAGAAGCTGAAGTCATAGCAACCACCACAAACTTGCTACTGTGAGAAAAAAGTTCAAGAGGTTCTTGAAGACAATTGGAGGTTCCAATTGTGATTGTGAGTGAAGCGTTCATATATTGAAGAGTTCAAAGGTTCTGCAGCGGTAGAAAGTTTTTGCTGTAAATTCATCTACTGGAATTGTAGAGTCTAGAGACAAAGGTTTTGCACTATATCTGAAATTTCTTTTTATTATAATAGATTGCTTTTTAGGAAAGTTTCCCCCCAAGCTTTTTACTCTGAAACTAGTTTATTTTATTAGTTTTCCTAGATAATAATATCTTATCTTATTTATTATTCTATTGTGCATGATGACTTAATATTCATGTTTGTTTATTTGAACAAGTTTTATTCATAATAGATCTAATTAACAATTTGGTTTTAAAACTTATTAATTCTATCAACCGGAGTCTAAATTTCCCAACAAGTGGTATTAAAGTAGGTATGCTCTAATTGGATTGATTTCCTAAGTATGATCCTTGGCTCCCGTTGTCTTAAAAACTGTTGATTGTTTTGATTTGCATGGTCTTGTTGTTGAATGATGATGATGATATTCAAGATGCCTCTTGTAAGCTTTATAAATTTTGTATGAAATCTCTTAAAAAATCTACAAAATTAAAAGCTAAATTTAGAAATGTCAAACTTGAAAAAGATAAATTGATTGCAAAATTGGATGAAGCCAATAATTTGAATGAGAATTTAAAAATCAATTTTCATCTCAGGTGGACAAAATTAAGAGTTTGGAAGAGCAATTAGTTGAATCTAAAACAAAAGTTTAAAAATCAACTCGTGTCAAACTTGTTGTTGAGTCTAACTTAAAAGAAAAAGGTTTTTATATTCCTCCATTTAAAAGGAATAATGAAGAGTTAAATGCTAATATTGCTAGGATAGACAAAGGTAAAAAATATGATGTTAACATTGAAGTTTCTAAATCTATGTCTAAAACTCCTCCTAGGTTGAATAAAGAATTTGAATTTGTCCTCACTTGTCATCATTGTCATATTTTTTGTCATATTATGCCAAAATATCCTAAATTAAGGTCTCTGTCAACCTCTAGGGTTCAACCTCCTTCGAGGAAGTATAGTAGTTCTAAAACTACTCATGTTTATCACCATTGTGGTGCTTCCGGTCACACTTGCCCTAATTGTTTTAAGTTGTTCTCTCATAAGCAAGTGTCTAATAAGTCTCATCCTTTGTCTAAAGGTTTTGTACCTATTCTTGGTGAGTCGTTAAAACTTTTGAGCTTTGTAACTCAATTTTAGGGGAATTCTAATTCCTCTATATCCTTTAGTAGACATAGGACATGTGTCTTTTCATCTTCACGACTAAAGACTCATGCTGTGTGGGTAATAAAGGAGTCTAAGAGTTAATTGTCTTTCTGTTTGTCATTTACTTTAATTCTTTCTATCTAAAGTAGGACTTTTACACTTGATTTCTTATCTGTTTTTGGAATCATACTTTTCATGCATTGCATTGTTTTGCATTTATTTATTTTTGCATTTTTTTATTTCTTTTATTGCTTTCAAGAAAAGAAAAAAAAAAATGAAAAATGTAATTTTTTTGAAAAACACAAAAACAGTGTGTATGTGTATGCAGGTACTTGTGTACCTTTAAACGGCCATTGAAAATAAGGTTTCTTAACTTTGTATCTCTTTTAATTTAGATGAGCATCTCCGTGCACAACTAAGCAATGTAAGCTTTGTGGCTTGTTATGCGATTTGTATGATTTGCTTTATCTTTTATTATTCATAACTATATCACTCTTTTTGACAGGGTAGGACTAAAAAATTCTAAGAGAAAGGTATAAATAACAATCTCACTACTATAACTTGTCAATCATAAAACATCTGTGTGCAACTCATAAAAGCCATGCTCGGTAAGGTGTAACACTTGCATAGTAAGAGAAAGATGTTCAACTAACATAATTGAGTATTTTCTTTTCTCTCTTATATGCCCATGCATGATATGCCTCTTTAGTTAAAAGAAAAATATGCAAAGAATGTGAAAAGAAAAAAGAATCAAAATGCTTATAAATATGGTTACAAACATGTTTCTAGGAGATGTGAGAGTTATATGATGTACCTCAATGGTAATGGTCTTCATCAAATGGTTATGATTATATGTGAGTGTTCTTGATTTTCTTATATCATTATTGTCATATGATGAGACACTTATGCTTTATTGCAAAGGTTTCACATACAACATTCTTTGCTACTCTTGATACTATTATATAGGTACAATGTGAGTTGGTCATTTAAAGTTACTCTAGTATTAGTGTGAGTATATTTTTTTAAAAAAATAAAATTTTACATTTTTGCTTTAAAAAGTTTTTTTTTTTTTTTTTTTTTTTTTTTTTGGGAGTTTTGAGCTTTAAGTTGTTTATTCACATGTTTATTTATTTATTTATTTTTCTTAATTTGGGTTGGTTCATGGTGTTGAGTTTTTATTATTGCATATTTTTCATATTGCACTTGCATGAAAATTCATGTTTTAATCATCTTAATACCACCCCGACCCGTCAAGCCTCTTTTCTCAACCTTCTGTTTGCTCGATACATGTGTCAATCTTTCAATGTCTTCCTCGATACCTCCCTTAATACCTCCCAATAGATATTGCTCCTTTTGCATGCATTTCATATGTTTTTCATGTTTTGCATTTTTTTATTCCCTTTGTGTCCATAGCATCTTGTTGTCATGTTTTTCTTGTAGGTCTATAGTTCATTGTTCTTCTTGTTCCCTTTATGTTAGTTTTTTGTCTGTCTCTAGTCAAGTTTTTTGGCTTTCTATGTCCTTTGACAATCATGTTGAAAATTGGGAGAAATTTAAGATTTAAATGTCATTCCTCAGGGGGAGAATAGATTTAGGGGGAGAACTTCATGTTAAAGGGAAGAAATATTTTGATCTAACTAACTTAGGGGGATAGTTAGTTTGATACACTTTAATATTGATATATTTTGTGATGTGTATCTTTTGGTTTTGTAACCATTTACATACATCATGTGTTATTTCTATATATGATGATGATGAATGTGGCTCACTCTTTATCTTACATGTATTGTTGCTTTTCACACTTTATACACATGTTTCTAGTTTATATAACTTGTCTATATTTCACATATGGTACCTTGATGTGTCTTGTTTTGTGCCTTTTAGAAAAGGCAAGTTAAAGCCAAATTAAGATTATGAGCCTTCTTCTTAATGTGTCTTGTTTAGTGCCTTTCAGGAAAGACAGGTTAAAGCCAAATTAAGATTACGAGCCTTCTTCGTGCAACAACTTCCAAGGTTCAGATCTTTTAGACTAGGCTTATTTTTTGTGATCTTGAATAAAATGTATTCTAGGACATTCAATACACTCTTTTGTTTTTGCCATGGATAGCCAAAGGGGGAAATTGTTATGTTCATATTTGTATATAATTGGCATATCCTATGACAAAAAACAATTTACTTGTTCATTATTTATCATTGTTTTTCACAGGGTGCATATAACATATTTGTTAAGTGCTTTCAGGAAAAACAGGTATGGAGCCAATCAAAACAATCAATCCTAGTTCATGCTAAGGTTTCTCAAGACTAGTTATTTTTAGATAGGCTAGTTTATTTGAATATGGGTTCATTCTTTGTATTTAGGTTATAATTGTATTGGGCTTACTCTTGTACTTGAGATTTTGTCAGGGATTGACAAAGAGAGAGATTGTTAGGGTCATGTGTTTTAATATTGTCAAACCATACCAAATTATATGTCTTTCATTGAGTTTTGATGTTTTTTTAAGTTGTAATTGAAGACCAAGTTTAAGACACAAATTTTTCTCAAGAAAAGGTCAAGAAAAACACATTTTTAGCACTTTTTCAATATGTACCTCGATAACAGCTTGATAGAAGCTTTATACCTCTCGATAGAAGCAAGAAACTTACTACCTCCTCAACACAAGCTTGATCTATTGAGATTTTGTTCTCAACACAAGCTCAATAGAAGCTCAATTGATCGAGCATCACGGATTAGTAAAAATCAATAACGTGAAAAAACCCATAACTTTTTTATTTGAAACCCGAATTAAGATCCGTTTGAACTGTTATTTAAAGGAAATTATAAGTCATCTATTAGAAGGCTTTTTAGATAGAGAAACACTCAATTTATGCGGCTAAAATTTGTAACCAAGTTTTCTCTATTTCACCAAACCAAAGAATTTCAAAGTAGATCTAAATATTCTATTGGTGAAGAAACTAAAGTCATAGCAACCTCCACAAACTTGCTACTATGAAGAAAACTTTTAAGAGGTTCTTGAAGTCAATTGGTAGCTCTAATTATGATTGTGGGTAGAGTGTTTATATATTGAAGAGTTCAGAGGTTTTGAAGCAGAAAAAGTTTTTGTTGTAAGTTCATCTACTAGGATTGTAGAGTTTAGGGACAAAAGTTTTGTACTAGATCTTAAACTTCTCTTTCTTATAATGGATTTCTTTTTGGGCAGATTTCCCTCCGGGTTTTTCACTATGAAACTAGTTTGTTTTATTAATTCTCCTAGTTCATCATATCTTGTCTTATTTACTCTATTCTATTGTGCATGATTTTGATTTGATATTGATGTTTGTTTATTTAAATAAGGTTTATTCATAATAAATATAATTAAAAACTTGAGTTTAAAACTTGTTAATTCTATCAACCAAGGTTTAAATTTTCCAGCATACCAAAAACCCCTTTGAAACCACCAAAAAAATCCCAAAATTAGCAATGGTGGATGTCAGGTTTGTATTGGAGAGAGACGGTAATGAGAGTGAAGGAGAGAGGAGGGAGAGTGTCACGACCCAAACCCTACACCCGGATTTGTGACCATAACCGGCATGCCAATATCAAATTTAAACCTGATATTAACAAGAACCAACTTAACTTTTCCAAAAGCTTTTCTAAAAGCTTTTCCAAAAGCTTTCCTCTTTCCTTTCATTCTTGTTTCTTTACTTAGATAATATAACTTTTCACTTGACATTCAGAGCGTCTACACTGTACTCAAAGAATAACATAATCCACCAGTTACTCAATTTCTAAATTCCCCATAATACATCTCTTAATGCTTCAAGGTACACAACTTTTATTAGGTCCTAAAATACACAATGCTACAAAGCTAAAGATCAAATTGCTAATTTTCCATCTATACTTTTAAAACTAAAATCAACTTCTTTCAAAACTCAACTAAAACTCCCTCTGCTTCAGAATAAAACCTGTTGACTGAAAGAGTGGAAGGGGTGAACTACACAGCTCAGTAAGGGTAAGATACATAAGAATTTAATAAGAATGCATGTAAATTAAATCATTTCATTTTACGATTATTCAAATAGGAGAACATCTTTTCATGCATAGTATTTTATACTATTTATAATAATAACTTATACGCTATTCGTAGGAAAATAATTGTTTTCACTTTTCTTATCAAAATAATTTCACCAAAACCTTTCGGATTGAATTTCTTTCATTTCTTTCAAAGTCACAAAAATAATATTAGTTGTTTAGAATCACATGCATACATACATACATACATACGTACGTATATGTACGTATATATATGTATATATATGCTCATTACAAAATAATCATTTTTACTTAAATCAGATAATTGATAACTTTATCTTAAATTAGAAACATCCTAACAAATAATAAAACTTTTCTTTATAAACTTCTTCTCATAAAATATTAACTTTCATAGTCATAAAGCTTAACGTTTCTTAAAGAACAGATTTTTGATAACTTTTTAACTTAAACTTATACCTTTATCAGAAGTTTTATCTTTAAAGAACACTAAAACCTTTTCACCAAATATTTTATCTTTAAAGCACAACAAAATTTCAGAAACTTTTATCTTTAAAAAACAACTTTTCTTTTCATCAGAAAATTCTTTTCATGAGAGCTTTCAACTTTTCATAATGCATTTAAACAAAATCATTCTCTCATGATCAATAAAATAATATGGTTTTTCATAACATATTTATTAGCCCATATCTGATAAGTCTGTATTTATTTGGGAGGCTTATAGCACCACTGTGCTAGGAATCCAGCATTCCCCACAACACCAAGTATTCCCGGGATCACATTATAATATATATCTTCTACCATGGAGGTAGGTTGACATCCTCCACAAGTTGGCCGTAACCAACAAGGACAGGCACAATAAAGCCAGTCCCACTTTTAATGGCCAATCAAATAACATTTTCCATGGAAAGTTAATAATTAAACCTCTACTAGCAGAGTTCAGATCATCAGAAGACATAACCTGAAAAAATTTTATACTTATACATCATATTGAAATTCACAGTTTGGATAAATTTCATAATAAAAGTATTTCCATTGTTTTCTTTAAACATCATGTTCGTAGAATTAGTAACAACATCAATATGCTTAAATCATATACATAAAGTTTTAAGAACTAATGAACATATCTTTGCCTGAAACATGATTATATGTCATATCTCTAATAAAAAACTTTTTAATGCATAATATACTTTAAAATAACCTCATGACTTACCAAATGCTCATATAACTTATTCCTTAACTGAGAGCCTACAGTCAAAGAAGTTCAAACTTGGGTACTGGTAACACCTAAACTAAATATCAAAACTTATTACTATCAATTATATCTTAGAATAAACATACACATTCATCTCAAAGCTTATCTTTTAAAATCAAGGAAATCCTAATCCCACCTCAACGACGTTCCTACAAATACAAAATACATTCATCAAACAACATGATGTACTAAATCATAGAGACACCAACCTCCTCACATTAATCTCATATCTCTAGAAGAGCCAACTTCATTTCAAAAGGTGCTTTGAGATTAGGGTAATAATGCATGCATAAAAATAAACTCTTTTAAGCATGGTCATACAACCATATACACTCATATGGCAACATGAAAAAGCAGTAGAATGGTTTAAAACCCTTCCTTTGAGTACTAAACCTTGAACTAAGGTATACAAAATTTAGATATGATCTAGACATACCAAATGATGTGCATAATAAATTATAACTCAAATCATTCACCCTAACTTTAGATTTAAATCTTCAAAGTTAGGCATGTCCCTTACTGTTCACTATTTTATTCCAGTAGCATATACTCCACTTATAAAATACAAATGGGCTATCAATTCACATAAAAACTTCATGAAATTTTACAGAGAAACTCCTCTGGATGTCTAGTAAATACCATATAAATTTCGGAGTCAAAGTATAAAAACATAATTTACTAAAACACATACAATACAGCAGACTCAAATCTGTCTCGACAGAATTTTATGCCACTTTGGAATTAAGTTATTATGTTTACATTGATCCAAATGTTGTGAGACCACTTCCATTATAACCATATGTGTCTTAACATTAATAAGAACTACTCCTAGCATCCAATTTCACTGTATACAATTTAATACATAATTTATCATGCATAAACACAAAATCTGTCACAGAGGCAGCTTTGAAACATTTTCTTCAAAAATCATAAAATGATTGCAAATAGTCTTATTATCATATGAGGATTTTTATACACTCATTAGACATATTATAAAACACTTATATACAGTCATTTAACCATTTAGAGCAAAATCAAATACAACAAAAATCCCAGCAGTAACATCAAAAGTTCTCATCCTAATTAGATTGTATACAGTGAAATTACTCATTCATGCTCTCTGTAACACTCCGACCCAACGTATAATAATTAACCACTTAAACGTATAGTTTAACTATAAAGTTGGGTCGGAGTGTTACAGAGAGCATGAATGAGTGAGAGAGGAAGAAAGTGATTAGAGGCAAATGATAGAGTTTGAAAGGAGAGAGAAAATTTGTATTAAAAAACAATATGTTTACTTTACAATATGCTACAATACCCTTCTACTAGTAGAAATATACATGTTGTATAAAAAATTGGGATTTAGCACACCTCATGAAGTATGGTTTTTTGTATTTGGTGTGCTACTTGATGCTAATGCTCTACTTTTGTTCCTAAGGTCACTAACTCCTATATTGCATAATACTTTAGGCTCATTATTTATTAATAGGTAATGTACAAATGAATTGCAAAAACACTAGCTAGTAGGTTGAGATGCTACCTTGGGTATCTAATAAGCTCAAACCAATGAGCACTTATTAAATGTAGTAGGCAAATTTCTGTAGATATTCCATTGGCTCATGAACTTTTGAAGCATTACTAAAAAAGAATGGGTCAAACAAGATGTGCCATTAAAGATGATCTAAGGAAAGCATACGATTCAGTAGAAGAAACTTCATACTAATGTGTTTTATCTTAACTAGATTCCTTCCCAATAAATATGTTGATTGGGTGAAGGAATGCGTCACAAACACAAGATTCCCAATTTCTCTAAAGGGGAGAATAGTAGGCAAAGTGATCCCTTGTCCCCTTGCTGGCCTCTTTGTTATATGTGACCTGGGTCGTTAAAAGAAACAAAAATTATTAAAACGCTTCCCAAAGAAAGAGTAAAAACTAGTTAAAGGAAAAGAAAAATATTGATTTCTTTTTCTTTGATCATTTTGGATGAATCATATATATTGTTTATTATTTCCTTTGTCTTCTTCAACGTGTTCATTTATAACTGAGTGCCATATTGTACTGAATTTGTACCATGCAATTTCGAAATTGAAATTATTTCATCTGTATATTTAGTATATACATGCTGTGGATTCCGAGGACAAAAAAGAAGGAGAAAAAATGGTTTACAAACTTGATTGAATAAATGAATTTTATTTTTCATTTACATTGTTTCGAATTCTTCTAGCTATTTTAGAAGAAGCTACGGTACATCTGGACCAAGAAAAAGAATAAAAAGTATAAGTATTAAAGAAACATAAAAACAATGTATGTAATATATTTTTTTTTTTGGGCAAATCTGTACAAGACTTTTCTATTTCACAACTTGAATGAACTAGTGACCTTCACCACCAGGACTAGGTCCCGATGGCAACCTTTGAAGCCAATATGCCATGATATCCTTTGCCTTCACATAAATAGGGGAATCTGTCTGGAGGCTATTAGCATTGCCAAAATCCTCAGATAACACCCTTGTTGCTTCAACACCACCAAGGCTTAAAATAGCCACACAGATAACAAAAGTGATCAGTGATCAAAAGAGTGCTTGTATTTCTGAAATTCATCTTGGTTTTTTTGGGTCAAAATAAGTGGTGTGGGAACTAGAAAAAGGTTTTGTATCCTTTAACAAGAGCTTTCAGCTAAATGCTTGTGAATGTGTGTGACAAACTATGAATTATGTGAAGGTATATATAGGCGCTAGAGTCTGTTCACTGAATGGGTTTTGGTGGGCTTTTTAGAGCTACGTGTTGTGTTGACGAGGGAATTTTGAAAGGGTCATGTACGAATTTGTCAACGGCTAAAAGTTTGAATATACTAATTTATTTTTAACTGTCTTGTTCATGATATATATGAAGTTTTGAACCATTAAGTCAATATTGGTGTAGGGAACTATTGGTCATTCTACTTCATTGCAGAGCTGAAATTTGATATGAGTGACTTTAATTGTTAATTCAGTCCAAGGTTCAGAAAAATTGAATGGACTTCATCGCTAGTCATCAATTTATTTGCTCCTTGATTTTGAATGGATATGTGTTTTAAGAAAACGCCTAGTTACGTGTTGGATTTTTAAGCATTTTGCCCTTTTTTTATGTCCTCAAATACAATAGGAAAAAAAATCAAATGATTCATTTCCGGGATGTTATATATAGTGTCGGCTTAACTAGTTAGGCCATTTAGGTAATGGAGTGCCATGAGGCTCTTAAATAGAAGAAGGCCAATTCTTTGTTAGCTAATATAATATAATTTACTTATTTATCTTACATAGTGGATATTTTAATTAAGATTACTTCGCCTAGAAAAAAGTATTAAGAGCCCCCTTTATTGGCTAAAAGAATGCCTTATCTATATTAAAACGTGAAGAGAGATAGCATCAAAAACAAAAGTAAATAAACACAAAATAAACAAAATAAATAAATAAATATGAAGAGAGGAAAATAAGTCCCCCATAATATTCAAAACACGAAAGCATTTTTTTTTTGGTTAAAATGTGATGAGAGAAGATTAAGGTCTCATTATATCGCTTACAGAAATATTATTAACAATAGTTGTTATAATTAAATGTGCAAAAAGAAGATTTTCTTGAAAGTAATAAAATTTTCTTTAAGATCAATTATGTCATGAGAAAGATTAAATGAATTATTCATATTATCAATTCAAAATGAAATATTAGTGGAACTTGAATATAGAAATCTAATTAGTAAATTAATTTAAATCTCAAACACATAAAAATAAATTTTAAATGAAAAAAAAGTATGTCGAAAGTTAAATAAATATTATTCACGCCTTTTTTTAATTTTCTTTTAAGTATCCTAAATTCTATAAATACCCTTATATTTCTCTCATTTCCTCTCTAAAAATCTCTCAAATTCAAACTCTATTCTCAAGCTCTCTAGACTATTCTTACTTCTCATTAAGAGCTCTTAGAATAATAGTCTTATATTTTTAGTTGATTTCATTTATATAAATACGAGTATCAAATACAAATGGGTACTAAGTAGTCCACCACATTACCAACAGTCCACCCCTTGAAGATAACAGTTAACAATTAGTTGTAAAATTTATGTAACAAGTTATTCCATTTTTGTTAGAGAAAAATATTTGATATTCATATACAAATGGATTGAGAATGGTAAACTTAGTTGGGACGTACATATATTTGTGGACACCGCCAATTGACGCCCTTTCGGAAGGGAGATATAAATTAAAAAAAAAAAAAGAAAAAAAGAAAAAGTAAATAGAGAGAGGTTGTTTTGAGAGTTTTTATTTGGAGATCATAGATCTCATTGCATGGTTGCATGGTTTATTACTAAAAAGGAGTGAAGATCTACAAACGTCATAACAAAAAGATTCTCGTTGCATGGTTTAACTTGAAAATTAAAGAAATTGACCTGTTGAGTACAGTCATGATACGAAGAATTTAATCATGATATCAATGGTCTTTTAGTCTTTAGGTCAATTATCGTATATTTTCCTCACCAAAAGTTTAATCCATTAGAGACATGATGCATGGTACAGAGATTGTGTTAGCCTATTAGAAAAAGAAGTATATATAGGACCTGGGTGGTTAAAAAAACAAATGTTATTGCAACACTTCCACATAAAAAAAAAAAAAAAAAAAAAAAAAAAAACAAACAAACAAACAAAATAGTTGTAGGTTCCAATTAATTAGCATAATTGGTAAAGCTTCTGATGGTTGAATAAAAGATCTGAAATTCAATCTTCGCTTATACCAAAAACCACTTTGTGTCTTGCAAGGATGGACCCACAAGAGAGGCTAACGGCCCCCCTAGCCCAAAGAGAAAAGATGAAAAAAAAAAAAAAAATTTGGGCCCCCTAGCCCAAAGAAAAAAAAAAGAATTTTTTCTAATGATTATATATTTTTTTATTTCTAGAGTTGTGCCTCACTCTTCCAAAAACTTAGATTTCCTCCCTTTTAATTAGCTTAGCCCAACTAAAAAATTAAACAAAAACAAAATTTTAAAATTAAAAAAAAAAATCTCAGTCAGCCAGTTATTAGAGTACTACCATTAGGTGATCTAAATAATAAATATTTAGTATTTAAAAAACTAAATACCAAAAACATTATTGTACGAGACATTTCAAATGCTATATATATATTAAAGTAGCAAAAGTAAGTTTTGGTTCATAAATATATATATATATATATATATATATATTGCAACAGCTGATGCTCTTAAAAAATAATATTATTATGTATTTTTTTGTTTTTGTTGATAAATAATTACATCTTAATATATTAAGAAATAATGATTTTATGTATTAATCTTGGTTAATAGAAAGTTAGTAATATATGGATACCTGTTTGGAATTTTTTTTTTTTTATTTGGTCTTCTTATACTTCAACCCCCCTATCTTGAAATCTTAGATCCACATCTAGTGACTTGGTCTAATGATAAAGAGTTATCATCAAGAGCGGACGCCGTAAATTATGAAACTCTCCGCGCGCACACACACACGCACAAAAGGTTAAAGAGGAATAACAATAATATTGATCTCTTTTCTCTGATCATTTTGGATAAATCATACTTATTGTTTATTGTATCCTTTGCCTTCTTCAACGCGTTCATTTCTAACTGAGTACCGTATAGTACTGAATCTGTAGCATGCAATTTTGAAGTTGAAATTATTTATGTGTATATTAGACTAATATACAATACATGCTCGTGGATGCGAGGACAAAAAAGAAGAAGAAGAAGAATGGGTATGAACTTGATTGAGTAAATGAATTTTATTTATCACTTACCTTTTTTCGTATTCTTCTAGCTATTTTAGAAGAAGCTACGGTACATCTGGACCAAGAAAAAGAATAAATAAATAAAAGTATTAAAGAAACACAAAAACAATGTATGTCTTTTTTTTTTTTTTTTTTTTTTTGGGTGGGGGGGGGAGGGGGTGTTTAAGACTTTTCCATTTCACAACTTGAATGAACTAGTGACCTTTACCACCTGGACTAGGTCCCGATGGCAATCTTTGAAGCCAATACGTCATGATGTCCTTTGCCTTCACATAAATAGGATAATCTGTCTGGAGGCTATTAGCATTGCCAAAATCCTCAGATAACACCCTTGTTGTTTCAACACCACAATGGCTTAAAATAGCCACACAGATAACAAAAATGATGGTCAAAAGGGTGCTTGTATTTCCGAAATTCATCTTGGTTTTTTGGGTCAAAATAAGCGGTGTGGGGACTAGAAAAAGGTTTTGTATTCTTTGAAAAGAGCTTTTAGCTAAATGCTTGTGGATGTGTGTGATAAACTATGAATTCTGTGAAGGTATATATAGGCGCCGGAATCTGTGCCCTGTGGGTTTTGGTGGGCTTTTTATTGCTACATGTTGACGAGGGAATTTTGGAAGGTCATGCACGTTAAGTCTGAAAAATAGCTATAAGTTCTTTGGTTTTGCTTGGTAAAGTGGAGACATGTGCTCCCATATATGAATTTGTCAACTACTAAAAGTTTGAATATGATATTTTATTTTTAACGGCCTTGTTATTGACATGAGCCAAGGAGTCAATATTGGTGCAGAGAAATCCTGATCATTCTACTTCATTGTAGAGCTAAAATTTGATATGGGTGACTCTTAATTGTTAATTCAGTCCAAGGCTGAGAAAAATCGGATGGACTACATCGTTAGTCATGTTCTTTGCTCCTTGATTTTGAATGGATATGTGTTTTAAGAAAACACCTAGTTGCGTGTTGGAATTTTAAGCATTTTGCTTCGTTTGATATGTACCATTTTTAATTACACATGGCAAAACAGGCCGATTGAATCGGGTTCGGGACGGGTCAATTGAGTTGCGGGTTAAACAAGTCATTTTAAGCCGGTTAAAAAAGGAATTCAGGTCAATCTAGTTGCGGATCGAGTCGAGCTGACCCGTAATTTCACATGATTTTTTTTTAATAAAGAAAACAACATGTATTTGCCATTTGGAAAGTCATACAACAAATTACTTGATGTAAAATCCAACACTTTGAATTCACCACTTCTATCAAGAATGAACTCAGTTAAACTTATTAATACTTATTCAATGATTTTAAAATTATACAAATCTTAACATTGTTATATAAAACAAAATAACACAAAGAAAAGTAAAACAAATACATAAGTTTTATTTTTACACAATATAAACGTACCAAAATATATAACAAAATTACCAATGACTAATTCGATAACTCATTTAACAAAGAATAAAAACTTACAAGAAATTTACAATTTTGAAAATTAATTTTATAATATATTATTAATTGTTGTTGGCTCTATTTTAATTTGAGATATACATTAAAATTTGATTATTTACTTATTTATACATGATCTTTTTTATGAATATTATATCATTGTCAAGCAACACATACTCTATGAAATATCATAATTCAATATTGAAAAGTTGTTTATTTTGGACATAAATCGTTAAAAAATAGGTCTAAGTATTCATAATTTATGCTAATTTGATACTTTGGCTTCACTATTTTCATACTTGTGAATGTTTCTCATTCATGTCTACAATTTTAACTCTATGTTCTTAACTATACTGTAATCAGATTATCTTGACATGTACTTTGTTATTTGCCTATTTGATATCTAAAAATATTTATTCATTATGGAATGCTCAACCATTCATCTTTTAATTAATATGCATTCAGTTATGTAAATATTTCAATTGTTTCCTTAAAACTCACAATAAACAATTAAACCAATATTTTCTTAATTTTACTTTTTTTTTTTACCCAAAAAAAAAGTTTTAAAAAATGGTTCAAGTTTGGGTGGGGTTGCGGGTCAGGTTAACCAGCAAAAAACATGGTTCTGGTCATAGGTCAACTCGTTTTTGTTTCGGGTCAAAAGAATCGGATTCGGATCGGGTTGGGTTGAGTTGAGTTGAGTTGGGTAAGAAAATTTTGACCCATTTACCACGTCTATTTTTAATGTCCTCAAGTACAATAGGGGACCTTGTAAAAAAAAATACAATTCAATAGGAAAAACAGTCAAATGACTCATTTCTAGGATATTACCTACAGTGCCTCCTCAACCATGTAGCCCGCTTAGGTAAATAATCTAACGCTCCAAAATGAAAAAAAAAAAAAAAAAAAAAAAAAAAAAAAAAGTTGGACCATGTTAACAAATATAAAATATTATTATTATTTAGTGGTGGTGGTGGTTGGTGTGGGTGTGTTGGGTTCTTTTTATTTTTATTTTTTTATGTTTTTGGTAATTGATAACCGATAGTGGTGATGGGTGGTCAGTACGGACTTAGGATTTCAAGTTAAGAGGGATTAAAGAATAAGAAGAAAAGAAAAATCCAAATAAGTATCTATATAATACTAACAAAATATCAACGAAAATCAATATACAAAATCATTATTTTTTAATACATTAAGATGCAATCATTTACCAACAAAGACAAAAAGAAACACAAAATAATATTGTTTCTTAAGAGTATCAATTGTTGCAAAAAGAAAAAAAAATATTTTCACAAACTAAAACATACTTTTGCTACTTTAATATAGCATTTGAATTATCTCGTACAGTAGTGTTTTTTGCATTTGGTGTTCTAAATACTAAGGAGCTATTTGGTAGGATATTTTGAGCAATAATTTTCAATGTTTAAACAACATTACACGTATTTCCACACACTTTTTCACCCACACGTATTTTCTAAAAATACAAATGATATTACTAGAACAATATTACTAGAACAATATTACTAGAACAACATTGCCAAACAGCTTCTACATATTTATCATTTAAAACACCTAATGCTAGAACTCTAATACTGGACTGATTGAGATTTTTTATTTATTTATTTTTAAGTCCCTCCCACAAAAAGGCACCTTTGGGGTTTAAGGGAAAACCCCCACCTTCCCCCTTCGTAGGCCGATGGACCCGAAGGAGTGCATAGTGCATGCGATGCGATGTGCAGTTTTTGAGACTTGCTCACATGATCACACACACTATGGTCTTTTTGTGGGAGAAACAAATCTTTCCCCAATCAGGTATTGTTCGCTTTGGGAATGGGCCGAGGAGCTGATGCCACCCTCACGAATTTGGTCAATCCCACATCGAGGAGAGATGCCTCCCACCCTTGCCTTATAAGCACTTGGCCTATGGAAGGGTAGGAGGCGTATCTCCCCGATGTGAGATTGTACAAATTCGTGAGGGTGGCCTTGGCTCCTTGGCCCATTTCCAAAGCGAACAATACCTTATTGGGAAAAGATTCGTTCACACACACTATGGTACACCCTTCCTTAGGCCAAGTGCTTATAAGGCAAGGGTGGGAGGCGTCTCTCCCAAATATCGGATTGAACAAATTCGTGAGGGTTGGCATCGGCTCTTCGGCTCATTTCCAAAGCAAAAAATACTTGATTGGAGAAAGATTCATTCCTCCCATAAATATTATTCAAGCTTTTTTTTTAATTTCTTTTTAAGTATCCTAAATTATATAAATAGCCTTATATTTCTCTCATTTTCTCACTAAAAACCTCTCAAATTCAAATTCAAACTCAATTCTCAAGCTCTCTAGACTATTCTTATTTCTCCTTAAGAGCTCTTAGAATAATAGTCTTATATTTTTAGTTAATTTTATTTATATAAATACAAGTATCAAATACAAATGGGTACTAAGCACTCCACCACTTGAAGATAACAGTTAACAATTAGTTGTAAAATTTATGTAACAAGTTATTCCATTTTTGTTAGAGAAAAATATTTGATATTTAAATACAAATGGATTGAGAATGGTAAACTTAGTTGGGATGTACATATTTTTGTGGACACTGCCAATTGACGCCCCCACGGAAGGGTCTTTAGAAAAATATAAATAAAAAAATAAAAAGAAAATAGAGAGAGGTTGTTTTGAGAGTTTTTATTTGAAAATCATAGATCTCATTGCATGGTTGCATGGTTCATTACTCAAAGCATGGTTTTGAAACCTAGACTGTTTATTGAACTGTAAAAGGGAGAGGTTCAAGGTTTTTGAGGTCGAACCGAAGTTGAACTGGGGTTGAACCGTGATGATGTCATAATTAATTTAATAATTAATTAAAGCCTAAATATAGAAATTAAATTTATAAAACTAGCAAAATTGACTAATATATCTATATATGTGAGGGAAATTTAATGATTTTCAAGCATATATTTAATAATTAAATAAGAAAGTTAATAAAATAAAATAATAACCATGAAAACGTTAAAATTCATGATTAATTTTTGAAGTAAAGTTGAATATTTTTGAAGGATTTTAATTATATATATTTTTTAATTTCTTGTAAGAGATGGATAATTAAATAAGTAGAATAAAATTGTGTTAAGTTATTTTTACCCAAAAAAAAATGTGCTAAGGGGTTGGACCGGACGGTTCTTGCCACCGGTTCATGCGGTCCAACCCCGGTTTTAGGGGTTCACGCAATTAACAAAAAATTTGGTCCTTTATGCTTAAAAAACTGATTTTCATCCTAGTTCCCAGTTTACACAGTCCAACCTCCCAGTCTAGTCCGGGTCTAAAAACAGTGACTAAAAGGAGTGATGATCTACAAATGTCGTAACAAAAAGATCTCGTTTCATGGTTTAACTTGAAAATTAAAGAGATTGACCTGTTGAGTACAGTCATGATATGAAGAATTTACTCATGATATCAATGGTCTTTTAGTCTTTATATCAATTATCGTATTTTTTTAGGAAAATTACATTTTACCACTTTAAACTATACATCGGATTACACTTTACACCTTAAACTATTCGAATGCACACTTTGCCCCCTAAACTATCAGACTTATCACACTTTGCACCTTGACGTTACTTTTATGGTTAAGTTAAATAGAAATTAATAACACATGACTTGCACATGAATTTTCTTTGGTGACACATTGTGTAAAGACCAAAACACCCTTTGCTTTTTAAAGCTCTGTTTACCTCGATGGGAAAATACCCATAAAAGTTTTCAATGAAACCTTGGGTTTAATAGGACTGTTTAAGGAAGAAAATAGTAATTTTGTGGAGAGGCATTTGTGTTTGTAAGAATTAAGAGGGGAAGGAAATAAAGTGCTTTTAGAATATGCTTAAGAAAACCCAGTCTTGAATTCTTTGGTATTTTCCTTGTTCTCTGGGAAATAAATCAAGTTTTTCGTTTTATTTTTCAACACAGAAGAAAAAAAAATAAAAAAAAAAGAGAGCTAAATTTAGAGAAAGTAGATGTTTGCAAAAAATTAAATGGAAGTTAGGCTTTTTGTTTGTTATTAAACTCTACATTTGGAGTTATTGGAACTTGGAAGGAGCTATGGTTATCGTACAGTGAAGAAAGTGGTATTAAATGACTTTACCCTTGCGATGTTAATTCTTTTTTTTAGTTGTAAATATTCTTACCTTTTTTGGTTGATGCGAAGTTCATCTCTGAAGTTGATGAAAGCAAGAGTCTTGGACTAGAGCAGCGAAGCAAGAGACAAAGAGACTAGGGAAGAAGATACGTAACAGCGAGGAATAGTTTATAAGGGGCAATTTGGTCTTTTGATTATTGTAGCTGTTAGTGACTTACACATGAGTCTAAATTCTATTTAAATTAACAGTTAACTGAATGGCGGGTGCAAAATGTGATAAGTGTGATAGTTTAGGGTGCAAAGTGTAATCTAGTGTATAGTTTAGGGTGGTAAAGTGTAATTTCTCCCATATTTTCCTCACCAAAAGTTTAATCCATTAGAGACATGGTACAGAGATTATGTTAACCTATTAGAAAAAGAAGTATATATATGGGACCTAGGTGGTTAAAAAAACAAATATTATTGCAACACTTCCAAGAAAAAAAATTGTTGTGGGTTTCGATTACTTAGCTCAACTGGTAAAATCTTTTATAGTTGAATAAGAGATCTGAGGTTCAATCCTTGCTTACACAAAAAACTGATTGGTGTCTTGCAAGGACAGACTCATAAGAGGGCCAAGCCCCCCCGGCCCAAAGAGAAAAGAGGAAAAAAAAGGTGGGCTCCCCTAGCCCGAAGAAAAAAATAATAAATTAATGATTATACTTTTTTTTTTTTTTCTAGAGTTGTGTTTCACTCTTCCAAAAACTTAGACTTCTGCCCTTTGAATTAGCCTAGCCAACTCAAAAACTAAACAAAAACAAATTTTAAAAAAATAAAAATAAAAAACTCAGTTAGCCTAGTATTAGAGTACAACCATTAGGTATTCTAAATGGTAAATATTTGGTATTTAGAAAACCAAATACCCAAAACACTATTGTAAGAGACATATTAAATGCTATACAGGGACAGACCTACAATAGGTCAGAGGGGGGCCATGCACCCCCCCCCCCCCCCCCCCCCCCCCCCCAAAAAAAAAAAAAAACTAATATATGCTTATAAGCTATATAAAAAATTTGGCATACAAAAAATTAAGATTTGCCCTTAAATTTATATATATATATATATATATATATATATATATTATTTTTTGTCTTTCCTCCTCTAAAATATTTAGATATTGACCTACAAGAAAAGAAATAAATAAATAAAACTCATGCCCTTTTAACTATAAAAATAAATAAATATAGACTAAACAAAAATCGTGCACAAAATAAGAAACACTTAGGGGGTGTTTGGTGGCTCTTCTCAAACAACAATTTTCAGTTTTTAAACAGCATTTTACGCATTTCTATACACTTTTTCACCCACACGTATTTCTATAAAAATTTTCAAACAACAATTTTCAGTTTTTAAACACACATACCAAACGGGCCCTTATTTTGTATGTTATACTTTGTTGATGTGTTTTATAATATGAAATATTTAATAAATACTTATTTTGTATGTAATATTTTGTTGAATATGAAATAGATGTTAGTTTTTATTTTCATAAATTTTTTTTGGTTTTAAGCTTTGGCCCCCCTAGGTACGAATCCTAGTTCCATCCCTGATGCTATATTAAAGTAGTAAAAGTAAGTTTTGATTTGTGAAAAATATATATATATATATATATATATATATGTGTGTGTGTGTGTGTGTGTCTATATTTGCAACAGTTGATTCTCTTAATAAACAATATTATTTTGTATTTTTTTGTTGGTAAATGATTACATCTTAATATATTACGAAATAATGATTTTGTGTATTGATTAATAGTTTGTTAATAATATATGGATACCTATTTAGATTTTTTTTTTCTTCTTATACTTCGGCCCCCTTAACTTGAAATCCTAGGTTCACCTCTAGTATTTTGGTCTGATAATAAAGAGCCATCATCAAGCGCTAAGACCATAAATTATGAAACTCTCTAAAAAATATTTTTAAAAAGTTAAGAGGAAAACAATAATATTGATCTCTTTTCTTTGATCATTTTGGATAAATCATATGTATTGTTTATTGTTCCCTTTGCCTTCTTCAACGCGTTCATTTCTAACTGAGTACCGTATAGTACTGAATCTGTAGCACGCAATTTGAAAGTTGAAATTATTTGTGTATATTAGTATATACAGTACATGCCTATGGATGCGAGGACAAATAAGAAGAAGAAGAATGGGTTATGAACTTGATTGATGAATAAATGAATTTTTTTTTTCACTTATATTTTTTCGTATTCTTCTAGCTATTTTAGAAGAAGCCACGGCACATCTGGACCAAGAAAAGGAATAAAAAAATAAAAGTATTAAAGAAACACAAAAACAATGTATGTATTTTTTTTTTTTTTTGGTGGGGGGTAAATCTGTATAAGACTTTTCTATTTCACAACTTGAATGAACTAGTGACCTTCACCACCTGGACTAGATCCCGATGGCAACCTTTGAAGCCAATACGCCATGATGTCCTTTGCCTTCACATAAATAGGGGAATCTGTCTGGAGGCTATTAGCATTGCCAAAATCCTCAGATAACACCCTTGTTGCTTCAACACCACCATGGCTTAAAATAGCCACACAGATAACAAAAATTATCAAAAAGGTGCTTGTATTTCTGAGATTCATCTTGGTTTTTTGGGTCAAAATAAGCGGTGTGGGAACTAGAAAAGGTTTTGTATTCTTTGAAAAGGGCTTTTAGCTAAATGCTTGTGGATGAGTGTGACAAACTATGAATTATGTGAAGGTATATATAGGCGCCAGAGTCTGCACCCTGTGGGTTTTGGTGGGCTTCTTAGAGCTACGTGTTGACGAGGGAATTTTGAAAGGCTCATGCACGTTGAGTCTGAAAAATAGCTATAAGTTCTTTGGTTTTGCTTGGTAGACGGGAAACATGTGCTCCCCTGTATGAATTTGTCAACTACTAAAAGTTTGAATATACTATTTTATATTTAACGGCCTTGTTATTGACATGAGCAAAGAGGTCAATATTGGTGTAGAGACGTACTGGACATTCTACTTCATTGTAGAGCTGAAATTTGATATGGGTGACTTTTAGTATGTGTTTAGCAAAAATTTATTATTGTTAATTTATTTTATTATTTAATTTTTTTTACTATTATTTATAAGTTTTATTATACTTTTTAGTATTATTTATGAGTCTCACTGTACTATTTCAATTACCTTTTACTTTTATCTATCATATTTTTAACAAAAAAATTTTAATTTTAACAAAATAAACTAATCTCAAATCAACCCTTAATAGTTAAATCAGTCCAATGAATGGACTACATCGTTAGTTATGTTCTCTCCTTGATTTTGAATGGATAGGTGTTTTAAGAAAACACCCAGTTGCGTGTTGGAATTTTAAGCATTTTGCTTCGTATGATATGTGCCTTTTTTTTATGTCCTCAAATACAATAGGGGACCCCGCCAAAAAAAAATAAAAAAAACAATAGGAATAAAAGTCAAATGACTCATTTCTAGGATATTACCATCAGTGCCGCCTCAACTATGTAGGCCGCTTAGGTAAATAGCCTACCGCTCCAAAATTAAAAATAAAGGTGGGCCATGTTAACAAATATAAAATATTATTATTATTTACTGGTGGTGGGGGTTGGTATGGGTGTGTTGGGTGCTTTCAATTTTTTTGGTACTGGCCACGGATTGAGATTAGATGTAATATCAAAAATATTGCACCTAATGTAATTCACTCACATTTTCTTATAAACTTTTTTACATATTTTAAACTTTTTTACTTTAACCTGGTAACTTTTTTTTTATATATTTTATTTAATAGTTGAAATTAAAAGTTGCACCTTCAATCTGAATGCCCATAGAAGATGTCGGCAATCTCCTCTTGACGGCGCGGGCAAAAATTGGTGTTAGTGGTAGAGGAATTGTGATTGTGGCTGGTGGAGAGAGTGCAAACCCTTGCATATAGACAAGAGTGCACGAGATACGAGACTCATTATTGACGGACAGTTGTATCGAGGCAAAATATGTGCCATCACTACAAAAACTATTTACCATATACTTTAGCTATTCTTTCCGACTGATTTGAACTTGCATAAAATAGTTCAATTTTTTTCATATCTTAGGAAGAACTTCGATTGAAACATAGACATTTTTAAATCAATCGTGAATCAGGATTTTAATTGACAAAAATTTAAAACTTATAATAGATCTTGCAAATGATCTCAATTTTTTTTAATGATTTTGGCTCAAAACATTCAACTAATCACATAATCATTATTTTAGTAGCTCATAACGAGAAACCAAGGAACATTATTATTTTACAAAAAGAAAAACCATTTAATTTATAAATTCCTATCTCCACCAAAAGTCACATTTTCTAAACTCATATATATATATATATATATATATATATAACTTTTGGATTAGTAACAGCTCATTTTCCATCACCCTTTGCTACCAATCTTGCTCCCTCATCACTTCAAACTTGATAATGTAAAAAAACCATATTCTATTTGCATTAAAGAAAATGTTGAAAAATGTAAGAAATTGATAGAAGTGGACCTTAAAGAGAGCGTGCTATGTGTTATTGAGAATCTTTCACATTGTGCAAAAGAATCGGAGCCTAACCACATGTTTTTGATGGTTGCAATGGCTACATCAGAATGCGTTCAAAAGTATATAAATATGAGGTTTGATGTACGAGATTGTTTACTTCAATTTTATGAAGAACATATGAAAAAAAATTGAGTTGTCACTCATATATGACATCCATGCGTAAGCTCCAATTTTGAAATGGTAAATAATTTTATAAACCCTTCTCCTTCTCTCTCTCCTGGTAGTAATATACTGATGCATGCAACTAATACATTTTCATGGATAAATTCAATTAGGTTAAACCTATCATAAACATTATAATTTGATTATAACATTACTCACTTTGTAGTAAGGTGTAAGAAGAAAATTTAACTTAATTTTAAAAACAAGGAAACAAAATTCTATATAAAAATTCTAGCCTATAATTGTTTAAGTTGGGCTCAAAGACAGACTAATAATTAAGTAGATAGCATAATCCGTGTGTTCTTCTACAATGCTCTTAGTTTCATAATTCACTTTCTTTTAGAAATAAATGAATTTTGATATTCTTATTATTGGCTTTTTGTAAGCAAAATATTTTTCATTTCCATATTCCTACCAAAGATATTTTTCATTTCCATATATATTGAATAGTGTAAAATTTCTAAATGCACGTGATTACATGATTACTAATCCTATTCATTAACACGTTCTTCTACATTTTTCTATATAACCACTTCATTGTTTGTGGTGTATATTATATTTTATGTATTCTATGGTTTCAGATACAATTGGAGGAATATTAGCATTTGTCCAAGACATAGAGGCGCCAAATGAAAAACTCAAGCGTATCTTGTTTCAAATTGTGCTATTTAAAGTTTAATAATAATATTACTTGAGGATATTGTGTTACCTAAATTCATATTATCGCATATTTGAATCTTAAGAGCTATGTCGATTGGGGCATTTTAAACCCAAAATCAATATGAAGTCAGAGCTGAAATTTGATATGGGAGACTTTATTGTTAATTCAGTCCAATGTTCAGAAAAGTTCAATGGACTTCTAGTCATGCTCTTTGCGTCATATTATCAATTACATAGTTGTGGCTTTGTATTGACTACTATGTAATTGACTAATTGTGGCTTTTTGCCTTCTCGTGTGGACCGGTCACTTGTGTTAGTGTTTTAGTGATTGTAACTTTATTTTTTTGTTTGGGTTTTATCTATAATAAAGACATAAAGTGGGACCATTACACTAGGACAGTAGGACTAGGACGTTAGTAATGAATTGTGATTGTGAATTTGTAATACTAGTCTTTGGTAGTGAGGGGTGGCTGTTTTGTGAGTATTGTGATTGTGAATATGTGAGACTAGTCATTGGTAAGTGACTTTTTGTGATATCAAAGTCTTTGGTCTAATTATTTTGGTTTTATGAAAAAAAATTTCTTTGTGATTTTGTCACTGCTAATATTAGTAATAAATCTGAACTTGTGAACTTTGTCTTTGCCACTTTATATGATGTGGCTAATATTAGTAATATATATAAACTTGTGCTTGTCTGTTTGTGATAAATATGTTGAAATGTTTAAGAAATACTTATTTTATATATTATATTTTGTTGACATTTTTATAATATCAAATGTTTAAAAAATACTTATTTTATATGTAGTATTTTGTTAAATATGAAATAGATGTTAATTTTTATTTTCATAAAAAAAAAAATTGTTTTAAGCTTTGGCCCCCCAAGTTCAAATCTTGGTTCCGTCCCTACATACTTATTAATATGTTTTAGACAAATTAATATTAAAGAAAAGAGAAAAAAAATTGATACAAATATGATCACTAAAAACAATGAGATTACAACAATTAACACAATATAGCACTCCCTTAAGAGACCCAAAACACAAAAACACCTTTGCTTCTTTCTCACGGAAAAGCCTATTGTATTTGAAGCAAAGTTGCGGCACTCTCTCACACTCAAAACAATTTCAGCATAGCAGCATGTATATAATATGCTAATTCGGGAAACTGTGCAAAAATTCATATCCAGGGGTTATGCGATTATACAGAGACACACAAGTCCGTGCACGCAAAAAAATAAAATAAAATGAAAGAAATGAAGAATAAGGCACAAAAGTCTAGAATTATAAACTATTAGTCATAATGGCTTGAGATTGAATGAATGAATTTTAATTTTATTTATTTTCATTTGCATTTTTTTTTTTTTTGGGTAGAAACAGAGATTTTATTTATTAATAAACATTGTTCATACAACAACAGCTAAACTCAGCTGTTGGGCACACTGACTATTACTCTCTAGACCGAGCATGTCCCTTGTATAACATGGATACACAAAAGTAGGGAAGATGTCATTTACAATATTTACTATGCTCATATGAGCTAAGTACATCTCCATCAAGAAAAAGGGTGCTTCTATTTCTGAAATTCAACTTGTTTTTTTGGTCAAATATGTGAAGGAGACTAGAAAAAGGTTTTGTATTCTTTACTAAGATCTTTTATCTAAGTGCTTGTTGTTGTGGTTGTGGAGGTGTGACAAAGTATGAATTATGTGAACGTATTTATATGCTACAGCTTGTACCCTTCTCTTTGGACTTGGGATTTTCGATGGGCTTTTTTAGAACTACGTGTTGACAAGGGAATAATTTTGAAAGAGTCATGCACGTTAAGACTGAAATAAGTATGGAGGGACTTTGGTTTTGCTTGGTAAAGTGGATATATACATGGACTTCCCACTCCCGTGTGTGAATTTGTCAACGGCTAAAAGTTTTAATGTTTATTTTTATAGTTCGCCTTGTTCATGATATTAAGTCAACATAAAATTGGTGCAGACCAAAGAGGGTGACATTTTAGAACTGAAATTTGATTTGGGTGACAGTTAATTCAGTCCAAGGTTCATAAAATTTGTATTGACTCCATTGCTAGTCTTGTTCTTTGCTTTTCAATGGAGATGTATTTTTGCGAAAAAACCTAGTTGTTGGTTTTAAAAGCATTTTTCTTTGTTTTATATGTAGCTCAACACAATAATAGGATTGGGAGAGAGGGGTGGGGAAGTCAAAGATGAATGATATAAACACAAAAAAATTGACAATATGATTTTTCAAAACTATTGAGTTGACAAGCTTCTACCGGTTCTCAGATTGCCACGTTAATAGTTATGAAATTTTTTGTAATGTATTTCATACCTACAATCTTTTTCAAAAATCAAATGATTTATTTTCGGGAGGTAACATGTAGGTGGGTAGATGATCCCTCTAAATGGAGGGAGATAGTAATTAATTATTATCAAGAATTCTTTGGGTCATCATCCAACTTAAATGAATTGGTCCATCATGATTACAAGACAACAGAGTGAAGGAATGCATTAGAAACCTCAATTCTTATTAGTGGATTTTTCGGAAGTAGTAACTTAAAATTCATTTGACGAGGTTTTGCCTATGAGAGTTTTCCCCCATTGTGATCAAATCAATATGTCAAACTTATTTTTTGCTATACTTAATTTAGTTTGGTGATTTGATTGTGCCTTAACTAGTTTTGAATGTAATTTAGATTAATTAATCAACTTGAGTAATATGTTAATTTAACTAGAGTCAGTTTACAACCCAAAAAAAAAAAATGATATCAATCCATTATATTTAGGTCTGGATTGGAGTTTTCCCAAGGTTATTTCCTCCCTAGTAAGGGTCCAAAGATTTTAATTGTAATTAAGAGTTTAAAACTTTATTATAAACAAGACTACATGAGTGACAAAAGTAACGACAAAAAAAAATCTCGTTTTATGGTTTATCTTTTAAAAGAGGTGGAGATATTATTTGTAACTGTTGCATGCTGGAAGCTAGTTAACCTAAAAATGCTCATTCATCTAAAAGTTATAATTCTTAAGCAATACTTACTTAAGTTAAAATGTTTTAAAAATAATTTTAAAGAATGCATTATTCTTTATTTCAATCATCTGACTAGTGGAGACCCAATTCATTTTATTTAGTCCGCAAAAAGAGTCACTACCCCGCAAATGGAAACAATGTAAATGATAGACAACAAACACTTGCATAAAAAAGCGTGCACAAAACAAGAGACTCATCATTGATGGGCAGTTAGACTGAGGATCAATATATACCATCACTACAAAAATTATGTACCATATACTTTAGTTATTTTTTCCCATTGATTTGAACTAGCATAAAATAGTTCAATTGTTTTCATATTTTAGGAAGAACGTCAATTGAAACATAGACGTTTTAAATTAATCTTGAATTAGGATGTTGATTGACAAAAATTTAAAACTACTTATAATAGATCTTGCAAATGATCTCATTTTTTTTAAAATGATTTTGGCTCAAAATATTCAACTAGTCACATAATCATTATATTAGTAGCTCATAACGAGTAATTTAGGGACATTATTATTTTACAAAAGAAAAGCCATTTAATTTATAAATTCTTATTTCCACTAAAAGTCGCATTTTCTAAACTCATTGTATGTGTGTGTGTAACAATTGGACTTACTTCAGCAATCATTCAAGGAATTATTTCAATTTGATCAGCTTTGTTTATTCCATTGAATTCAAACTAAATTTACACCATAATCCACAACAACTCATTTTCCGATACATTTTCTTCTTCTTCAAAATTAGTTTTTGGATAGTAACTTTGGCATATAACTATGGTCATATAGGTTGTCTTTTAAATGACGAGTAGATAGATTATTAATTTGAATTCCATAGACACTAATATGACTTTTTTTATCATGAGTTGCGAATCAATATATTCTTCTAAAACCTTTAAAATGGATTCTTTGATGCAATTGACTTTGGCCAAAAAGAAAAATGTGCACCTAAAAAAATATTATGATAACTTATGACCCTATGAAAAAGGCAATACTTCTTTCGAAAAAAAAAAGGCAATACTTATTAACTAGAAGCCAATTAACATAAAAATGATGCTAAAATCTAATATTTAATATTATTAAATAAACTTACATCAATTATATATATATATATATATATATATATTACTTTTTTTAAAAACATTACCTTAAATGAAAACCAATTAACTTTAAAATACTCATACATTGAAAAATCAAAATACTAAAACAACACTTATTTGAATAAAACAAATTGAAGAACCAGTTTATAGATTGTATTCTCTATTTTAAACATTTCTAATCAATTGAACTAAAGGACTAACAGTTTAAGTCATACACCTTATTCTAAATTTTTTTTAGGGGAAAAAAAAAAAAAAAAAAAACTCAAGTGGAATAGGTATGATATGACTAGGAAATTTGTCGACATATTATTCTGCACTCTATAATTTCCAATTTCTTTCATAACACAAGTACCTAGAAAGTTACCATTTCAACCCTAGCTTACCAAGTTGCTATAAATCTCAAGAATTATAAACTAATAATAGTACCAATGGCTTAGGAATAAGACTGGATGAATGAATTTTATTTGTTTTCATTTACATTGCATAGTTTGCTTCTACATAGCAAAAGCTGCAGTACATCTCAAGCAAGAAAAAAAAAAAAAAAAACTTTTGTACATTTTGTTTCCCTTGGATACGTACGTTTGTATAAAACTTTTCAGTTTCACAACTTGAATGAATTAATGTCCCTCACCACCAGGGCTAGGTCCAGATGGCAACCTTTGGAGCCAATAGGCCATGATGTCCTTGGCCTTCACATAGATATGAGACTGTGTCTCGAGTTGATTAGCATTACCAAAATCCTCAAATAACACCCTGGTTGCTTCAACCCCAGCATGACGCAATATAGCCACACAAATAACAAAGATGATCAGAAGGGTGCTTGTCTTTCTGAAATTCATCTTGCTTTTTTGGACAAAATATGTAAAGGAGACTAGAAAAAGGGTTTGCACTGTTTTTGTATTCTTTACTATGAGCTTTTTGCCAAGTTCTTGTGGTTGTGGATGTGTGACAAAGTATGAATTATGTGAAGGTATTTATAGGCTAGAGTTTGTAGTTTGTACCCCATGTCTTTGGACTAGGTTTTTGAGTTTTGTGTGATTTTTTAGAGCTACGTGTTGACGAGGGACTTTGAATAAGTCATGCATTTATTAGAGCTAAAATAATTATGAGGAGAGACTCTTTTACGTTTTTCTGGGTAAAGCAAGTATACATGGGCTCCCGTGCTGCATGAATGTGTCAACGGCTAAAAGTTTGAATGTTTATTTTTTTAGGTCGCCCTTATTCGTGATACGAAGTCAATAGTGGTGCATGGCACAATGGATCTACTTCGAAGTGGGTGACTGACGGTGTAGAATTAAAATTTGACGTGATATTGAGAATGAGTTTATTATTTGTTTCGTGACATTAATTGTCTTGGTGTTGGCGTGTGAATGTATTCTTTTATCTTATCTCCCTTTCCTATGTGTGTTTCTCAAAAAAAAAAAAAAAAAAATGATGTGGGTGACATTTTAATTCAGTCCAAGTTCAGAAGTTTTGAATTGACTTAGTGTGTATTTGGATATCAATGAAATTTTTTTTTTTTTTTTACTATTTAGCTTATTTTTGCTACTATTCATGGGTCCTAATGCACTTTTTGATATTATTCATAGGTCTGTTATACTATTTTAACTAATTTTTACATTTATTTACAGTACCTTCAGCAATAAGTTTTTAGTTTTAGCAAAATAAGCGATATTTAAACAAACCCTTAATCTTTAGTCTTGTTCTTTGCTTTAGAATGGAGATGTTTTTTGAGAAATAAATTCTTAGCTAGTTGGATTTTTAAGCATTTTACTTTGTTCCATATGTACTATTCTTTAAGTCCAGAATACAAATTACAATAATCCCATGTTTGGGGAGGGGGCAAAAAAAGTCAAATGACTCTCCACATATGTGTATACGATTTATTTTTCTTAAAATTAATACATAAAATATCTAGATACTTTACCTTGAAGCCTAAGTAATACATTAACTATCAAATTAAATACTAAGAACTTTCCCAAAATATGAGAATTTGATAACCCATAGAGACTATCTTAAGGCACTTTGTAGAAGATAAATTTAAAAATGCAAAGCCAAAGAAGGCATCACAAGAGTATAAAACTAAAATTTGATTTAGGGTGACATGTTAATAAAATCCAAAGGTTGGAAATTTTGAATTGACTTGCTCATCTTGTTCTGGCTTTTGAATGGACCTTGCTAACAATGAGAAAATTATATTAAAGGAAGCAACCCAGATGACACCTGAGTTTTGCTAATGATCATAGCGTACTTCAGTTTTGGGACTTTCAAACCATTCAGAA
Source organism: Castanopsis chinensis (assembly GCA_032878915.1). NCBI lineage: Eukaryota > Viridiplantae > Streptophyta > Magnoliopsida > Fagales > Fagaceae > Castanopsis > Castanopsis chinensis. The sequence continues at coordinate 144,382 of JAVQMG010000041.1, forward strand.
GGGTCAAAAGCACTGATGTAGCAAGGATACTTCATCATCCTTGGCTAGAACTGATTTGATAGTCTTCAGTTTCACAGAAGATTTTGCCTCTAAAAGTAGCTGAGAGGCTGAGACCTTCACCAACTCACAAATTGAATTTGAAGTTTTCTACAATGTTAGATATTACTTCAAAGATGAGTATTTAATGACCCAAAGTCAGAAGGGTCAAAAGTACTCATGTACCAACTGTTCAAAATAAAAAAGTACTCATGTCGCAAGGATACATCATCATCCTTGGCTAGAACAGATTTGATAGTCTTCAGTTTGACAGAAGATTTTGCCTCTAAAAGTAGCTGGGAGGCTGAGAACTTCACCAACTCACAAATTGAATTTGAAGTTTTCAACAATGTTAAATATTACTTCAAAGATGGTATTTGATGACCCAAAGGCAGTTTCAACCAATTATAAACATGTAAAAAACCCAGGCAAAAAAACAAGAGTAAAGAACCCATCCTGTGCAGCCATTCTCACTTGACTTTATAATAGATATTAACTCAATTAGTTGTGGGACCCAATGTAAATATAAAGTGAAAATGCGTTTTTAACTCCTACATTTTGGGTCAATTTTTATTTTGGTTTTAAAATTAATTTCATTACTAATATCATTTCTAAAAAAAGAAAATCGTTTTTAAAATGGTAATTATTGTCAACCAAACAACAAAAAAATTCTACGTGCTTAATGGAATGTTTTGCTTGCTAACATGGTGCTGACGTGACTATTAAAATATTATTAAAAAAAATTATTTGACATTTTTTAAATGCCACGCCAGCATTTTAATTTTTTTTAAAAATCATGTCAGAAAATTTAAATAAAAAATAAATAAATTTTTTTTAAAAAGCCTTAAACCTAATTTAATTAATTATTTATTTATTTTTTTTTACTTTTCATTATTTTTCGGTAAGAACATAACGGTTTGTTCTTCCCAACTCAATAAACAAACCAGTAACCAAATCCAATCTCCATCAATGCTAGGAAAATAAGAAATAAATCCAACAAATCAACCAATCTCCAGCAAACCCATAAACTCATAAATTTCACATTCAAATTAAAAAATTCCTATTCCAAATTCATATTGATCATGAACACACAAGAACAACAAACTCATAATATTCAATCCAAAGAACAAAAGAATAAAAACCCAAAATATTCCAAAATTTGTACACAAATTCTCCCACAAAAATCAATTATACATTCAACCAAAAATTATTATCCTAATACAATATTTCTCATGGTGTTAGTGTTGCAGTGGAGCCGACAGCATCATTGTCCAAGATCCCAGATCCACCATCTCCCTCGTCAACCCAATCATATGGGTTTGTGTTGAATAGATACATATATTTTTGAAATTGGGTGAATATGCTTAAGAATGTATGATGAACTAAAATCACCAAATCAACTAAAACTCAAATAAAACCGAAAATTATCAGATCATTCAAGCTTGGATTCGATCTAGAGAGAAAACAACGGAAAACAAGAGCCAATCCACTACCGTCGCGCCGCCGCTATGAGGTTTGACCAGCCATTCATGACCCAACACCAAACCGGATCAGATCTTAGCCGCGATCCACGATCCACCAGTGAAAGGAAAAGAGAATCGATGAGAAGAGAGAAGCTGAAGTCGAAGAGGGGTTTAGAGGTTCCTTCCCCCCTGAAATGCTCCAGAACACCGCCGGCCTCATCTCTTTATCTCTCTCCCTCTCTCTCTCTCTCTCTCTAAACCCAGATCACGGGGTTCAAAATGGGGTCTTTGGCCATAGGTTCTTGGGGTCTTTGGCCATGGGTTTCTGGGTTTGGAAATTGGTGCAGAGGATTGTGATAAAAAATTTTAAAATTTCAGTTTAAATCAAATTTGTATTTTCAGTTTAAATTAAAATTAGAAAATCAAAGGTTTGCGTTTTAATTAGATTTTAAATTTTTTTAAATTTAGTTTAAATAATCTGATCTGGCTTTATTTTTTATTAATTAAAATGTAGACATAATATTTAAAAATAAAAAAGTCTTGTACCTCATAAAATGTTTTCTATGCCACTTTCGGTGGCACTAGAAAAACTCTTTAAAAATGTCAAATAATTTTTTTTTATAATATTTTAATAGATACATCAGCATCATGTCAGTAAATAGGGCCGTCCGTTAGATAGGTAGGATTTTTTCGTTGGTTGGCTAACAATAATGACCATTTTAAAAACGATTTTCTTTTTTTTGGGATGACATTAGTAACAAAATCAATTTTGAAACTAAAATAAAAATTAATCCAAAATGTAGAGACCAAAAGTACATTTTCGCCTAAATATAAATATAAATGAATAGGTAACGGTACCCAGAGTTTAATTGTAATCATATACTTGGAAGTTGGAACATGAAAATTGTGTTATCATACATAATCATGCAGCTTTGTTCATTACATATCCCTCCAAACAGCACTATAATTGATTTTAGCGTGGCCTTTTGGCTATACAATGTTTATCTGTTTGGCCTTTTGGCTTGTACAATGTTAAGTCTGACTGCAAAATGAAACCAATCCTGAGCTTGAAAGAAGAAAGTCTAGGGGTGGAGAAAAGACAGGAAATATTGTAAGTCTAAAATTCCTTTGCCCTTTGCCTTAGTTCATTAAGCTCCATTTCAATTTCAGAATCTCGGAATGGATATGCCTTGTTTGAGCTGGTACTGACAGTTCTTCCTGGTGGAAGCTCTCCTTTCTGTTGTGAAAAGGAAAACAAGGCACAGTCCATGGTGGTTTAGAAGCCGGAAAATATAAAAGAAATATTTAAACAAATAATTTTTAAAATAGATACTGAATTTTTTCTCTCTTCCACCAGTGTCCTAGCAATAGACAGGAAAATGGAAAAAGGAATAAAAAGAAAATTAGAAGCTTTCAGCCCTGTCAAAACTTTTCTTTCGCACCTTTCTACAAACTGCCTGTTTGCTTGCCTTGAAAAATGAAGGAAAAGGAAACAATTGCAACCCATATAATTTTAAACCGAAACAAGCAGAAATTTTTTTATTTTAGCAAAAGATGCTTACAAACTTTCCCAGTGTTAGAAGAAGCACACCAAGCATGAAGCACCATGGCTCAAGCGCTTTTTGCCTACAAAGCAGAGCACATTCAAAAAAGCAAGGCTCGTATTTTTCAAAATTGCAATATTTGTGGTAAAATTACAAAAGGAGGGCTTATATTATAAATGCTATATGAAGGATATAAAATGTTTTATTTTAATTTATATGATTATTTGATCACTTAATTGTTGTACAGCCCATTAATAATTATTTTTAAATTTATTAATTTTTTTTTGTTAAATATGAGCTTCACTTCAATTAAGTGCGCACTCACGCTTTGAGCTTCGCACCTAGGCTTCAAGAGGTCTTTGTGTTTGGCCTTACACTTTTAACAACACTGTTCTTTACCTGTAATAGGAAGTATAACTGTATAAGGCATACCTTTGAGCCAACAGATATTTCTTTTTTCAGGTTTGCTAGATCATTATCAACTGATGCGCCTTCTAGCAATGCAAACTGCACCATGGATAATGCATAACAAAATTAGATGTATATTTTCTGAGAAGGAACCATCAACGCAGTTAAAACCATATTATCTTGTTTGACAAATCAATAGCTTGGATTAAATCAGTAAGGTCATTATGCACTACAATCAACTGAATGTCAGATGATTGATTTGAAATAATCAGATGGGAAAAAAAAAATTCAACAGGTAAATTTGTGAGATAAACCAGTCTCACAATTAAAACCATTATGATTTTAGATATTTAAAACATAATTTACTCATAGTATTAAGATAAACTCAACAAATTAAGCCTCAATCCCCCAACTAACTGTGGTCAATTAAATGATCCATCTACAGTACTCAGTCTTATTCTGGGCATGTCACTAGTTACCTTGTTAGAGCATCCACAGTCGGGTGTGGAAATGCCAAATGCAAGACCAATTTGAGATTGAAGGCACAAAAACTCTCCACAGCTGGGCTTGTAAAACGTGGGAATTGTAAAAAAATTTGAGATTCTGCTACAGTGCAATCCTACATTTAGAATTGCACTGTAGCAGGATTGTTAAAAAAAATATATTTTATTCTACTTTACTTAATTTTCTCTCGCCTCTCCCTCATTATTTCCGTTATCTTCTCTCTCTTCGGCTTCTCTCTTTCTCATCTGATCTCTCCCTTCTTCGGACCCAACACCATCCTCACGGAGATCGGTGTGGGTCACGGCGAGGTCACGGGGTGTCGTGCTTGGTCGGTGAGGTCTGGGTTCTGCGTTTTGGTAGGCGTGGGTCACGGTGGGATTTTGTTCCGGTGGGATTTTTTTTCCGGTGGGTTTTTGTTTCTGATATGGGTTTTTGTTCTGGTGGGTTTTTGTTTCTGATATGGGTTTTTGTTCCGGTGGCGTGGTGGGCATGGAGGAGGCGCGATGGTGGTGACTAGGCAATGGAGGCGCGGTGGGCAGTGGAGGTGCGGTGAGGTCTGGATTTTTTTTTATTTTTTTATTTTTTTTTCCTGATATGGGTTTTTGTTCCGGTGGGATTTTTGGTGGGCAGTGGTGGCGTGGTGGGCATGGTGGAGGCGCGGTGGTGGTGACTGGGCAGTGAGGTCTGGGTTTTTTTTTTTTTTTTTTTTTTTTTTTTCTCATATGGGTTTTTGTTCCGGTGGGTTTTTTGGTGGGCAGTGGTGGCGTTTGGCGTGGTGGGCATGGTGGAGGCGCGGTGGTGGTGACTGGGCAGTGGAGGCTCGGTGATGGAGGATAACGGAATGTGGAGGGGAAAATTGGAAAAAAATAAAAAATATATTTTATTACGAAAATATATTATTTTAATGAGTAGAATAGGAAAATAGAAGTTGGGTTGTGGGAGGTATTGTAAAATGGTATGGTATTAATAATAAAATGACTTTTTGAGATGGTAAAATAGGATAAAATTGAGATTGCAGCTGTGGATGCTCTTAACAGTCATGTTTTTTCCTACGATAAAATCCATAAATAAGAAGGGAGTGGGGAGGAGCCAACTTTCCAACTCATCAATGCTAATGTATAAAACAACTTGAGTTGACTTTTCAAACAGTTTCTCTTAATCTTTTTCATACCAGATACCAAATTAACCCTATCATACTTTCAAAATAAAAAGTAATTGTAACACCAACTTTGACAATGATTTATGTCAGGGCTATCCATATCCTTCTTAATTGTTCTCTCTTTTCTCCCTACTTTCTCTTCTAATACTGCCCCATTTTTTCTTCTTGTTAGGAGAATAAACATATCTCAATCATGTTATTCATAAGCAATAGAAGGGAAAAGAGAGCCATAAATGTGACGTGGATAGTGTTAAAGTTCTTTGGCTACTTTCTGAGGCTTGCTTTTGCAATCCATATGTTAACAATGATTGATTTTACCAACATACATGTAAGTGTTCTTGCACACTAGTGGCTATGTCAGGACATCTAAGACAGCCATGTGTCTGTGTGTATCGGAGACGACATTTATCAAAACCCACTCACTGTCTACTGAAAATTGTCCAAGGATGAATAATTGCAAAATAGGGCTGATTTAGAATTCAAGAGAATTCAGCTGAGGAAGGTCTAACAACTCTGAGAAGGACCAGACCATAGCAGAATATTTTATCATATGGACTGCAAATAAATTCTGCTCTCCACTGGGCATTCACATCACTGGTAATGAATGTATTGACCAGTCAGTCGCATACAACATACCTCTCAATTAGTCCAAGCTTGATGACATCATATTCCCCTCCCCAACAAACATATCAATAACAGACTACCATAACTCTCGAGAGCCATCTTCTCCCACAACCTAGTTATGGAGATAATAATGAACTCAGGCAGTCCTCAAGCCCAGTAGGGCACGATTGTTGATAGTATGTGTCTGTGACTCAAACTCATTCCCACATACCATTTATAATGGCATTGCAACTGATAAATTATCACTTGTCCCTAATATTTAAGATGAAAGGAATTGGTGTGAATAAATAAATTTCAAATACTCCCTCTCATGTGTGGCCTAGACTTCCCCTCAATAAGGAGGGTACAACACATGAAAAAATTAACTATAAAGGAGAGGTAGAATACAAAGAAGGTTCAAACTCAAGACCACCTACTTTTATACCATACCATGAAAAATTACCACTAATCTCCAAAGCTTAAACCGGTAGGAAATGATGAATTGAATCACTTAACCATTATTCTAATAGCAACTATGACATATTACACAATAGCGTGGCTTGTTAGATATGTGTCCTATGGTAAGGAATTTCAGTAACACAAAATGCATCTTAGTTCAAACAAAATAATATGTCAAAGATATTGGAGAATCACTTCATCATGCAGCAAAATTTATCATGTAAGATAGATTGAAAGTGACACAAAAGATTAAATGCAATGAACACCATTTCTTATGGGAGGAGTTATCTGGCTTATGTAGTTGGTGGGATGTGCCTTGGCATGTGGGAAGTGATTTTAATGTGGTGCCAAGGTAGTCAAAGGTGAAAGACGCCCTTAAGGCACCAAGGCCTTGTATTGCCAGAGGCAACGAGGTGCCAAAAAGGTGCTAGCCCGAGTGAAGCGAGGAGCCAAATTCTAAATATTGTTATTTTACATATATGGTTCCAATCTAATTTATTTGATGTATAAGACTATTATATAAACAAATCTGACTCCATTCCTAATGGATAGGAGCTAGCCAGCCTGGTCTATAAAACCACTTTGTGGGTTTGAATCCCAACTAAAAAATTAGTCTCCATCCAAATATCAACAGTCAACTAATTTAGATAATTATCAAATATCAACTAAGTCTGAATATTAACCATAAATCACCATTTAAAAATTAGTCTCCATCCAAATATCAACTAAATCTGAATATTAAACCAAAATATTGTTCATAACTTCATATTAGAAAGAAGAAAACTCCTAACAAAACATTGAAGATTGAACTTCATGACTATCCATGACCAACCAAAGCATTTGAAGATTGAACATTCTACCTATTAGCCTATTTAATAGGTTGAATGTGGTTGTTAGTTTTAATCTAAAGGTCATCATCAGTCTCTCCACTCAAGTTTCCATCACTTTCAAAGCCACTTGAACCACATTTATAACCATCAACATTCTCTTCCTGGGTCTCATCAGAATCAACATCTTCCTCTTCAATATTTGGTTGTGATGTTGAGGCCTTTGAGCTTGCCCTTGATTTTGTTTGGAATCTAGTATTCTTCCTTGATTCACCAACACCAACAGCTCTTGCCACTGCACCCCATGTCAAACCATCATCATCATCATCAAAAACCAACTCATCTTCAACATTCATAGATGGTTCAGCACCCATTTCCCCCAACAACCATTCATTACTTTCATCTATATCATCTAAGGAGATGGGATCAATAACATCACACTTATCATATCGTGCCTTCATCTTTTGATTATACTTCACAAAGACCAAATCATTTAGTCGTTTTTGTGCAAGTCTATTCCTTCTTTTTGCATGAATCCACAAGCATTTACGAAAACTAGAGGCTTAGGCTATAGTGAATAATTAAACTATTGGAATTTTCTATGAAATAAAGTAGCTCATCAAAGAATAAAATCTACTTATTATACTTCAAAACTCACATGCTCAAACACACCCCAATTGCACTCACAACCACATGCACTACAAGTCAAGCTCAAGATTCTTATAACTAATTGTTGCAAATTCGGAGTTGAGCTCTCATACAAACTCCACCATTCAGCTATGTTAAAAAAAATAAGTATGAGTAATGATATATGATATCATAGAAGTCAGATTTTTATTTGTAAAAAGTGCCACTGTTCTAGTTATTATAAGTTAGATATAAATGCTTTCTTACCTAGAGATCTTATCTTTCTTAATCTTAAAGCCAATTGAATGCCAAAGAGTCCTTCAGCTTTCTTATACATGGGTAGCTCAGCCATGATCTTGTCCTGAATTTTAGTACTAGGAACTAGTCTTTGTATACAAGCGTACAATCCTGCTGTAATTTCATGATTTGTTGCTATTTCAGGATCAAAATAGAAGTACTCTGGATTTAAGAAATGACCTGCTGCATGCAAAGGCTGATGTAATTGACACTCCCATCTCTCATCAATGATTTTAAAAATATCTGAATACCTTTCTTCATTCTCATTAAAAGATTTTATAATAGCTTCTTTGGCCCTATCCATTGCCTCATAAATGTAACCCATAGCTGGTTTTCTCTCATTATCAATAAGGCGAAGAACTCGAACAAGAGGGCCCATAACTTTAAGAATGTAAACTATAGTATTCCAAAAAGAAGGCATCAAAATCGTTTCTACTATTCGTTTAGCATTTGCTTCCTTTGCCCATCTACTATGAACCCAATCCTCAGAAGTAAATATGGCCCTTAGGTTATGCTTTTGCTTTAAAATGGATTTTATTGTAAGATATGAAGTGCAAAACCTAGTTTTCTTAGCCCTAACCAACTCTCTTTGCTTTGTGTATTCTCTCATCATATTTAACACACCCCTATGGTTGTAGATATATGCAATCAATTGAAAGGCCCTTTCCAAAGTTTTTGCAATTCTTGGAATTTTCCCAATGTCCTCCAATATAAGGTTAATGCAGTGTGCAGCACATGGGGTCCAATACAAATTTGGCCTTTTTGCTTCCAACAACTTCCTAGCCAACACATAATTAGATCCATTATCCGATACTACTTGGACTACATTAACCTCCCCAATCTGTTCTACAAATGCATCAAGTAATTCAAAAATTTTTTCCCCAAAAGATGATGCATCAATTGACTTCACAACTATGGTTCCAGATGGGCAATTCACCAAAAAGTTGATCAAGGTCCTATTGGTTCTATTAGTCCACCCATCAGACATAATAGAATAGCCATATTTCTTCCAAGATTCCTTGTGATCACTCAATAACTTATTTGTGTAAGCCACCTCCTTTCTGAGAATTGGAACTCTTAACTCATGGTAACTAGGAGGCTTTATATTTGGACCATACTGCCCAATTGCTTCAATTACCCATTTAAATTCATCTAAGCGAGCAACATTAAATGGTATACAGGCTAGATAAAATAGCCGGCCAATATAATAACAAGCTTGTGCTCTTTCCTCTTTGTCAAGTTTATCATTGATATTAGTTTGCTTCATCTTACCATGTTTCCTAAGTGCAACCACTTTTTCTGGCTTTAATGTTACAAAAGAATCCATAGGACCTTTCAACTTCTTTGACTTTGGCATTAATTTCACAGTTTTCACTTGGGTGCTACTGCCAACCCCTCTCTTACTAGAGCATGATTTTTTTTCCTTTTTGGATAACTTCTACTTCCTCTACCTCATCATCATCTACATCCTCAATTTCAATCATATTATCTATATCATCAAAATCAAGCATCTTGTCATAGTTCTCCTTGTCACTCTTCTTCTGCCATACACTGTGCAAGCTCTTCTCTAACATTATCAAGACATTTTAAACACTTTGTATTGTTTTTAAAATTCCCTCCTTGATGCTGCTTTGCTCTATGTATCGCTCCCTTTGTGACTTTATTACAAAAAATGCAAGTCACTGCATTTTTGTCTTCAACATTAGCTAAATAATTATATTTCCATCCTGGATCTTTTCTCCTCCCATTATCTGAAGCCATTCTACATATATATTTAAAAAAAAAAAAAAAAACCCCAATGCAATATATTTAATAGGATTATATATTAAGCTAGCTATGTATCATTTACTATGGTTTAAGCTCTAAAAATTGAGTGAAGTAATGAGTTTGAGAAAAGGGAAAATACATGAAAAGAAAATAAAGAAAAAGATAGGGGAGAGTTGCTGTAAGACAGTCAGACTAGAGAAGGGTAAAAGAAAAAAAACAGAGAAAAAACAGAGAAGGACGAGTTGCTGGAGATAGAGTCCAAGAGAGAAGGGAAGGGAAAAAAACAGAGAGAAAATAGACAAGAAAGTTGCTGGAGAGAGAGAGAGTCCAACAGAGAAGAGAAAAGGGGGAAGAAAAAAAAAGAGGAGAGAGTCCGACAAAGAAGAGAAAAGGGGGAATAAAACAAAGAAAAACAGAGAGGAGAGAGTCCGACAGAGGAGAAAAGGGGGAAAAAAAGTAGACAAGAAGTAGAGAGGAAAGAGTTTTTTGTCAACTGAAAGTGTGGACAAAATTACCAAGCAGTGTCACAGTGAGAGAGAACTTAGGAAAAAAAAATGTACAAAAAAAACTTAAAGAAAAGGAAAATGTTACCTGACTGCCGACGGCCACTGGTCCACTTCGTTCCAAACCCTAGAAGAAGACAATTCCACTGCTTTGCTCTGAAAGATGATGAAGAGAGTGGTTCCCGATATTTTTTATTGGGTCTTTGCTTTATCTTTTGCTTTATTCTTTTTTTATATTAAGTTATTTGATATAGTGGGGGACAGCTCATCCCCCACTGAGGAAACAGTTATAAAATCAACCATACACCTCTTCAAATTTACAAATCTTGCCATTACAGAATTTATATTCCAAATTGAAGTCAAGCGTTCAACTCTCACCTAACAAAATAAATCTGGGCGAGTGCCTAGGCACTAGAGGTGAGCGCCTCACTAATGGCGCCTCGCCTCAGTGCCTTTAAGGCGCTTTTCTGGCACCTAGCCTCGCTTGGGTGCCTAGGCAAGCGCTTGGAACGTCTTTGACTACACTGTGCGGTGTGGTTTCCTTCTGAATGTTCTGGTTCTGCAAATTTCACTACAGCTACGCATCGGTTTTCAGATTTTATTTCACAGCAAAGCCTTGTTGATCTACCTCTGGTTGGGGGGAATTTCACTTGGTCTAATTCTAGAGAGGTTGGTTCAAGATCAAGATTGGACAAGTTTCTTTTGTCAGTGGATTGGGAGGAGAAATTTCCATTTTTTTGTCAACATCGGCTATCTAGGTTGCTATCAGATCATTTTCCAATCCTACTTAAGGATGGGAATTTACAAGGAGGCAAAAAACCTTTTAAGTTTGAGAACATGTGGTTAAAGGATGAGGGCTTTGTGGAAAGGGTGTGTTCATGGTGGGAGTCCTATCATTTCCATGGAACTCCCAGTTATACTTTGGCAAACAAGCTGAAGATGTTGAAATTGGATTTGAAGAGATAAAATGTGAAGGAGTTCAGTAATGTAGGACTTAGGGTGCAGAATTTGTGAAAGGATTTTAATGTGCTGGAAGTTATTAATGATGATCATGTTCTTACGGCGGAGGAAAGTATGGAAAAGGAACATATTCGTGAAGAGTAAGAAAAAACAACTTTTTTGGAAGAAATTTGTTGGAGGCAGAAATCTAGGGCTCTCTTTCTTAAAGAGAGAGATAGGAACACAAAACTTTTTCATCGTATTGCAAAGTTCCACATAAATGTAATACTATTGATAGGCTTATGGTGGATGGGGTGTTATCTACATATTAGGGGATCATTGAGGGGTGCATTACTCATTTCTATAGGTAGTTATACTCGGAGAATAAGGTCCACAGACCTCTTTTGGATGAGGTTGTTTTTTCTAGAATTTCTGTGGAAAATGCTACTTGGTCGAACAGATCTTTTGATGAGGATGAGGTATTTAGAGCAGTCCATGATTTCAATGGTGATAAAAAGCCAGGTCCTAATGGTTTTACAATGGCATTTTTTCAGTCTTGTTGGAGCGTAGTGAAAACAGATATTATGAATGTGTCTCATATTTTTCATGCCCATGTTTAGTTTGAAAAGAGCCTTAATGCTACTTTTCTTGCACTCATTCCTAAAATGAAAACGATGCTATGGATGTCAAAGACTTTTGACCTATTAGTTTGGTGGGAGGGATGTACAAGATTATTGCTAAGATGTTAATCAATCGAATTTGAAGGTGGCACACAGTCTTATTTTAGATTCCCAGAATGCCTTTTGAAAGGTCGACAGATTTTAGATTCTGTCCTTATTGCTTCTGAGTGTTTAGACAGTAGATCGAAGGCAGGGGTTCTAGGGGTGTTATGCAAATTGGATATTGAGAAAGCATACGACCATGTGAAGTGGGAGTTTCTCATGTTTTTGTTACAGCAGTGTGGATTTTCTGAAAAGTGGAGAAAGTGGATTAGGTGTTGTATATCAACTCTTAAATTCTCCATTTTGATCAATGGTTCCCCATTTGATTGTTTTGGGAGTTCTAGAGGACTTTGGCAAAGTGATCATTTATCCCTTTTTCTCTTTGATATTGTCATGGAGGCCTTAAGTCGTATGTTGGTTGCAGCTACTGTAGTAGGACAGTTTTTGGGATTCACAATTAGGAATGCAATTAGTTCCTTGATGACGGTGTCTCATTTGTTGTTTGCGGATAATACCCTTGTTTTCTGTGATACAGACATCAATTATATAACAGCATTGCGCGGGATTCTCTCCAGATTTGAGGAGGTGTAAGGGTTAAAAATTAATCTAGGAATGTTTGAATTGGTTCTAGTTGGGGATGTCCATAATCTACATGAGTTAGTGGAGATTTTGGGTTGTAGGGAGTCTACTATTCCGCTAAAATATTTAAGTCTTCCGTTGGGTGCTATCTTTAAAGATAAGACAATTTGGAATCCTAATTTGGAGAAGATGGAGCGAAGGCTAGCCAGATGGAATAGGTTGTATTTGTCTAAGGGGGGTAAGGTCACCCTTATTAAAAGTACTCTTTCTAGGTTGCCTACTTTTTTCTTTCTCTTCTCCCTATTCTAACTAAAGTGGCTAAGCAGATGGATTAATTACAAAGAGATCTTTGGACTGGTATTGGTGATGATCGTAAACTTCATTTAGAAAATTGGTCTAAGGTATGTAGGCCAGTGAAGAATGGAGGATTAGGCATTCAGTGTTTAAGAAGGTTTAATTCTGCCTTATTAGGCAAATGGTTGTGGCGTTATGGTTTGAATTTGATGCCCTTTGGAAAAGGGTCATTGAGGCAAAGTATGGGAATGAGTGAGGTGGTTGGTTTACAAAATCTATGTCTGGGGCATATGGTTTTTGTATGTGGAAGTTCATTAGAATTGGCTGGTTGAATTTTTCCAAGTTCCTTTAGTATGATGTGGGTGATGGTACCCGAGTAAAGTTTTGGGATGATGTGTGATGTAGGGATCGTCCTCTTAAGGAGGTGTTTCCAGATTTATATAATATTAGTAGGACAAGGGATGTTTCGGTTTCTGAGGTTATATGTTACGCAAACGGGAGAATATTTTGGGACTTATAATTACGTCATTCAATGAAAGATCAAGAGTCACAATCTTAGATTTGTTTATGGTTTTGATCTATTCCAAGAAGGTGCGGGGTGTTAGTTCTAACAAACTTTGTTAGAAGCCAGCCAGTGGTCGAGGTTTCGAGGTGAGTGGGTATTATCATTCTCTATCCCTTTCTACTGTCGTTTCTTTCCCGTGGAAAATGGTGTGGCAATCGAAGGTTCCTCATCGAGTAGATTTTTTCTCTTGGACTGCTACTTTAGGCAAGATTTTAACTACAGATAATTTTCCAAAGAGGCATTTTGTTGTTCTTGAGTGGTGTTATATGTGCAAAAGGTGTGGAGAATCTGTAGATCATCTTCTCCTTTACTGTTCTATAGCATATGAGATGTGGAGTATAGTCTTTTGCATGTTTGGTATTTGTTGGGTAATGCCGCAAAGGGTAGTCAATTTTTTGGATTCTTGGTCAGGCAATTTCAGGCGACATCGCAATATAGCTATATGGAGGATTGTGGCGTACCACAATGTTTGATGTGGTGTATCTGGCGGGAATGGAATAATAGAAGTTTTGAGAGATGCAAACGATCCATTGCTAAGTTTAAGTCTTTTTTCTTTTTTACTCTTCTCGAATGGTGTTTACTTTTACCATCTTTCTCTTGTCTTTCCCTTCCTATTTTGCTTGATCATTGTAATTTGGTTTTTTGATGTTTTTGCCCCTTTAGTACATTTCCTATGTACAGGGTTGTGTTTTTTTAATAAAATTTTTATGTTACTTATAAAAATAAAAATAAAAATAAATTAAAAAAAAAAACTCCAAAATGATCAGCATCTGTATTTTTTACTTGAAAAACCACTTTAAACTTCAGATTCAGGTTATAACAAATATCCACTTAAATTTAGCATATACATCCAAACAAATTTCCACAGGGTGTACTGAGCTTTGCTTATCAACTTAATCCCAGAATAGACACAATAGTTGCAGGGATCTATCTAAATTCACAAGATATGGAATGGGAAACGATTACCACCTTTCCTTCAAGATCATCAGTAGTTAATTGACCAATAGCGTCTGCTTGGGATTTCATTGCCAACACTAGCAAGATGAAAAACAATAAATTAAATCGAATTAAATTAACTTAAATACAACAAACAAAATTAAATAGGTAAAAAAAAAATGCAATCAGTATAATAAGATGTTATGCAATCAGGGACTGTAGAATAAGATGTTCTGCAAATAGTGACCTACATATTTTAGTTCAGAAAAAGCAATATTATCAAGTACTATTGTCACCAGTGTTTTCAGATGTGACTGAAGGGGTTCCATTTGACTTTACAGGACACAATGATGAATATATTTTGAATCTTTGCGTTTAAAACTTTAGCCAACCAAAGCATGTGCTCATGGGATGTCACCAGGTAAAAAATCTTAGGTGAGACTGGCATATAAGCCCTTTGTCTCGCTGACAAAGGGCGTATAAGCCCTAATACCTTCTCATCACCAGAAGCAAACATATAGCATAGTGAGCTTATTTAGTACGCTTGAATTCAATCAAAAATAAAAGAAAAATTTTCATTTTCTCCCCTTTCAAAGACTGGAAAGTGTGCTTCTCAAAAAAAAAAAGACTGGAAAGTGCTCTCTCTCTCTCATGCAAGATGAAATTCTCAAGAGAAATTTGTGGGAAAACAAAAGTAAATTAAAATAAATCCAAAAATCTGCACCAAGTTGTTCGGTTTAGGTACCAAGCGGGATAGAAAACCTAGGATTATGTTTGGTATCAATTTTTGTTTTTTATTTTTAAAAACTTGTTTTTGGAAATATTAAAAAAAAAACAATTTTCTTGTATTTTTTAAATCAAAACCATTTTTGGTTAGTCGAAATTAACAAAAAAAAAGTTTTTTGAAGAAAAAAAATACTAAAATATGTTATTATAAGGGTTTGAACTTTATTGTTAACTCATTAAATAAGTGGAAAAAAACAGTTACCAAACACACCCTAAGAATCCGCAACTATGATTGCTAGAATCAACACCACCACAAAGTCATTGGAAAAAATTCTAATAGAAATTTTATAAATCAACCATAAACTTGTCCCCAATGGAGTACAATAATGACTTCTATAGACTACAAGGACTAAACCCTAATTGACTTAGGCCAAAGCCAATTTATTTGATTAGAAAAAAAACTTTGACACTAGGAAATTAAATATAATACAAATGACCTTACTTGCTAAAAAGATCTAAAATAAGACCCAATGGACAAGTAGTTAATTAAAATAAGACCCAAGTAATGACAAAGAGTTCTTAAAATAAATTGTGTGTGCACATGCATGCATGCATGGATGCTCCGATAATCCCTTGAAGTTTTTTATAAAAAAAAATTGTATCATGATCTTCTACATTCTCAGAAGTTACACAAAATTCAGTGTCCTCTATCATTATCTTCTCCAAGTGTCCCATGAAATCAACTGCATTTGCACTTGATGGTTGAAAGAACTAAGAGTACTAAAATGTCTCTAGTAAAATCTTGTAGAACACAAGACGACCTCAAATCAGAGTACACTAAGCCATACAGCCTATGGTAGACAATTTTAAAAAGAGGAATGATTAGATTCCATACCCAGCAGCATTTTCTGCATATAATAAAGTTTTATTTTTTCAATTTTTAAAGGAAAAAGGTTGACTGAATTGAAACTCAATTCTTTCAGTAGTGTCCTGGGGAGGAGGAGAGGTCAAATGCAGAAAAACCCAAGATTGTAATCTTTTTTAAATTCAAAATGGGTAATACATGGATTTAGAGAGGATTCTAACAGTCTAAATGTCTCACCTTTCTCTTCCATCTTTTCAAAAGCTGAAAGAGCATTACTTGTATTGACATTCCCCAACATCTCACTCACTTTGCTTGAAGTCCTGAACACCTAAGTGGCCATTACCATCAACATTAAGGAACCAAGAGATCAGCAAGGAACATAATGATGGGAAAAGGTGATGGAAGACAAACTTTGCAGACTGAGCACGTGCTTTCAGAGTATCTTTCTTCGATCTAGCTTCCTGTATCTTACTCTCCAAAAGCTACAAAATGGAATTATAGAATGAAGTTTAACAAATTCCTTGATGTATACTCATAACACTCAATAACATTCTGCTAGTTATGAAATAAAAAATGATTGCAAATACAACCAGCATATGGCTAAGTTAATCCGTCAGTCTCTGTACACCAAACAAAATTGATCTCATTATAATTAGCATTTCAGTTAGTTTTTGATAGAATATAGAAACAAGTCATTGCCTCAGCTTTCTGCCTAGCTTCTTGTCTTCATTTAAATTCAAAATACAACTATGTAACTGAAATCTATAACAAGACAATCACATTTCTCCCACAAAAGTAATAAAAGGTTTCCCCCCCCCCCACAAAATTCTGGCAATATCTAATAAAGTGCCTTTCAGGAAAGATAGGTTAAAGCCAAATTAAGATTACGAGCCTTCTTCTTGCAGCAACTTCCAAGGTTCAGATCTTTTAGATTAGGCTTATTTTTTGTAATCTTGAATAGAATGTATTCTAGGACATTAAATATACTCTTTTGTTTTTTGTTACGGATTGCCAAATGACAAGACAATCACAGCTTCTTTCCCACAATTATGTGGCCCTCGTAATAGCTGATTTTTTATAAACAAAATGCAATATCTAATAAAGTGCCTTTCAGGACATAGGTTAAAGCCAAATTTTTTTTTTAGCAACTTCCAAGGTTCAGATCTTTTAGATTAGGCTTATTTTTTGTAATCTTGAATAGAATGTATTATAGGACATTCAATATTCTCTTTTTTTATTTGTCACAGATTGCCAAAAGGGGAGATTGTTAGGTTCACATTTGTATGTAATTGGCATATTCTATGACAAAAAACAAATTACTTGTTCATTATTTGCTCAGTGCTTTCAGGAAAAACAAGTATGGAGCCAATCAAAACAATCAATCCTAGTTCATGCTAGGATTTCTCAAGACTAGTTATTTTTAGATAGGCTAGTTTATTTGAATATGGGTTCATTCATTGTATTCAAGTTATAATTGCATTGGGCTTACTCTTGTACTTGAGATTTTATCAAGGATTGACAAAGAGAGAGATTGTTAGGGTCATGTATTTTGGTATTGTCAAACTATACCAAATTATTTGTCTTTTATTGAGTTTTGATGTTTTTTAAAGTTGTAATTGAAGACCAAGTTTAAGACACAAAATTTTCTCAAGAAAAACACTTTTTCAACACTTTTTAAGTATGTACCTCAGTAGCAGCTCGATAGAAGCTTAATACCTCTCGATAGAAGCAAAAATACTGCCTCCTCAACACAAGCTTGATCTATTAAGATTTTGTTCTCAACACAAGCTCAATAGCAGCTCGATCAATTGAGCATTGCAGATTAGTAAAAATCAATAACGTGAAAAAAGCCCATAACTTATTTATTTGAAGCCCGAATTAAGATCCGTTTGAACTGGTATTTGAAGGAAATTATAAGTCATCTATTAGAAGGCCTTTTAGATAGAGAAACACTCAATATATGTGGCTAGGATTTTGTAACCATGTTTTCTCTATTTCACCAAACCAAAGAATTTCAAAGTAGATCTGAAGATTCCATTGGTGAAGAAACTGAAGTCATAGCAACCCCCACAGACTTGCTTCTATGAAGAAAACTTGTTTTGAAGTCAATTGGTAGCTCCAATTGTGATTATGGGTAGAGCGTTCATATATTGAAGAGTTCAGAGGTTTTGAAGTAGAGAACGTTTTTGCTGTAAGTTCATTTACTGGGATTGTAGAGTCCAAGGACAAAGGTTTTGTACTAGATCTTAAAATTCTCTTTCTTATAACAGATTGCTTTTTGGGAAGGTTTCCACTCAGGTTTATTACTATGAAACTAGTTTATTTCACTAATTCTCCTAGTTCATCATATCTTGTCTTATTTACTCTATTCCATTGTGCATGATTTTGACTTGATATTGATGTTTGTTTATTTAAATACGATTTATTCATAATAGATCTAATTAACAACTTGGATTTAAATCTTGTTAATTCTATCAACTAGGGTCTAAATTTTTTAACATACTAAAAACCCCTTTGAAACCACCAAAAAATCTCAAAATTAGCAATGGTGGATGTCAAGGTCTGTATTGGAGAGAGACGGTAGTGAGAGTGAGTGAGAGAGGAGGAAGAGTGTCACAACCCAAACCCTATACCCATATTTGTGACCATAACCGGCATGCCAATATTAAGTTTAAACCTGATATTAACAAGAACCAACTTTGTTAGGACATATGTAGTTGTTCAAGCTTGTGAACATATGTTGCTATTTTATGTAATTGGCTTATCCTTAGACAAAACGCACTTTACTTGTAATTGGGTAGATCTAGGATGTGTTAAACACTTCAAGAAACAGTGGTTCAAGATTAAGTGTTGAAGCCGTCAAAGTCTGTCCAAGATACAAGCAAGGAAGTGCAAGATTTTTAAATTTCGATAGATACCTCGACAGATACATCTATCGAGATTTAAAGAAGCTGTTTAGCCCGAGCCTCGACAGCTGTCTCGACACCTCTCGACACCTCTATCTGTCGAGAATTAAAGAAAACAGATTTCCAGGTCTGTTTTAAGTCCAATTCGTGTGTGTGTCTTTGGGACTTCTTTTCTCCTAACCCTAGACATATAAAATGATTATTTTAAGGGCCGTCAAAGTGAGCAAAAAGCAGAAATCACAAGATACAAGTTGCTTCTTCTCTGTTCATGCAAATTGTGATCTGTGAGACAAAGTTCGTGCCCTAGTTCATCTCTGATGATTTGAAGAACTTTGCAGCCAACATTCTTTCTTCCTCAAGTTGGTGAGTGAGTCACGTACTTGGATTCGTGCAAAGGAGTAAGACGCGTACTGGGATCCGCGCATCACATTGGTTAGTCACCTACTGGGAGCCGTGCATTAAACTGGAGAAATTGTCACTACAGAACAAGTCCAATTGGGTATTGGGGTAAGACCAACTGTAGGTTGGTGAGGTTCTGGGATTGCCCCTTACTTGTAACTGTCCTTGTTGTGATAAAGTGGAGTTTCGGGAGTGGTGACCTTAAATCACCCGGTGGGGTTTTTGCCTTAGGGTTTTCCCCATTCGTGAACAAATCACCGTGTTATTTATTTTCCGCTGCATATCTTAGTTTGGTGATTTGTTTGTGTTGCCACGTGATATTATCTGTTAATTTGATTAATTAATAACTGGGCTAATTTAATTGATCTAAATTATCACAAGGGGTCAACGCGTTTGTGGCCTGTCAAACTTAACTTTTACAAAAGCATTTCCAAAAGCTTTCCTCTTTCCTTTCATTCTTGTTTCTTTATTTAAATAATATAACTTTTCACTTGAGTTGGGTTAATTAGATTGGAAGTAATATGGTAGCCGGCGCGTCGCGTGCACTATGGCCAGAACCGCCTTTTCCAATAAGTCTCTGTACTCAAAAAATAACATAATCCACCAGTTACTCAATTTCTAAATTCCATATAATACATTTCTTTATTTAAGGTACACAACTTTCATTAGGTCCTAAAATACACAATACCACAAAGCTAAACATCAAATTGCTAATTTGGGATCTATATTTTTAAAACTAAAATCAGCTCCTTCCAAAACTCGTCTAAGACTCCCTCTGCTTAAAAATAAAACCTGTTGATTGAAAGAGTGGAAGAGGTGAGCAATACAGCTTAGTAAGAGTAAGATACATAAAAATTTGATAAGAATGCATGTAAATCAAATCATTTCATTTTACGATTATTCAAATAAAAGAACATCTTTTCATGCATAGTATTTTATACTATTTATAATAATAACTTATATGCTCTTTGTAGGAAAATAATTGTTCTCCCTTTTCTTATTAGAATAATTCTACCAAAACCTTTCGGATTGAATTTTTTTCATTTCTTACAAAGTCACCAAAATAATATTGGTTGATTAGAATTATACACACACACACACACACACACACACACACACACACACATGTATATATATGCTCATTACAAAATAATCATTTTGACTAAAATCAGATAATTGGTAACTTTATCTTAAATTAGAAACATCCTAACAAATAATAAAAATTTTCTTTATAAACTTCTTCTCATAAAATATTAACTTCATACTCATAAAATTTAACGTTTCTTAAAGAACAGATTTCTAATAACTTTTTAACATAAACTTATACCTTTATCAAAAGCTTTATCTTTAAAGAATACTAAAACCTTTTCATCAAATTCTTTATCTTTAAAGCACAACAAAATTTTAGAAACTTTTATCTTTAAAGAACAACTTTTCTTTTCATCAGAAACTTCTTTTCATAAGAGCTTGCAACTTTTCATAATGCATTTAAACAAAATCACTCTCTCATGATCAATAAAATAATATAGTTATTCATAACATATTGGTTAGTCCATATCTGATAAGTCTGTATTTATTTGGGAGGCTTCTAGCACCACTGTGCTAGGCATTCAGCATTCCCCACAATGTCAGGCATTCTTGGGATCACATTATAATATATATCTTCAACGATGGGGGTAAGTTGACATCTTCCACAAGTTGGCCGTAACCAACAAAGACAGGTACAACAGATCCAGTCCCACTTTTAATGGCCAATCAGATAACATTTTTCATAGAAAGCCAGTAATTAAACCCCTACTGGCAGAGTTCAGATTATCAGAGGACATAACTCAAAAAAATTTCATACTTATACATTATACTAAAATTTATAGTTATACATCATACTGAAATTTATAGTTTGGATAAATTTCATAATAAAAGTATTTCCATTGTTTTCTTTAAACATCATGATCGTGGAATTAGTAACAACAGCAATATGCTTAAATCGTATACATAAAGTTTCAAGAACACACAAACATATATTTTTTTGAAACATGATTATATGTCATATCTTTAATAAAAAACCTTTTAATGCATAATATACTTTAAAATAACCTCATGACTTACTAAATACTCATATAACTTATCCCTTAACAGAGAGCTTACAGTCGAAGGAACTTAGACTTGGGTACTAGTAACACCTAAACTAAATATCAAAACTTATTACTATCAATTATACCTTAGAATAAACATACACATTCATCTCAAAGCATATCTCTTAAAATCAAGGAAATCCTAGTCTCACCTCAACGACGTTCCCACAAACACAAAATACATTCATCAAACAACATGATGTACTAAATCATAGAGACACCAACCTTCTCACATTAATCTCATATCTCTAGAAGAGCCAAATTCATTTCAAAAGGTGCTTTGAGATTAGGGCAATAATGCATACATAAAAATAAACTCTTTTAAGCATGGTCATATAACTATATACACTCATATGGCAACATGAAAAAGCAGTAGAATGGTTTAGAACCCCTCCTTTGAGTATTAATCCTTGAACCAAGGTATACAAAATTTAGTTATGATCTAGATATACCAAATGATGAGCATAATAAATTATAACTCAAATCATTCACCTTAATTTTAGAATTAAATCCTCAAAGTTAGGCATGTCCTTTGCTGTTTACTGTTTTATTCCAGTAGCATATACTCCACTTATAAAATACGAATGGGCTATCAATTCACATTCAAACTTCATGAAATTTTACAGAGCAACTCCTCTGGATGTCTAGTAAATATCATATTAATTTCAGATTCAAAGCATAAAACCATAATTTACTAAAAAACATACAATACAGCATACTCAAATCTGTCTCGACAGAATTTTATGCCACTTAGGAATTAAACCATTATTTTTACATTAATCCAAATGCTGTGAGACCACTTCTATAACAACCATATGTGTCTTAACATTAACAAGAACTACTCCTAGCATCCAATTTCATTGCATATAATTTAATACATAATTTATCATGCATAAACACTGAATCTGTCACAGAGGCAGCTTTGAAACATTTTCTTGAAAAATCATAAAATGATTGCAAATAGTCTTATTATTATATGTATATTTTTATACACTCATTTGACATGTTAGAAAACACTTATATACAATCATTTAACCATTTAGAGCAAAATCAAATACAACAAAAATCTTAGCGGTAACATCAAAAGTACTCATCATAACTTTTCCTACTTCCTTAATCATATACAATCATTAATTAGTAAAAAACTTTAATCTACCTTCAACAAATCACCAACACAAATTCAAAGCTTCTTAAAATATCATATATATATATATATATATGGACTTACAAATTCATGATTTGCTAATTTTGTAAACCACAAATTTCAGCTTCTAACAATCATATTAGAAAACATAGAAGTGAAACAAAAGCAAGCCATTCCACCATTAAAATACCCATAATAAGATGAGTTTTAATTTACTTACCCACAAACTTTGAAGCTGAAATCTTAGGGCTAATCTTTTAAGTTCTTCCTTAGAGTGAGCAATATGGATTCGGTGAGAGAGGGAGAGCTGTTGGTGAGAAGCAAGGAGACGCCGTGTGAGAACAAGAGAATAATAAAGAGATGAGAACAAAGAAAGAAGATGAGCTAAAAAAAAGAGTAAAGAAAGAAGAACAAAGTCTTCTAGTACAGCCAAGAAAATATAAGAGAAAAAAAAAAATCTTGGGTGGGGCACGTGGGTTGATAAGGAAAGAAAAGGTTGACTCGCCTTTTCAACTTTTGATATTTATGCTTTTCACCCTCCCATAGTTCTATATTCTAGAAATGCTCAAATAATAAAATAACTTTGTATATAAACCCTTACCTTTATACACTTAATTAAACATCAACAACTATATATTTAATAACTTAACCACTTAATATAGTTTTGTCCATACTTAGTATATTTTGTAATACAATTAGCCATTCACTTATTTATAATATTTATAATTCTTATTCAAAGGCATTATAAAATAATATGTTTATTAAATACTCTTTTATTAATTATAGAAAGAAAGTGGCTTAAAATGATAATTAACCACTTAAACACATAGTTTAACTATAAAGTTAGGTCGGGGTGTTATAGAGAGCATGAATGAGTGAGAGAAGAAGAAAGTGATTAGAGGCAAATGATAGAGTTTGAAAGGAGAGAGAAAATTTGTATTAAAAAATAATATGTTTTGTTTACAATATGCTACAATACCCTTCTACTAGTAGAAATATACAGTAGCATGTTGTTAAAAAAATTGGGATTTAGCACACCTCATGAAGTATGGTTTTTTGTATTTGGTGTGCTAAATGCTAAAAATTTAGAATTTAGCACACTTGATGCTAATGCTCTACTTTTGTTCCTAAGGTCACTAACTCCTATATTTCATAATACTTTAGGCCCATTATTTATTAATAGGTAATGTACAAATGAATTGCAAAAACACTAGCTAGTAGGTTGAGATGCTACCTTGGGTATCTAATAAGCTCAAACCAATGAGCACTTATTAAATGTAAGGCAAATTTCTGTAGATATTCTATTGGCTCATGAACTTTTGAAGCATTACTAAAAAAGAATGGGTCAAACAAGATGTGCCATTAAAGATGATCTAAGGAAAGCATACGATTCAGGATAGAAAACTTCATACTAATGTGTTTTATCTTAACTAGATTCCCTCCCAATAAATATGTTGATTGGGTGAAGGAATGCATCACAAACACAAGATTCCAAATTTCTCTAAAGGGGCGAATAGTAGGCAAAGTGTTCCCTTGTCCCCTTGCGTCTTTGTTATATATGGGACCTGGGTCGTTAAAAGAAACAAAAATTATTAAAACGCTTCCCAAAGAAAGATTAAAAACTATTTAAAGGGGAAGAAAAATATTGATTTCTTTTTCTTTGATCATTTTGGATGAATCATATATATTGTTTATTATTTCCTTTGTCTTCTTCAACGCGTTCATTTACAACTGAGTGCCATATAGTACTGAATCTGTACCATGCAATTTCGAAATTGAAATTATTTCATCTGTATATTTAGTATATACATGTTGTGGATTCCGAGCACAAAAAGAAGAGAAGAAGAAAAAATGGTTTACAAACTTGATTGAATAAACGAATTTTATTTTTAGAATAAGCTACGGTACATCTGGACCAAGAAAAAGAATAAAAAATATAAGTATCAAAGAAACATGAAACAATGTATGTATATTTTTTTTGGGTAAATCTGTATAAGACTTTTCTATTTCACAACTTGAATGAACTAGTGACCTTCACCACCAGGACTAGGTCCCGATGGCAACCTTTGAAGCCAATACGCCATGATGTCCTTTGCCTTCACATAAGTAGGGGAATTTGTCCGGAGGCTATTAGCATTGCCAAAATCCTCAGATAACACCCTTGTTGCCTCAACACCACCATGGCTTAAAATAGCCACACAGATAACAAAAATGATCAAAAGGGTGCTTGTATTTCTGAAATTCATCTTGGTTTTTTTTTTTTTTGGGTCAAAATAAGCGGTGTGGGAACTAGAAAAATGTTTTGTATTCCTTAACAAGAGCTTTCAGCTAAAAGCTTGTGAATGTGTGTGACAATCTATGAATTATGTGAAGGTATATATAGGCGCTAGAGTCTGTTCACTGTGTGGGTTTTGGTGGGCTTTTTAGAGCTACGTGTTGTGTTGACGAGGGAATTTTGAAAGGGTCATGCACGTTAAGTCGAAAAATAGCAATGAGGGACTTTGGTTTTCCTGGTAAAGTAAAAACATGTGATCCCATGTACGAATTTGTCAACGGCTAAAAGTTTGAATATACTATTTTATTTTTAACTGTCTTGTTCATGATATATATGAAGTTATGAACCATTAAGTCAATATTGGTGTAGGGAACTATTGGTCATTCTACTTCATTGCAGAGCTGAAATTTGATATGAGTGATTTAATTGTTAATTCAGTCCAAGGTTCAGAAAAATTGAATGGACTTCATCGCTAGTCATCAAGTTATTTGCTCCTTGATTTTGAATGGATATGTGTTTTAAGAAACCGCCTAGTTGCGTGTTGGATTTTTAAGCATTTTGCCGTTTTTTTATGTCCTCAAAATACAATAGGAAAAAAAAATCAAATGATTCATTTCCGGGAAGTTATATATGGTGTCGGCTTAGCTAGTTAGGCCATTTAGGTAATGGAGTGCCATGAGGCTCTTAAATAAAAGAAGGCCAATTCTTTGTTAACTAATATAATATAATTTACTTATTTATCTTACATAGTGGATATTTTAATTAAGATTACTTCACCTAGAAGAATGCCTTATTCAGAGCCCCCTTTATTGGCTAAAAGAATGCCTTATCTATATTAAAACGTGAAGAGAGATAGCATCAAAAACAAAAGTAAACAAACACAAAATAAACAAAATAAATAAATAAATATGAAGAGAGGAAAATAAGTCCCCCATAATATTCAAAACATGAAAGCATTTTTTTTTTTTTTTTGTTAAAATGTGATGAGAGAAGGTTAAGGTCTCATTATATCGCTTACGGAAAATTACTAACAATAGTTGTTATAATTAAATGTGCAAAAAGAAGATTTTCTTAAAATTAATAAAATTTTCTTTAAGATCAATTATGTCACAAGAAAGATTAAATGAATTATTTATATTATCAATTCAAAATGAAATATTAGTGGAACTTGAATATAGAAATCTAATTAGTAAATTAATTTACATCTCAAACACATAAAAATAAATTTTAAATGAAAAAAAGGTATGTCGAAAGTTAAATAAATATTATTCACACCTTTTTTTAATTTCTTTTTAAGTATCCTAAATTCTATAAATACCCTATATTTCTCTCATTTTCTCACTATAAATCTCTCAAATTCAAACTCAATTCTCAAGCTCTCTAGACTATTCTTATTTCTCATTAAGAGCTCTTAGAATAATAGTCTTTTATTTTTAGTTGATTTCATTTATATAAATACAAGTATCAAATACAAATGGGTACTAAGTAGTCTACCACATTACCAACAGTCCACCACTTGAAGATAACAGTTAACAATTAGTTGTAAAATTTATGTAACAAGTTATTCCATTTTTGTTAGAGAAAAATATTTGATATTCATACACAAATGGATTGAAAATGGTAAACTTAGTTGGGACGTACATATTTTTGTGGACACCGCCAATTGACGCCCTTTCGGAAGGGTCTTTAGAGAGATATAAATAAATAAAAAAGTTAAAAAAGAAAGAAAGAAAAAGAAAATAGAGAGAGGTTGTTTTGAGAGTTTTTATTTGGAGATCATAGATCTCATTGCATGGTTGCATGGTTTATTACTAAAAGGAGTGAAGATCTACAAACGTCATAACAAAAAGATTCTCGTTGCATGGTTTAACTTGAAAATTAAAGAAATTGACCTACAGTCATGATACGAAGAATTTACTCGTGATATCAATGGTCTTTTAGTCTTTAGATCAATTATTGTATATTTTCCTCACCAAAAGTTTAATCCATTAGAGACATGATGCATGGTAAAGAGATTGAATTAACCTTTTAGAAAAAGAAGTATGTATATGGGACCTGGGTGGTTAAAAATACAAATATTATTGCAACACTTCTACAAAAAAAAAAAAAAAAAGTTGTAGGTTCTAGTTAATTAGTATAACTGGTAAAGTTTCTGATGGTTAAATAAAAGATCTAAGATTCAATTCTCACTTATACCAAAAACCACTTGGTGTCTTGCAGGGACGGACTCACAAGAGAGGCCAAGGACCCCCCTGGCCCAAAGAGAAAAGAGGGAAAAAAAAAAAAATTTGGGCCCCCTAGCCCAAAGAAAAAAAAAAGAATTTTTTTTAGTGATTATATATTTTTTTATTTCTAGAGTTGTGCCTCACTCTTCCAAAAACTTAGATTTCCTCCCTTTTAATTAGCCTAGCCCAACTCAAACATTAAACAAAAACAAAATTTTAAAATAAAAAATAAAAAATCTTAGTCAGCCAGTTATTAGAGTACTACCATTAGGTGTTGTAAATAATAAATATTTAGTATTTAAAAAACCAAATACCAAAAACATTATTGTTTGAGACATTTCAAATGCTATACATATTAAAGTAGCAAAAGTAAGTTTTGGTTCATATAAATACATATATATATATATATATATATATATATATTGCAACAGTTGATGCTCTTAAAAAACAATATTAATTTCTATTTTTTTTTTGTTTTTGTTGATAAATAATTACATCTTAATATATTAAGAAATAATGATTCTGTGTATTGATCTTAGTTAATAGAAAGTTAGTAATGTATGGATACCTATTTGGATTTTTTTTGTCTTCTTATACTTCAGCCCCCCCTATCTTGAAATCCTAGATCCGCACCTAGTGTCTTGGTCTGATGCTATTTTTCATTTATATAAATACAAGTATCAAATACAAATGGGTACTAAATAGTCCACTATATAACCAACAGTCCACCACTTGAAGATAACAGTTAACAATTAGTTGTGAAATTTATGAAACAAGTTTTTCCATTTTTGTTAGAGAAAAATATTTGATATTTAAATACAAATGGATTGAGAATGGTAAACTTAGTTGGGATGTACATAATTTTGTGTATACCGCCAATTGACGCCCCTTCGGAAGGGTATTTAGAGAGATATAAATAAATAAATAAATAAAAAGAAAAAGAAAAAGGAAATAGAGAGAGGTTGTTTTGAGAGTTTTTATTTGGAAATCATAGATCTCATTGCATGGTTGCGTGGTTGCATGGTTTATTACTAAAAGGAGTGATGACCTACAAATGTCATAACAAAAAGATCTCGATGCATGGTTTAACTTGAAAATTAAAGAGATTGACCCGTTGAGTACAGTCATGATACGAAGAATTTACTCACGATATCAATGGTCTTTTAGTCTTTATATCAACTATCGTATATTTTCGGGGAAATTACACTTTACCACCTCAAATTATATCATATTACATTTTGCATTCTGAACTATTTGAATGCACACTTTGCACTTCAAACTATCACACTTATCACATTTTGCACCTCGGCGTTACTTTTATGGTTAAGTTAAAAAGAAATTAATAGTACATGACTTTCACATGATTTTTCTTTGGTGACACATTGTATAAAGACCAGAACACCCTTTGCTTATTAAAGCTTTGTTTGCCTCTATGGGAAAATACCCAGAAAAGTTTTCAATGAAAAATTGGGTTTAATAGGACTATTTAAGGAAGAAAATAGTAATTCATGGTGTGGAGAGGCATTTGTGTTTGTAAGAATTAAGAGGGAAAGGAAATAAAGTGCTTTCAGAATATGATCAAGAAAACCCAATCTCAAATTCTTTGGTATTTTCCTCGTTCTCTAGGAAATTAATCAAGTTTTTCTTCTTCTTTTTTTCAACACAGAAGACAAAAAATTCAAAAAGGAGAGCTAAAATTTAGAGAAAGTGGATGTTTGCAAAAAATAAAATGGAAGTTAGGCTTTTTGTTTGTTATTAAACTCTACACTTGGAGTTGTTGGAATTTGGAAGGAGCTATGGTTATTGTATAGTGAAGAAAGTGGTATTAAATGACTTTATCCTTGCAGTGTTAATTCATTTTTTTAGTTGTAAATATTCTTACCTTTTTTGGTTGATGCGAAGTTCATCTCTAAAGTTGATGAAAGCAAGAGTCTTGGACTAGGGGAGCGAAGCAAGAGACAAAGAGACTAGGGAAGAAAGAAGATGCATAACAATGAGGGATAATTAATAAGGGGCAGTTTGGTCTTTTGCTTATTGTAGCTTTCACATGGCTTGCACATGAGTCTAAATTATGTTTAAATTAACAGTTAACCAAATGGCAGGGTGCAAAATGTGATAAGTGTGATAGTTTAGGGTGCAAAATGTAATTTGGTATATAGTTAAGGGTGGTAAAGTGTAATTTCTCCCATATTTTCCTTACCAAAAGTTTAATCCATTAGAGACATGATGCGTGGTATAGAGATTGTGCAAACCTATTAGAAAAAAGGTATATATGTAGGACTTGGGTGGTTAAAAATACAAATATTATTACAACACGTCCAAGAAAAAAAATAAGTTGTGGGTTACAGTTAATTAGCTAAACTAGTAAAATCTTTTATGTTTAAATAAGAAATATGAGATTCAATCCCCACTTAGACCAAAATCTGATTGGTGTCTTACAGGAACGGACTCACAAGGGGCCAAGCACCCCCCCCCCCCCCGGTGGCCCAAAGAGAAAAGAGGAAAAAAAATTTTGGGTCCCTTAACCCAAAGAAAATAAAAATTAATGATTATATATATATATATATATATATATATATATATATTTTCTAGAGTTGTGTTTCACTCTTCCAAAACCTTAGACTTCCTCCCTTTTAATTAGCCTAGCCCAACTCAAAAAATAAACAAAAACAAAATTTAAAAAAAATAATAATAAAAGATCTTAGTTAGCCTAGTATTAGAGTACAACCATTAGGTGTTCTAAATGGTAAATATTTAGTATTTAGAAAACCAAATACCAAAAACACAATTGTAAGAGATATTTCAAATGCTATATTAAAGTTGTAAAACTAAGTTTTGATTTGTGAAAATATATATATATATATATATATATATATATATATTTTGCAACAGTTGATTCTCTTAAGAAAAAATATTATTTTGCAATTTTTTTTTTGTTGGTAAATGATTACATCTTAATATATTAAGAAATAACGATTTTGTGTATTGATCTTGGTTGATAGTTTGTTAGTAATATATGGATACCTATTTGAATTTTTTTTTTCTTCTTATACTTCAGCCTCCTTAGTTTGAATCCTAGGTCCGTCCCTAGTGTCTTGGTCTGATGATAAAGAATTATCATCAGGAGCAGACACCATAAATTATGAAACTCTCTAAAAAATTTTTTTTTTTTTAAATTTCAAAGGAAAACAAATATTGATCTCTTTTCTCTGATCGTTTTGGATAAATCATATTTATTGTTTATTGTTTCCTTTGGCTTCTTCAACGCGTTCATTTCTAACTGAGTACTGTATGCATATAGTACTGAATCTGTAGCATGCAATTTCGAAGTTGAAATTATTTATGTGTACATTAGCATATACAATACATGCCTGTGGATGCGAGGACAAAAAAGAAGAAGAAGAATGGGTTATGAACTTGATTGAATAAATGAATTTTATTTTTCGCTTACATTTTTTCGTATTCTTCTACCTATTTTAGAAGAAGCTATGGTACATCTGGACCAAGAAAAAGAATGAAAAATAAAAGTATTAAAGAAACACAAAAACAATGTATGTATTTTTTTTTTTTTTTTTTTGTTTGGGGGGGGGGGGGGGGGGGGTGGTAAATCTGTATTAGACTTTTCTATTTCACAACTTGAATGAACTAGTGACCTTCACCACCTGGACTGGGTCCTGATGGCAACCTTTGAAGCCAATATGCCATGATGTCCTTTGCCTTCACATAAATAGGGGAATCTGTCTGGAGGCTATTAGCATTGCCAAAATCCTCAGATAACACCCTTGTGGCTTCAACACCACAATGGCTTAAAATAGACACACAGATAACAAAAATGATGATCAAAAGGGTGCTTGTATTTCTGAAATTCATCTTGGTTTTTTGGGTCAAAATAAGCGGTGTGGGGACTAGAAAAAGGTTTTGTATTCTTAGAAAAGAGCTTTTAGCTAAATGCTTGTGGATGTGTGTGACAAACTATGAATTGTGTGAAGGTATATATAGGCGCCGGAATCTGTGCCCTGTGCGTTTTGGTGGGCTTTTTATTGCCACATGTTGACGAGGGAATTTTGAAAGGTCATGCACGTTAAATCTGAAAAATAGCTATAAGTTCTTTGGTTTTGATCGGTAAAGTGGAGACATGTGCTCCCATATATGAATTTGTCAACAACTAAAAGTTTGAATATGATATTTTGTTTTAACGGCCTTGTTATTGACATGAGCCAAGGAGTCAATATTGGTGCAGAGAAATACTGATCATTCTACTTCATTGTAGAGCTAAAATTTGATATGGGTGACTCTTAATTGTTAATTCAGTCCAAGGCTGAGAAAAATCGGATGGACTACGTCGTTAGTCATGTTCTTTGCTCCTTGATTTTGAATGGATGTGTTTTAAGAAAACACCTAGTTGCGTGTTGGAATTTTTAGCATTTTGCTTCGTTTGATATGTGTCATTTTTAATTACACATGGTAAAACAGGCCGATTGGGTCGGGTTCGGGACGGGTCAATCAAGTTGCGAGTTAAACAAGTCATTTTAAGCCGGTTAAAAAAAGGGATTTAAGTCAATCTAGTTGTGGGTCGGGTCGAGCTGACCCATAATTTCACAAGATTTTTTTTTAATAAAGAAAACAAATTGGCTACTTGAAAAGTCATACAACAAATTACTTGATGTAATATGCAACACTTTGAATTCACCACTTCTATCAAGAATGAACTTAGTTAAATTTGTTAATACTTATTCAATGATTTTAAAATTATACAAATCTTAACATTGCTATATAAAACAAAATAACACAAAGAAAAGTAAAACAAATACACAAGTTTTATTTCTACACAATATCAACGTACCAAAATATAAAACAAAATTACAAATAACTAATTCAATAACTCATTTGACAAAGAATAAAAACTTATAAGAAATTCACAATTTTGAAAATTAATTGTATAATATATTATCAATTGTTGTTGGCTCTATTTTAATTTGAGATGTACATTAAAATTTGATTATTTACTTATTTATACATGATCACTTTTATGAATATTATATCATTGTTAGGCAACACACACTTTAGGAAATATCATAATTCATTTTGAAAAGCCATTTATTTTGAACATAAATCGATAAAAAAAAGGTCTAAGTATTCATAATTTATGCTAATTTGATGCTTTGGCTTCACTATTTTCACACTTGTGAATGTTTCTCATACATGTCTACAATTTTAACTCTATGTTCTTAATTATACTGTAACCAGATTATCTTGACATGTAATTTGTTATTTGCTTATTTGATACCTAAAAATATTTATTCATTATGGAATTCTCAACCATTCATCTTTCAATTAATATGCATGCAGTTATGTAAATATTTCAATTGTTTTCTTAAAACTCATAATAAACAATTAAACCAATATTGTCTTAATTTTACTATTTTTTTTTCTACCAAAAAAAAAAAAAGTTTTAAAAAATGGTTCGAGTTTGGGTTGGGTTGCGGGTCGGGTTAACCAGCAAAAAACACAGTTCGAGTCACAGGTCAACTCGTCTTTGTTTCAGGTCAAAAGAATCAGATTCGGATTGGGTTGGGTTGGGTTGGGTTGCGTTGGGTAAGAAAATTTTGACCCATTTACCATGTCTAATTTTTTTTTTTTGGAGAAAAAGGTAAGATCATATAAAAAAGAAATTAAGAAACATCGTTTTGGAAAACACATTCCAAATCAGAGGGTAGTTCTTCTACCCAAACATTAAAATCTGCAGATGAAACTACTTTTCCAGCGAGTGCATGAGCTAACTTATTCCCACCTCGGCGCACATGGATAAACTTGCAAGCTTGAAACTGACTGGCCTGACGACGTGACTCCTCAATGACATTCCCATACAAGGTATTACAACAAACCGGAGAATTCAACCCTGAAACTACCCGTAGACAATCACCTTCCACTAACACCTTGGATAGACACATCTCTTGTGCAAAAAGAACAGCCTTACGCACTACCATGGCTTCAGCCATTTCTACTGACAGAGGAAAAAGGATCCATCAAGACAACGCAGCAATTATCGCACCATCTGAGTCCCGTGCTGCCACTCTTATCCCTCCACAACCGAGATTCTCAAATAAAGCAGCATCAAAATTCACCTTGTAATAACCACTAGGAGGACGAAACCAGTGCACAGGAATAGCAACACTACGCAGCATCGCTTCAGTCTATCCTACATCAAAGAATTCACGCACAAGGCCATTTGCTCTCTCACCCACTTCACTCAATGGCCAAGTAGGTTGGCTTTCTCTCAACCTATTACGCCTCTACCACAGACACCAAGAAACTGTCGAAAACAGAGCCATCTAAAAATCTGAGGCACTGCTCATAACCTTCTCCAACAACTTGAGAAAGCTCCTATATTGTTTCTTGTAGAACCTGCCAAAATAAAAATTAGACTTCCATACTGCCTAGGCCTGATCACATAACCATAAACAATGGATCAATGACTCTGAATGTTCAACGCACATTGAACATGAAGCTTCAATAGGGACATGTCAGTGTCGGAGGTTCACTTTTGTTGGAAGAGAATCACGCACAGCTCACCACATAAAATGACGGACTTTATTCGTAGTCTTGATCTTCCAAATCCCTTTCCAAACCTTTCTCTGCCCTTCCAAAGAAGAAGTACCCCGACTTAATCTTCTTGCACGTGTCTCTAACATTCGATAGGTGCTCCACACACTATAATCCCCAGTAGGAGTTAAAGGCCAAGTCAACAAATCCTCAACCCACCCTTCACTCACCGGGTCCTCTTGATCAGCTCAACCTCCTACAACAAAAAAATCTCATCCACTAAACCCAGATCCCAAACTCTTCTACCAGCCATGAACAGGTCCTTCACATAGATAACATCAGTATTAGTCCGTAGAGAAACCACCCTACTGCTTGACAAATTCGGCAACCAAGTGTGCTCCCAAATTTTAATAGATTCTCCATCCCCCACTCTCCAAACAACCCCTTTTGTGATGATATCCCTCGCTTGTAAAATACTCCTCCAAGCACAAGAACATCATGGATGAACCGGAGCTTCCAATATGCTACCATTAGGGAAATATTTCGCACTAAAAACCTTATAAAGTAAAGAGTCTTTATGATGTAATAAGCTCCATACCTACTTAGCAAGAAGAGCATCATTAAAATTTTGAATGTCCCTAAAACGCATGCCTCCCACTGACTTAGACGAACAAAGAGTACTCCACTTAACCCAATAAATTTTTTTTGATTCCCCTTGCCCCCACCAAAACTTTTGGATCATTACTTCAATATCTTTACATAAACCAACCAGCAACTTAAACACACTCATCGAATAGGTAGGTATAGATTGTACCACCGCTTTTATCATAACTTCCTTCCCCGCCTGTGATAGGAGCTTCTCTTTCCATCCTTGCATTTTTGCCCAAATCCGTTCTTTAATATGAGTAAAGCAAGCTTTTTTCCCTCTACCAACAAAAGAGGGCAGCCCTAAATACTTCTCATAATGCTGCATAGCAGGAACTTGTAGAGACAGCTTTATCTCTTACATGGTTTGGGCATCCGTATTCTTGCTAAAAAATAGAGTAGTTTTACTCCTATTTATCATCTGTCCTAAAGCTTCTTCATAAAAACCCAATAATTCTTGGATCTTTTCACACTCTAATAATGAAGCTCTACAAAACAAAAGACAATCATTTGCAAAGAAAAGATGGGTGAGTTTTGGGCCATTCCTATAGATAGAGAAACCATAGATTTCCCCTTTCAATGCCGCTTCTTTCAGTATTGCATTTAAGCCTTCAGCACAAAAAAGAAATAGATAAGGCGAAAGGGGGTCCCCTTGTCTTAGACCCCTGGAAGGCCTAAACAAACCCTTTGGCTCACCATTGACTAGAATAGAGTAGGATACAGTTGTAATACACTCCATTAACAAAGCCACCCAATCTTCATGAAAACCCAATTTGAGAAGAATTTTTTCAAGAAAAGCCCACTCCACCCTATCATAATCTTTACTCATATCTAGCTTAAAAGCCATGTAACCATGCTTGCCTGTACAATTATTCTTCATATGGTGCAAAGATTCAAAAGTAATAAAAATATTATCTGTGATTAGCCTATTAGCAATGAAGGCATTCCGAGTTTCTGATACAATAGAATCTAGCAATGGTTTGAGGCGATTAGCAATAACCTTACTAACAATCTTATATAACACATTACAAAGGCTAATAGGCCTAAAATCAGACACCCTCTCTGGACTTTGAACTTTTGGAATAAGAGTAATAAAAGTATGATTTATAGATTTTAAGATGGATCTAGAATTTAAGCATGATAGAACAGCATGAGAGATATCCAAACCTACATCAGTCCAATAAGTCTGGTAGAATAAAGGAGGCATCCCATCTAGTCTCGGAGCCTTTAAAGGAGCCATATCCTTAATTGCACCTCCCACTTCATCCACTGTAAAGGGCCTAGCCAAATCATTCCTCATGTCTTTGGTCACCACTAGTTGAACCCCTTCCAAGATCTGTTCTAGATTATGTGGATTGGAAGAAGTAAACAAATTGGCATAGAACTCTATCAACATACCTGAGACTACCTCCTCATTTTCCTGCCAAGTACCATTCTCATCCCACAAACCCTTTATAAAGTTCCTTCGTTTATGTTGAGTAGATACACCATGGAAGAATTTAGTATTTTTATCCCCACCTTGTAACCACTGAACACAAGACCTTTGCTGCCACATTTTTTCATTTTGCTCACATAAAACATTAAGCTCCCTTTTCAATCGGTTCACCATCTCTACATCACATGTTTGGACCGAATCTTCCTCTGCTTTCCACAACCACTCCTTTAGTTTTTTAATTTTTTTCACCACACTGCCAAAATGATCACAGTTCCATGCAGTTAACATCTTTTTACATTTTTTCAATTTTTTCGTTACCACATGCATAGGAGTACCATCTTGATTGACTGCCCAAGCTCTGGAGATAATACCATTGCACTCTGAATTTGTTAACCACATAGCCTAAAAAAAAAAGGTTTTTGCCCCCACCTTTGATGTTCACCATTCGAATTTAAAGATAACAAAATCAGGCAATGGTCTGAAGTGAAACAATGCAAGTGTCGAACCCTTCCTGTTGGAAATCTAGCAAGCCATTCATAATTTGCTACCCCTCGATCCAACCTTTCCCAAATCAACTCACCTCTCCTACGTCCATACCAAGTAAAATCCGAACCCCTGAATAGCCCAAATCCACAAACCCATAGTAATCAAGGACATCCCTAAATGCCTGCATGAGATTATGTGCTCATGGTGCACCCCTCCTTCTTGTCTTCCACTTGTAATAACTCATTAAAATTCCCGAAACAACAACACAGTAGTTTTGGCTTTAACCCAGCATGTGTAACATATTCCATCCCTCATTGCAAATACTTGTTTCAAGTTCACCATAAAACCCAGTTAATCTCCAAGCATCATCCATACCCCCATTGATAATAGCATCTATATGATAGGTAGAAAAACTATCAACCCACACCTTACTACTATTTTTCCACATCAATGCCAAATCACCCCCCCTATCTTCATTATTAATAGTAAACAAACCATTAAACTTCAACTTGATTTTAATATGCTCCATCTTCTCCTTAGTGGACCAAGTTTCTGACAAAAACACGATCCCAGGATCTTTTGCTTGGACAATTTCCCCAAGCTCATCAATTGCACGGTGGTTCCCAAGCCCCCGGCAGTTCTAAGCTAACAGGTTCATTGTTGTTGGCGGGGTTGAAACCCAGCCTCCACCGTTAAATCTTCAAGACTCACCCCTCTTTGCTTTTGCTACAAATTGCCTCCTCCCCATCCCCTTCAAAATCTCTAAAATTTCTTTTTAACACTCCTGCGTTGCTGCCTTTCTTTGGACTACACGAAGTAAGCTCACCCTTGCCTTTGGTTTGGTTTCGAAATAGTAGACCGGGTATATCCAATCTTAGGCTTACCTTTCCCAGCTTTTGACACTCCTTGCTGCCCTTCTAATGTTGATTCCGTAGTCTTAATTTCCTAACCCATGATGGGTGCCAACCCAAATGAGATTGGCCACATGCATCCAATTCCTTTGATCCACCTATGTTGGAATCATAACGAGCTAACTCCCTGTCAATTTCCTGCAATTGGGCATTAACATCCGACCTTAAAGTCTCACTTTCCCTTAGAATATCAGCCACAATATGCCCTGCATCTAGTACTAACTCATGTCTTAACGGGCTGTCACAATTATCCTCCACGCCTTTCTCACTTGGACTTCCCCTTAAAATAGTATCCGCTGCTTTAGCATTACCCCGCTGCATCTCCTGTCCACCCAAAATCTAACCTTCAATGCCGTGGGAGAGAATCACAGCTTCATGACTGCCCAAGTTTTCACTTCCCACAATGTCATTGACCCGTGTGTAGTCCTTTGTTTCACTGTCCTCCTCCTCAAAACCAGCCACCCTAACCACCGATTTCCTTGCCAAGTTTGGTGTCATGGCCCTCGTCCAAGCCCCAAACTGTTTATTATCTTCCTTTAATGCATGCTTGCCCCTCAACCAGATTGGACATTCCCTATCCATGTGCGTAATCTTGCCGCACCAATGACATATATTGGGCAATCGCTCATATTTGAAACTCACCCAACTGTCTTGTCCAGTCCTTAATGCTAACTTTCTCCCTCGACACAATGGTTTTGTGATATCAACTTCAACCCTTACTCGGACAGAGTTGCTACCTTCATACACCTCATCCTCTAGATTATTCTCAAACACCTTACCTACCTCAGAAACAATATTCATTGCAGTGCTAGAAGGTATTCCTATAGGTAAATTGTGCACTTGAACCCACATACTAATAGTTTTAAACTGAAGTTTACTTAAATCAGTGTGTTTCTCAACCCTTTTTAATTCCACAAGATGCTTGTCAAAGGACCATGGTTCCCCTTTCATGATCTGCTCCACGTCCCCTTCATCCCTAAAAATAAACAGCACCTTATGTTCTCCCATGTCCTTAACCTCAAATTCCCTTCAGAGTATTCGTAATTGCCAAGATGTTCAAGACCCGACCTGTGTAGAACCTAGTAGCCAAGAAAAACTCATGGTCACCAACACCCTCCTCCACAACAAAGTGCCTTCCTTCTGATTCGGACAAAGAAAACTTCTCCCACAAGCCTGATAGGGGCTCCATCCCTCTTCCTAACTCCTAAAGAAAAGAGTACAGTGTCTTGATCGCCCCACTCATAAGAAGCAGGCACATTTTTCTCCTGAGGCTAGGGATGCTAGGGATGCCACCCTAGGTCAGAGAAACCCCAAGCACTTTCGTAAGTTTTTCAAAAATCACTTACCATGTCTATTTTTAATGTCCTCAAGTACAATAGGGGACCTCGTAAAAAAAAATACAATACAATAGGAAAAAAAGTCAAATGACTCATTTCTAGGAGATTACCTACAGTGCCGCCTCAGCCATGTAGCCCACTTAGGTAAATAGTCTAACGCTCCAAAAAGGAAGAAAAAAAAAAAAAGTGGACCACTTTAACAAATATAAAATATTATTATTATTTAATGGTGGTGGTGGTTGGTGTGGGTGTGTTGGGTTTTTTTATTTTTATTTTTATTTTTTTATGTTTTTGGTAATAGATAACTGATAGTGGTGATGGGTGATCAGTACGGACTTAGGATTTCAAGTTAAGAGGGACTAAAGTATAAGAAGAAAAAAGAAATCCAAATAGGTATCTATATAATACTAACTATCAACGAAAATCAATATACAAATTCATTATTTCTTAATACATTAAGGGTGTGTTTGTTTCGACTGAAAATCACTTTTAGAAATTGTTTTCTGTAAAATTGGTTGTTTGGTTGGCTTAGAAAATTCGGTCAAACTGAAAATGTTTTCAGTTTGACCGAAAATTAAGCTTGAAACGACGGAAAATGGTTTCAGTTGAAATTTTCACTTCAAACTGATGGAAAACACGCACGCCTTCTCTCATGCGCAAAGAGAGAAAGAAAGAAAGAGAGAGAGAGAGAGAGAGCAGAGAACAGAGAGTAGAGAGATCGCGCCCCAACCCGCGCCGGCGAGATCGCACCCCAACCCGCGCCGGCGAGATCGCGCCTTTGCCATCGCCGATCTGAAACCACAAAACCATCGCCCATCTCGAAAACCCTCCTTGCCGATCTAAAACCATGAAAACATCACCCGCGCCGGCGAGGTCGCACCCCAACCCGCGCCAGCAAGATCGCACCTTCGCCATCGCCGATTTGAAACCATGAAACCATCGCCTCAAACCCATCACACCCCAACCCACGCCGGCGCGATCTAGCCTTCGCGATGCCTCCGCCGCGCGATCGAACCTCAAACCATTGTCCATCTCTCTCTCTCTCTCTCTCTCTCTCTCTCTCTCTCTCTCTCTCTCTCTCTTTCTCTCTCTCTTCGTTCTTCTCTGACTGGATTTGATGAATTTGTTTTTTTGGGTTTTGTTTGTGTTGTGTTTCTGTAACGAGAAATGATAATGAGAAATGATATTATCTGTTTGGAAGCCAAGAATTCGTGAGAAAATGTGAGCAAAAAATGTATTTTCTATGATATTTTCAAGAACACAACCAAACACTAAAAAATATTTTCCAGATAATTTTTTAAAATACTACCAAACACCTAAAACTATTTTCCTTTCCAAAAAATATATTTACCTGAAAATATTTTACATTCGAAAAACATTTTCCGTCGAACCAAACACAGCCTAAGATGCAATCATTTACCAACAAAGATAAAAAGAAACACAAAATAATATTGTTTCTTAAAAGTATCAATTGTTGCAAAAAAAAATTTATTTTCAAAAACTAAAACTTACTTTTGCTACTTTAATATAGCATTGGAATTATCTCATACAACAATGTTTTTCGCATTTGGTGTTCTAAATACTAAGGAGTTGTTTGGTAAGATATTTTGAGCAATAATTTTCAGTGTTTAAACAACATTAAACGTATTTTCACACAGTTTTTCACCCACACGTATTTTTTAAAAATACAAACAATATTACTAGAACAACATTGTCAAAAAGCCCCTAAATATTTATCATTTAAAACACCTAATGCTAGTACTCTAATACTGGACTGATTGAGATTTTTTTTTAAATTTTTAGTTTTTTTTTTTTAAGTTCCTCCCACAAAAGGCACCTTTTGGGGTTTAAGGGAAAGCCCCCACCTTCCCCCTTCGTAGGCCGATGGACCTGAAA
Organism: Castanopsis chinensis; assembly: GCA_032878915.1. Classification (NCBI taxonomy): domain Eukaryota; kingdom Viridiplantae; phylum Streptophyta; class Magnoliopsida; order Fagales; family Fagaceae; genus Castanopsis; species Castanopsis chinensis. The sequence continues at coordinate 184,539 of JAVQMG010000041.1, forward strand.
GAGTGCATAGTGCATGCGATGCGATGTGCAGTTTTTGAAACTTGCTCACATGATCACACACACTATGGTCTTTTTGTGGGAGGAACGAATCTTTCCCCAATTAGGTATTGTTCGCTTTGGTAATGAGCTGAGGAGCCGATGCCACCCTCACGAATTTGGTCAATCCCACATCGAGGAGAGATGCCTCCCACCCTTGCCTTATAAGCACTTGGCCTAAGGAAGGGTAGGAGACGTCTCTCCCTGATGTGAGATTGTACAAATTCGTAAGGGTGGCCTTGGCTCCTTGGCCCATTCCCAAAGTGAACAATGCCTTATTGGGAAAAAATTTGTTCACACACACTATGGTACACCCTTTCTTAGGCCATTTTCAAAGCGAACAATACCTTATTGGGAAAAGATTCCTGAGGCGTCTCTCCCAAATGTGGGATTGTACAAAATCGTGAGGGTGGCATCAGCTCTTCAGCCCATTTCCAAAGCGAAAAATACCTGATTGCAGAAAGATTCGGTCCTCCCATAAATATTATTCAAGCTTTTTTTTAATTTCTTTTTAAGTATCCTAAATTCTATAAATAGCCTTATATTTCTCTCATTTTCTCACTAAATATTTCTCAAATTCAAATTCAAACTCAATTCTCAAGCTATCTAGACTATTCTTATTTCTCATTAAGAGCTCTTAGAATAATAGTCTTATATTTTTAGTCAATTTCATTTATATAAATACAAGTATCAAATACAAATGGGTACTAAGTAGTCCACCACTTGAAGATAACAGCTAACAATTAGTTGTAAAATTTATGTAACAAGTTATTCCATTTTTGTTAGAGAAAAATATTTGATATTTAAATACAAATGGATTGAGAATGGTAAACTTAGTTGGGATGTACATATTTTTGTGGACACTGCCAATTGATGCCCCTTCGGAAGGGTTTTTAGAAAAGTATAAATAAAAAAATAAAAAGAAAATAGAGAGAGGTTGTTTTGAGAGTTTTTATTTGAAAATCATAGATCTCATTGCATGGTTGCATGGTTTATTACTAAAAGCATGGTTTTGAAACCCAAACCATTCATTGAACTGTAAAAGGGAGAGGTTCAAAGTTTTTAAGGTTAAACCAAGGTTGAACTCGGGTTGAATCGTGGTGATGTCACAATTAATTTAATAATTAATTAAAACCTAAATATAGATATTAAATTTATAAAACTAACAAAATTGACTAATATATCTATATATGTGAGAGAAATTTAATGATTTTCAAGCGTATATTTAATAATTAAATAAGAAATTTAATAAAATAAAATAATAACCATGAAAAGATTAAAATTTTTGATTAATTTTTTAAGTAAAGTTGAATATCTTTGAAGGATTTTAATTATATATATTTTTTAATTTCTTGTAAGAGATGGATAATTAAATAAGTAGAATAAAATCGTGTTAAGTTGTTTTTATAAAAAAAAAAAAAAAAAAATGCTAAGGGGTTAGACCGCACGGTTCTTGCCACCGGTTCGTACGGTCCAACTCCGGTTTTAGGGGTTCACAGGATTAACAAAAAATCTGGTTCTTTATGCTTAAAATATTGATTTTCAACCTAGTTCCTAGTTTTCACGATCCGACCTCCCGGTCCAGTCTAGGTCTAAAATTTTTGCCTCGATGGTAAAATACCCATAAAATTTTTCAATGACAAGTTGGGTTTAATAGGACTGTTTAAGGAAAAAAATAGTAATTTTGTGGAGAGGCATTTGTGTTTGTAAAAATTAAGAGGGAAAGGAAATAAAGTGCTTTTAGAATATGCTTAAAAAAACCCAGTCTTGAATTCTTTGGTATTTTCCTTGTTCTCTGGGAAATAAATCAAGTTTTTCGTTTTATTTTTCAACACAGAAGACAAAAAATTCAAAAAAAGAGAGCTAAATTTAGAGAAAGTGGATGTTTGCAAAAAATTAAATGGAAGTTAGGCTTTTTGTTTGTTATTAATCTCTACATTTGGAGTTATTGGAACTTGGAAGGAGCTATGGTTATTGTACAGTGAAGAAAGTGGTATTAAATGACTTTACCCTTGTGATGTTAATTCTCTTTTTTAGTTGTAAATATTCTTACCTTTTTTGGTTGATGCGAAGTTCATCTCTGAAGTTGATGAAAGCAAGAGTCTTGGACTAGAGGAGTGAAGCAAGAGACAAAGAGACTAGGGAAGAAGATACGTAACAGTGAGGGATAGTTAATAAGGGGCAATTTGGTCTTTTGACTATTGTAGCTGTTAGTGACTTGCACATGAGTCTAAATTCTGTTTAAATTAACAGTTAACTGAACGGTGGGTGCAAAATGTGATAAGTGTGATAGTTTAGGGTGCAAAGTGTAATCTAGTGTATAGTTTAGGGTAGTAAAGTGTAATTTCTTCCATATTTTCCTCACCAAATGTTTAATCCATTAGAGACATGATGCATGGTACAGAGATTATGTTAACCTATTAGAAAAAGAAGTATATATATATGGGACCTGGGTGGTTAAAAAAAAAATATTATTGCAACACTTCCAAGAAAAAAAAATTTTGTGGGTTTCGGTTACTTAGCTCAACTAGTAAAATCTTTTATAGTTGAATAAGATATTTGAGATTCAATCCTCATTCACACCAAAAACTAATTGGTGTCTTGCAAGAACGGACTCACAAGAGGGCCAAGCCCCCCCGGTCCAAAGAAAAAAGAGGAAAAAACAAGGTGGGGTCCCCTAGCCCAAAAAATAAATAAATTAATTAATGATTATATATTTTTTTTTTCTAGAGTTGTGTTTCACTCTTCCAAAAACTTAGGATTTTGCCCTTTTAATTAGCCTAGTCCAACTCTAAAACTAAACAAAAACAAAATTTAAAAATAAAAAATAAAAAATCTCAATTAGCCTAGTATTAGAGTACAACCATTAGGTATTCTAAATGGTAAATATTTAGTATTTAGAAACCAAATACCAAAAACACTATTATAAGAGACATTTTAAATGCTATACATGGACGAACCTACAATAGGGCAGAGGGGGGCCATGCCCCCCTGCCCCCCCCCCCCCCCCCCCCCCCCCAAAAAAAAGTAATATATGCATATAAGCTATATAAAAAATTTGGCATACAAAAAATTAAGATTTACCCTTAAATTATTTATTTATATATATATATATATATATATATATTGTCTCTCCTCCTCTAAAATATTTAGATATTGACCTACAAGAAAAATAAATAAATAATATAATTCATGCCCTTTTATCTATAAAAACAAAATAAATAAATGAATATGGACTAAACAAAAATCGTACACAAAATAAGAAACACTTATTTTGTATTTTATACTTTGTTGATGTGTTTTATAATATAAAATGTTTAAGAAATACTTATTTTATATGTAATATTTTGTTGAATATAAAATAAATGTTAGTTTTTATTTTCATAATTTTTTTTTTTTTTTTGGTTTTAAGCTTTGGCCTCGCTAGGTACGAATCCTAGTTCCGTCCCTAATGCTATATTAAAGTAGTAAAAGTAAGTTTTTGATTTGTGAAAAAATATATATATATATATATATATATGTATGTATGTATATTTGCAACAATTGATTCTCTTAATAAACAATATTATTTTGTATTTTTTTTTTTTTTTGGTAAATGATTACATCTTAATATATTATGAAATTATGATTTTGTGTATTAATCTTGGTTAATAGCTTGTTAGTAATATATGAATACCTATTTAGATTTTTTTTTTCTTCTTCTTATACTTTGGCCCCCTTAGCTTGAAATCCTAAGTTCGCCCCTAGTATCTTGGTCTGATGATAAAGAGCTTTCATCAAACACTGAGACCATAAATTATGAAACTCTTTAAAAAAAAATTAAAAGTTAAGAGGAAAACAATAATATTGATATCTTTTCTCTGATCATTTTGGATAAATCATATGTAGTGTTTATTGTTCCCTTTGCCTTCTTAGTTGAAATTATTTGTGTATATTAGTATATACAATACATGCCTATGGATGCGAGGACAAATAAGAAGAAGAAGAATGGGTTATGAACTTGATTGATGAATAAATGAATTTTATTTTTCACTTACATTTTTTCGTATTCTTCTAGCTATTTTAGAAGAAGCTACGGTACATCTGGACCAAAAAAAAGAATAAAAAATAAAAGTATTAAAGAAACACAAAAACAATGTATGTATTTTTGTGTGTGTGTGTGTGTGGGGGGGGGGGGGGGGGGGGTGGTTTGTAAATCTGTATAAGACTTTTCTGTTTCACAACTTGAATTAACTAGTGACCTTCACCACCTGAACTAGATCCCGATGGCAACCTTTGAAGCCAATACGCCATGATGTCCTTTGCCTTCACATAAATAGGGGAATCTGTCTGGAGGCTATTAGCATTGCCAAAATCCTCGGATAACACCCTTGTTGCTTCAACACCACCATGGCTTAAAATAGCCACACAGATAACAAAAATTATCAAAAGGGTGCTTGTATTTCTGAGATTCATCTTGGTTTTTTGGGTCAAAATAAGCGGTGTGGGAACTAGAAAAAGGTTTTGTGTTCTTTGAAAAGAGCTTTTAGCTAAATGCTTGTGGATGAGTGTGACAAACTATGAATTATGTGAAGGTATATATAGGCGCCAGAGTCTGCACCCTGTGGGTTTTGGTGGGCTTTTTAGAGCTACGTGTTGACGAGGGAATTTTGAAGGGCTCATGCACGTTGAGTCTAAAAAATAGCTATAAGTTCTTTGGTTTTGCTTGGTAAACGGGAAATATGTGCTCCCATGTATGAATTTGTGAACTACTAAAAGTTTGAATATACTATTTTATTTTTAACGGCCTTGTTATTGACATGAGCCAAGAAGTCAATATTGGTGTAGAGACATACTGGACATTCTACTTCATTGTAGAGCTGAAATTTGATATGGGTGACTTTTAGTCTACGTTTAGCAAAAATTTATTTTTGTCAATTTATTTTATTATTTAACTTATTTTTACTATTATTTATAGATTTTATTGTACTTTTTGATATTATTTATGAATCTCACTATATTATTTCAGATACTTTTTACTTTTATCTACTATATTTTTAACAAAAAAATTTCAGTTTCAACAAAATAAACGAATCCCAAATCGACCCTTAATTGTTAATTCAGTCCAATGAATGGACTACACCGTTAGTTATGCTCTCTCCTTGATTTTGAATGGATAGGTGTTTTAAGAAAACACCTAGTTGCGTGTTGGAATTTTAAGCATTTTGCTTCGTTTGATATGTGCCTTTTTTTTATGTCCTCAAATACAATAGGGGACCTCGCCAAAAGAAAAAGAAAAAAAAAAAAATACAATAGGAATAAAAGTCAAATGACTCATTTCTAGGATATTATCATCTACGTAGGCCGCTTAGGTAAATAGCCTACCGCTCCAAAATTAAAAATAAAGGTGGGCCATGTTAACAAATATAAATTATTATTATTATTTATTGGTGGTGGGGGTTGGTATGGGTGTGTTGGGTTCTTTCAATATTTTTGGTACTGGTCATAGATTGTGATTAGAGGCAATATGGAAAATATTGCACCTAATGTAATTTACTTACTTTTTCTCATAAAATTTTTTATATATTTTTTATTTTTTAATTTTAACCTTGTAACTTTTTTATATATATATATATATTTTATTTAATAGTTGAGATTAAAAGTTGCACCTTCAATCTGAATGCCCATTGAAGATGTCGGCAATCTCCTCTTGATGGCGCGGGCGAAAATTGGTGTTGGTGGTAGAGGAATTGTGATTGTGGCTGGTGGGGAGGGTGCAAACCCTTGCATAGACAAGAGTGCACGAGATATGAGACTCATTATTGACGGACAGTTGGATCGAGGCCAAAGATGTGCCATCGCTGCAAAAACTATGTACCATATACTTTAGCTATTCTTTCCGACTGATTTGAACTTGCATAAAATAGTTCAATTTTTTTCATATCTTAGGAAGAACTTTGATTGAAACATAGACATTTTTAAATCAATCGTGAATCAGGATTTTAATTGACAAAAATTTAAAACTTGTAATAGATCTTGCAAATGATCTCAATTTTTTTTAATGATTTTGGCTCAAAACATTCAACTAATCACATATTCATTATTTTAGTAGCTCATAACGAGAAACCAAGGGACATTATTATTTTACAAAAGAAAAACCATTTAATTTATAAATTCCTATCTCCACCAAATGTCACATTTTCTAAACTCATATATATATATATATATATATATATATATATATATATATAACTTTTGGATGAGTAACAACTCATCTTCCATCACCCTTTGCTACCAATCTTGCTCTCTCGTCACTTCAAACCTGATAATGTAAAAAAACCATTTTTTATTTGCATTGAAGAGAATGTTGAAAAATGTAAGAAATTGATAGAAGTGGACCCTGAAGAGAGCGTGCTACATGTCATTGAGATTCTTTCACATTGTGCAAAAGAATCGGAGCCTGACCACATGTTTTTAAAGGCTGCAATGGCTGCATCAGAATGCGTTCAAAAGTATATAGATATGAGGTTTGATGTACGAGGTTGTTTACTTCAATTTTATGAAGAACATATGAAAAAAAAATTGAGTTGTCACTAATATATGACATCCATGCGTAAGCTCCAATTTTGAAATGGTAAATAATTTTATAAACCCTTCTCCTTCTCTCTTTCCTAGTAGTAATATACCGATGCATGCAACTAATACATTTTCATGGTTAAAGTCAATTAGGTTAAACCTATCATAAACATTATAATTTGATTATGACATTACTCACTTTGTAGTAAGGTGTGAGAAGGAAATTTTAACTTAATTTTACAAACAAGGAACCCAAATTCTATATAAAAAGTCTAGCCTATAATTGTTTAATTTGGGCTCAAAGACAGACTAATTATTAAGTAGATAACATAATCCGTATGTGCTTCTACAATGCCCTTAGTTTCATATTTCACTTTCTTTTAGAAATAAATGAGTTTTGATATTCTTATTATTGGCTTTTTGTAAGCAAAATATTTTTCATTTCCATATTCCTACCAAGGATATTTTTCATTTCCATATTGAATAGTGTAAAATTTCTAAATGCACGTGATTGCATGATTACTAATCCTATTCAGTAACAAGTTCTTCTACATTTTTCTATAACCACTTCATTTTTTGTGGTGTATATTATATTTTATGTCTTCTATGGTTTCAGATACAATTGGAGGGATGTTAGCATTTGTCCAAGACATAGAGGCGCCAAATGAAAAACTCAAGCGTATCTTGTTTTAAATTGTGCTATTTAAAGTTTAATAATAATATTACTTGAGGATATTGTGTTACCTAAATTCATATTATCGTATATTTGAATCTTAAGAGCTATGTCGATTGGGGCATTTTAAACCCAAAATCAATGTGAAGTCAGAGCTGAAATTTGATATGGGAGACTTTCAGGGCCGGCTGAACGGTGGAGCAAAAGATGCGGTCGCCTAAGGCCTCAAGTAAAAAAAAAGGCCCCCAAATTTTAACCAATAGAGTTATTTATAATAAATAAATAAAATAATTTTTTTTTACCAAATGAAAAACAAATAAAAAATAGAGAAAAATGCAACATCCACAATATTTTCACAACACTTTTACAACTAATGCTAAGTTACAGGTTGTTATAGCCTTTTATTGATAGCAAAAAAATATAATTATAATGATATTTTCAAATAGAAAACAAAAAACTACTTAAAACCTAGGATTTGTTGTAAAAAATATTGTGAATGTTGCACTTTTAAAAAAAAATAAGAATAATAATATGAGTTTAGTTAGCAAACTTTTATTAGTTCTTATCTAAATCTACTACTAACATCACTTTTTTACTTACCACTATCAATCTACCACATGAACAAATACAAAAATTTTGTCAAATTTTTTTTGTCTATAAAATTTCTAAAAAAAGAAAAAAAATTTTACATAGTTCATGTTAATTTAATTAGTAGTAATTTTGCACCTAAAACAAGATTATCAATTTTCGCCTTAGGCCCCCAACTACATCAAGCCGCCCGTGGAGACTTTATTGTTAATTCAGTCCAATGTTCAGAAAAGTTGAATGGACTTCATCGCTAGTCATGCTCTTTGATCCTTGTTTTTGAATGGAGATGTGTTTTAAGAAAACACCTAGTTGCGTGTTGGATTTTTAAGCATTTTGCTTTGTTTAATATTCACCGTTGTTTTTGTCCTCAATAGTCAATACAATAGGGGGAAAAAGTCAAATGACTCATTTCTAGGAATTGCCTACAGTGCCGCCTCAACCATATAGGCACTTCGGTAATGGTCTAATGCCCCAAATAAAAGAAGGCCACTTTGGTTAACTAATATATTATTACTTATTTGTCCTTGAGCATTTGCATTGGAATATGTATAATAGAAAAATGTTTCAAATTTATAGATTCAAACTCTAAAATAACCTACATCATATCAAGCTAAAAAAAATGTAAATTTACAAAGTTGCTATAATAACTGTATAAATATACATGTTTACTGTAACTTTCTGTTAGATTCTAAAGATTTAAGATTAAATGTTTAGAGTCCTATTTTGTACAAGTCAAGTCCCAAAAACATTCAAGCTACAGGAAAAATAATTTAAATTCAGTGAAGCTCAACCAATTGAAGAATAGGCTCGACTGATTGAAAATCGCAGCAAAGCAGTTTTTACAGAATTTTAAATTAGACCCAAGCCCGCTAAAAAGTTTAGGGTTTCAGTCCAACACTCTTAAGTATAAAAGGTAAACCTTTTGAGGGTTCTTTTTGGACAGTACCCAGGCCCATGTAGAAACAAGGATCTGGGGCCTTTTATTTGTTGTTTGGTGGACAGGGCTTGGTTCACCGTAGCTAAATGGGGGCTAATTACGAACCAAGTTGTGTACAAGTCCCATAAATCTCTTCAAGGCAAAAATGTGATTCCTCCTGAGCAATAAAATACCATTATAAGTATTTTAGTGCCACAAAATAACCCTTTACTCTTACAAAATAAATAAAATAAGTATTCATAATATTCACAATGAGAAGGAGATTGAAATTGAGTATTTGACACTTATCTTTTATTGTATAAACATTTAGAAGAGTTCCTTCACTTGGTACCCCGGGCGTACTGTCATGGTACATCGGATGCGATGTCGTGGTTCCCAGGGGTATTAAGCCTGTAAGAACCCAGAATACTAATTCTTTAAACTATACGATCTTTCTACATGCTTATTATACAGTACAATTTTTCTCCAAGTCTTTTACTGTGTGTACACTTAAAAGAGTTTCTTTACTTGGTACACCGGACGTATTGGTCATGGTATCCCTGTCATATAAAGCCTGTAATCCCAAAACCCTAATTCTCTGATCTATACAATTTTTCTCCATGCTTATTATGCAATGGAGCTTTTTCCTTTCCTTTTACTTCTATATGTCCTGCATAAAAATACACTACACAATACCTATATCTTCAAATAATTGTTAGTTTTCTTAGATTAGGATATGCATTTTAAGACATAAACACACACACACACACACACACACACACACACACATATATATATATATATATAAATGAATTTCATGAGAATGATTCAGTCACGAGAATTCTGGCCCCAATTCTCACAGACTTAGTGCTTTTGCACAAGACTTGTGGGATTTGGAACTCAAGTCCAAGTAGCTTTGCTTGGGCATTGCCTTCCAAGATAGTTAGGTGAGGAGGATTTTTGTGGGAGAGAGCGATATCTAATGTGTGCATGTTTTGGTATATATTTCTTTGGAAGCTAAGTGATATTTTGAATGATCTCAAGGATATGGCACAAACTCCTCCACCTTGGCTCTTATTTTTGTTTCTTCCTTTCTCTTCCTTGCTGGGCTTTTAAAGCTTTCAGAATATGTGTTTTAAACCTCTATACTTTTCCCTTAAATACCCATTTTTCTCCCATCTGAATCCCCCCATCTCTATTATGCGAAAGTGTTCCTTTTATGGCAGACCTGGTCTAGTACCCCGAAAAAGGATGCCCTAAGTTTGCTGGGTAAAACTATGTCTTTTGTGACTTGAAAAGTTGCATTAGGCAGAGGTTTAGGCAATTATAACTTAAAAGGGGCATTTGGTTTTAGTTACAAATGGAAGATTCCTTCTTGGAAAGTCAAAAGAGAGGTGGGCTGCTTAATACAATGGATGAAAGCTTTGGTTGAAAGTGACATTTGAGAGGATAATGTGGGAAGGTGTCATGCACATGGGGGAACTAAGTTTCCATTGGTTCATGCATTCCAAGCAAATATATAAACCAAAGGAAACTTTCGGGATCCTCCTTTCACTTGAAATCACTCCTTTACTGACCAAACCATTCCTCCTTTACTATCCACTCAAGATCCTACGGGCTTGGACCATGGGTTACAAATATAATACCTACTTTCTTTTGCTAGATTTTTTAATGGCTTTTTTGCTGGAAATCTGAACATACATAAGGCCTTGATGTGGATTCTTTTTGCTGCATATCCTTTGGCCTGACCGAGATCCTTGCTGCATGTCTTCTGATCTGACCGAGATCCTCTTCTTTTGTTTCTTTATTATTATTATTATTTCTTTCTTTTCTTTTTATTCTTTTTAGGATTTTAGGCCTTCATGGTCTTTCTTAGCTTCATGAATTGGACATTCTTTTGTTAAGGCCCATGGTCTTTCCTTACTTTTTATGAATGGGCTTTCTTGTGAAATTTTGGCCCTCAACATTAGCCCCCTGAGCTCGTGGGTTACCTGTAGCCCATGCGCGAGAAAATAAATAGTTCTTGGACACTTTCCTGGTTTATGGAACCAATGTGTAGATTAAATAATTCCTGAGGGAAACTCCAAAGGAATTGCTACACTTTTTTCATGGAATGAACTAACGTGTTGTCAAAGATTAAAATTCACCTTTATTTTGTTGAATCGAAGTACTTCCAAGCCTTTGGTGAGTTTGCACCTTGTAGGAGGAGGGAAATGTTGCTAGCTAGTTTGCAATGTCATTGGCTAATCTCTTTGTATAGAGATTTACAAAAGTATCCATACTTTTGCGGCTTCGAGTGATGTACTCTTGGAATTTTTTCTTTAAGTTACACATTCCTTGCTTCCTTAGGCTCTCTTGAACCAATTCCTTTCAAGGAGGTTAATATTCTGCACTTTATGCACCCACTTTTGGGTTTTCATACCCACTTGTGGCTCTTTCTCTTTGTACCCCTCGTTGGGCCTTGCTTACAATTTACACCCTTTGCTGGGATGTGCTACAACTTGTCCCTATTGCTAGGATGTGCTATAAGTTGTACCCATTGCTGGTACGTGCAACAAGTCGTAGCCATTTCCAGTACGTGCTACAGGTTGTAGCCATTACTATGATGTGCTTACAATATGCACGCATTATTGGGACATGCTATGGCTTGTATCCATAAACTCTTACTTTTGACCAATTTCTTGGTTGTACTTGGAAACTTTTGCTCTTGGGCTAGGTACATGAAAACTTTGTTCTCTCCAAGGCTTAGGCCATGTCACTTGAAAAAAAAAATTTTGGCCAAGTCTTGGGCCAGGTACATGGAAAGTTTGTTCTTCCCAAGTCCTAGGCCATATCACTTGAAAAATTTTTGTTCTAATCAAGTCCTGGGCTAGGTACATGGAAAATTTTCCCTTTCCCAAGTCCTAGGCCATGCCACTTGGCAAATTTCTATTCTAATCAAGTCCTGGGCTAGGTACATAGAAAATTTGCTCTTTCTCAAGTCCTAGGCCATGCTTTTTAGAAAATTTATGTTCTGATCAAGTCCTGGGCTAGGTACATGGAAAATTTGCTCTTTCCCAAGTCCTAGGCCATGCCACTTGAAAATTTTCTGTTCTGATCAAGTCCTGGGCTAAGTTCATTGAAAATTTGCTCTTTCCCAAGTCCTAGGCCATGCCACTTGGAAAATTTAAGTTCTGATCAAGTCTTGGGCTAGGTACATGGAAAATTTGCTCTTTCCCAAGTCCTATGCCATGCCACTTGGAAAATTTATGTTCTGATCAAGTCCTGGGCTATGTACATGGAAAATTTGCTCTTTCCCAAGTCTTAGGCCATCCTACTTGGAAAATTTGTTCATGGCCATTGAATTTTTCAATCTTTAGAAAAGGTTCATTTGTAGCCTCCCATTCTCAAGTGGAGTTACTGAACTGATTTCTTTTCTTTTCTCTAAAGAGTTAAGGATTTGTTTCCTTCTCAAAGGATCTTCTAAAATATCCTCTCTTGGCTGTGAACTAATACTTCATGAAAATGCTCTTTTTTTATGAGCCATCTAAGGTTACTCTCACTGGTGAACTGGTGGCTAGGAATAGCTTCACCAAAATGATTCTGTCATGGTGTTTTCTTCAGGTGGGGGATCCTGGAAGAGAAAAGCTTCTTTTAGGCATGCTTGTTAGAGGCTGACTTCACAAACCTCATAATTTGTTTCTTTCTAGGGATCTCTACCACTACTACTTTTCTAGTGATCTTCTCACTCAATATGTACTCTTCTTCTTTGGGGAACTAAACCTGTAAGTTTGCTACAACTTAGCTCTTGACAGCTCTGGGGATCCTTCAGACTTATGTTTTATTGAGAAATTAATATTCGCCACTAGGCCACACTTCATGATCGCAAGGGCTGTTGGAGGAGAGCTTTTATTGGATGGGAGCTCATCGCTAATAGGATTTAGTGGTATGAAAAGTAATGATTCAATTGTTGAGATGAATGACTGCCAAACACGCCTTTTCCATGTTGGGATACCTCATTTCGGTATCTTTTAATGCTCTATATGCTTGGGATTAGGATCCCAAGTACAACAATAATGACTTTGCCATGGACTAGTTCCCATAAGGGAGGCAAATGACTCATGATTTGTTAAAATTTTATAAAAGACATTCAGTTGCTCGACTCCCCATATGAAAACATTCTCCTTTTTCAACAGTTTGGATAGTCCACTAGTGACCAAGGCTGGCCTTGGTGTGAACTTCTAATGTAAGAAATTCTTTCCAAAAAGCTCTTGAGTTCCTTGACCATGGCTTGCCTCTTCATGGTTGATATTGTCGTTGTCTTGATTGGATCTATGAGGAGATTAACATTAGGCAAAGGAAATTTACCCTTTGGACTTTGGGAGAGAAAGAAGGGCAAGGCCTCTTTCCTTCTTCTCTCTTTTATTTTGCAATAGCTTATCACTGTTGTTGCAGTGTATTTATTTTTCTCTTTCAACTGATGAGTTACTATTTTCTTCCTTGCAGTCCAAGTGCAAATCAAACCCCAAGAAAGGTAGGAGTCAATCGTTTGGTGATGATGTCGTATGGCCTTCTTTGTGCCTCTCTTTGTTTGTTTCCACCCCTTTTTGGTACTGTATACTTAGGTATATTTTTTTTTGCAGGTGGAGGTACCTCTTCCCACAACTGGCAGAACTTTGGGAGAAGAAGTGGTCACTGCTCCTTCTACTGGCTTTTCAGGCGTAGAAGGGGAAGGCCCCTGGTGGTGGTATAACTGAGGAAACTAGGCAGCCAATGTAGGGTGTCTAGTCCATTTCGTCTATTGTTCTCCTGGCTACTCGAGATCCTAAAGCTTCTCAACTCCCTATTTCCCAAGATCCCTATGAGGAATATATCACTGATTTTGTTTGAGAAATTACAAAGCGCTCACTAAGACATGTTACAAGGTCCAAATGAACTCAAAAAATTACAGACTTAGATGGCACTCTCAGCCTTCAAGACTTACAAAGTTTGAGTCCTTATGGATCTGAATATGTTTTATAGTGGCTGCCCTGGTACATTGGGCAATATTTTTCCTCTCCTTACTACTTTCTTTGAATGTTTTAATGGAATTTTCTCAATGATTCTACTCTAATCCACTATTGCTGAAATAATCCTTCATTGTTGCTGCTTCCTCCTTTTATAGTGTCACCTTACGACTCCGGGATACCACTGGTTCCCTCTCTTTGCTCCCTTGAGTAACAAAGCCCGCAGCGTGCCAACGGCTTTAGTGGCTGGCCCATTCGTTATTTCTCACAGTTTTCTTCTTTTGATGCCTTTTATCCAAAAGTCTTTTGCTAACCTTCCATTTTAAGATGTTTTCAAGGGAGCTAACCTTCAATTTCTCTTTCTCCAAGGCTTTTCTATTTTCCTTTTTCCAGACTTCAGCTTTTTGGCCGCCCTTCCTTTTTTGTCATTTTTCCTAAGTGAGCCGATTCTATTCCTGCCAGATTGAAAGTTCCCCTAGCTACTTTCCTTCATAGTTTTTGTTCCTGGGTTCCCCAAGGTACCAGCTTCCTTGTTCGTGAGTTGTTGCTCTCCAAGCCCTCTGGTTCTTTGCTGCATCACTAGGTGCTTAAGAATGACATAGCTGTCCTTCGTTTCTTGTGCTTTTTGGTTCCCCTTGTGAGTTGTCTCAATCCCACTTTGGTTGTGCTGCACGTCCTAGGGATCCCGGGCTCTTGGCAGTCTTCGAGATCCCGGCCCAGTTCTTTCTACTAGAGACTCTTTGGTCCTTAGATCTTGGCAACCTGGGCCCTTTTCTTTCCTCCCTTTTGTTTTATGGGCTCTAGAACTTGCCTCTTCATGGATCTTGGGCCTTAAATCTTTTGGACCTACCATCCTTTCCATTTGTGAGCTCAACCCCTTTTTAATTTTTACTTTCCATGGGATTGGCTCAATGTGCTATTTCTTTGGGCCTTGTGTCATGATTTTTTTAGACCTCAACGTTTAGCCCCCTGAGCTCGTGGGTTGTCTACAGCCCACGCATGAGTGATACTGAGTTTTAGTTTCTGTAGGACATCCTTCTTCACTATTTTAATTATCCTTGGGTTCCCTTCTGTAACATCCTAACCTATTAGAATAATTAATTTATGGGTTTATATGCTTGTTATCATTTTAATTACTTTAAGTGCATAAAAGTTTGATGTTGTGATATTATAAAACATATATATATATTTTTTTTAAATCTTGTAGAAATGAGTTTTATAAAGTTAAGGATATATATGAAAAGTTATCTTGCACTTCGGGTTTTTCTAAAAATATAAGCTCTTAAAGGGTACAAAGGAAAATTTTAAAAAATGGTTAGGTGAGCCACCAACCCACTATTTCCTTTGCCATACGCGTACCCCTAATCAAAGCCAATTCTCTCATCTTTCTTTGCTAGTCCAAAACAAGTTCTTGGGTCATCTTTCCTTGCTTCTTTGTTTTTTCTTCTCTCTTTGCTTTCACACGGCTACACCACTCTCTTCTCCTTTCACCAAAACAACATAATCCTCACTCTAAAGAAGAAAGTAAGAGCCTAACACTAAAGTTTCTGCTTCAAAGGTTGTGGGTAAGTAAATCAAAACCTCATTTGATTTTGGGTATGTTGATAGTATGATTGTTTTGTTCATTTTCTCTTCTTTGTTCTCAAATCTGATTTCAGGGGCTGAACTTGTGATTCTGTTTTTGTAAGTTGAAAGTTTAATGGTGTTATGGTCTATTAAATGCTTAATAATTTATTTTAATGTTTATAGTCTTGGTATAAAAATGCCCAAATGAAATGAAGACCTATTGCTATTAGTTGATGATTTTGTAAGAAAATCTGTTTGAGCTGTCACTGTGACAGATTTGGGGTTTACAAGAAGAAAAATATGTATTAAATCATTTGCTGTGAATTAGGTTACTAGGAGTAGTTTTTATGAATTCTAAAACACATGTAGTTGTTATGGAGGTGGTCGCACTGCATTTGGATTAATAAAAAAATAATGGTTCAATTTCTAAGTTGCATGAATTTCTGTCAGGACAGATTTGAGCACGTTGCATTGTACGATTTTTAATAAATCATGGTTTTATTCTTTGGCTTTGAAATTAATACGGTATAAACTAGAAATACAGCGGAGTAGCTCTTTAAAATTTCATGACATTTGGATGTGTTTTGGTAGCCAATTTGTATTTTACAAACGAGGCATCTGCTGCTGAAATGAGCAGTAAACAGGGTAAGATAACTATAATTTTATGGATTTAATTTTGAAGTTATGATTAATGTTTTGAGCTATAATTTAATGTGATTATCTTTTGGTATGTTTAGATCATAGTGGAATTTTTATGCCTTAGTTTCTCTATGTTTTAGTATGTAATGTGTTTGATGATTGTACCTTGTTTTGGAGAAACTCTATGTGATGGGAATTAAGATTTTACTAAGTTTGAAAGTTAGGTTGTGTTAGGGGTGTAGGTTTATATTTTTAGGAAGATTTGTTAGTAATAAGTTTTGGTCTTTCATATAGGTGACGAGAACGAGATCACGGACACTTGAGCTCCTCTGGTACAATCTCTTGCGTCTTCTGTTTTTAGGTAAGGGATATGTGACATGTGCATTTGATTAATCATGAGGTTATTTTAAAGTATATTATGCATTAAAAATGTTTTGATTAGAGATATGGCATATAATCATGTTTCAGACAAGATGTGTTCATGAGCTTCGAAACTTATGTATGTGATTTAAGCATATTAATGCTATTGTTAATTTCATGAACATGATGTTTAAAGAAAAGAATAAAAATGCTTATTATGAAATGTCATGCAAACTATGAATTTTACTATTATTGAGGATGGCGAAACGTCCGCGCTCAATCAAAGCATTATTGAGGATGGCAGTACGTCCGTGCTCAATCAAAGTATTATTGAGGATGGCAGTGTGTCCGCGCTCAATCAAAGTACGTACCGAGGATGGCGGTTCGACTGCGCTCGATCAAAGTATAAGTTTATGTTTATTCTAATAAGAAAATGGAGGACAATTATTTTCCTATAAAGAGCGTATAAGTTATTATTATGAATAGTATAAAATACTATGCATTAAAATATGTTCTCTTATGTAAATGTCCATAAAATGTTTAATTTACATGCATTCTTATCAAAGACCCATAGAGCTTAAAAACCTTACTGGGCTTCGAAGCTCACCCTATTATATTTCAGTGCACAGGTTCTTCTTGGAAGCAGCGAGAGTGTTAGAGGTGGCAAGATTCTGTGATTCTCTTTTGTTACACTATATAATCTTTTTGTTGTATAATAGTTTAGCTCTTTAGTTGAATAGGAGGAATCAAGATATACTTGATCCTTGAGCACAGATATAATTCTGAACTTTAGTTTGTTTTGAACCCCAGTTGTATGTCTTTGGGGTTAGGTTTGTAAATAAGAGTTTTGCTAAACGTTTAGCTATGTAATATTTACACGAACACTTGAAGTTTCAACCAAGTGGTAATCTTGCAAAGTTCAAATGAATGAATTTTCAAGGTTTTCATCATTTTTGTATATTATGGCATTTATGAAAGAAAATAAGCAGGTAAACAGGAAATAATTCTTGTTAAGCACCTTCAGTTTAGGTTGGTTCGTATTAGTATTGAGGTAAACTTGATATTAACATGCCGGTCATGCTCTAAATGCTAAAGTACAAGTTTAGGTCGCGACACCTTCTCTCTTCTTTCAGGATCGTGACTTCCCTTGGATCGAACCCAAAGGAAATTTATCCTTTGGATGCGCCTTATTTAATTTGTGGGAGTACACGCCAATAAATCTTCAATTTTTTTTTTCAGCTCCACCAGTTGCTTCTTTTTTTTATATTCTTTTTTTTTTTTTTTTTTTTTTTTTTGTATCGATAACTAACTGTTGATTAGGATAAGCCTCAGGTTCCTTGAGTCAACCCCTAAGTTCACCTTTTCTAGTTTTTCCTTTGGTAGGATTTATGCCTTCCTTTCCATATCCATAAGTTTCTCTAGGATCTTCATAAGCAGTATATTAACCTTTCCTCCAAGTTTCTTCTTTTTCTAGGATAGGAGCCCCCCAGGATCTTAGAGATGGGATATTGTGGCTCATCGTATCCCTAAGTTCCACTATGATCTCTTCCTGTGCTATCCCTCTTGTAAGCTAAATTCAAGTATCGCGTGCCTTCATAAGCAACATTCTACCTTCCCTCCAAATTTCTTCTTCTTCTGGGATAGGAGCCCTCGAGATCCTAGAGATGGAAGCCTCTGGGATCCTAATAATGGGATATTCTTCAGCTGGAGCTGACTCATCATAGAATATGTTTTTCCCAAAGTTTACTTCATGCTAGATGAAGGAACTAGGATTAGCAGCAATTTTTGTGCCCTTCCCATTCAGTCCCTATTTCACGTACCAATGGTACATTAAGAGGATCAGGCGATATTTTTTATGCCATGGTCAACCTTTAGAGCTAGTTGTGTGTGTCCTTCAGTGGACTCTATAGCTTCTCCAAATCTTTTTATTTCCATGGGTAAGCCCAATTGTTGAGCTGCAAGAAATGATAGATGCATTGTATAGTTGTTGAGCTTTCAATAATGTTGATTTTGCTACTGACTTGCAGTATAGTGTTTCTATTGATTTTCTTCAAAATATATTCAAGTTCCGCCAAACAATAGGCTTTAGCCCCCAAGACATGAGGTGGTTGTTGAATCATGCTTGATCCACCTTCTCTTGTTGTGGAACTTCTATATATCCTTTTTCCTGATGCTTCCATTTTTTTTTTTTTTTTTTCATTTTACTTTGCTGGATCCATGGAAATACTTTGCCTTTGCTAGAACCAATGATCTCCTAGGTTTTGCTAGAATTGAAGGTGTACTCAGCTTTGCTAGAATAAAGGATCTTCTCAGCTTTGTTGGGATCAAAGAATTCCCAGGCTTTACTTTCCTGGAGTCAAGGATATCCTAGACTTTGCTGGAATTGAGGGTGTACTCAGCTTTGCTGGAATAAAGGATCTCCTCAGCTTTGTTTGGATCACGGATCTCCTAGGCTCTGCTTCCCGAAGTTAAGGATCTTCTAGGCTTTGTTAGGATCATGGAACTACTCCATTTTGCTAAATCGATGGGTGGAGCCAAGGAACTTGTCCATTTCACTAACCTGCGCCATATGATATTATTATCAAGCTGCTGCAAAATTATTTAGCCCCACAACATGAGGCAATTGCTTTTGCTATGTAATTTACATTTCATTAGGCCTCTTTGATTCGCTTACTTCTCTTTCTTCTTTTTAAACAAATGAAACAATATCATGAATATTTTTTTTTATAAAGAAAATATATTAGCCCCCCAAATGTGGGGACATTGTTTAATTATGCAGCTCATACAATCTTCATTTCATCAATCTCTATATATATATTTTTTTAATTTGCTCACTTCTCCATTTTTTTAGTGATGAGACAATGTTATGATTATTTTAATATTACGATGTGACCCTTTTTCTTTTAAGAGAGTAGGGCAATGATCCATTATGTTCAATCGTAAAGTGCAGAAAATAATGATGCATAAAACTTATTTTATGTTGGGAAGTTCCCCAAAATTCCACCAACTTTAAGAATAACTTTCCTTCCTCTTGGTGTTTCCTACCTTAAGAGCCATGCTTACAAAGGGACTGCTTGTTCCCTCTCCTTTTTCCTAGTCCCTAGTGGAATCGCCAAAATGTGAGGGTCCTTTTTGGACGGTACCTAGCCCCATGTAGAAACAAGGATCCCAGGCCCTTTATTTGTTGTTTGGTGGACTAGGCTTGGTTCACCGCAGCTAAATGAGGGCTGGTTACAAATCAAGTTATGCGTAAGTCACATAAATCTCATCAAGGCAAAAGTGTGATTCCTCCTAAGCAATAAAATACCATTGTAAGTGTTTTAGTGCCACAAAATGACCCTTTACTCTAAAAAAATAAGTAAAATAAGTATTCATAACATTCACAATGAGAAGGAGACTGAAATAGAGCATTTGAGGCTTATCTTTTATTGTATAAACATTTAAAAGAGTACATTCACTTGGTACCCCGGGCGTACTGTCGTAGTAGCCTGGACGTACTGTCGTGGTACCCTAGATGCGATGCCGTGGTTCCCAGGGGTATTAAGTTTGTAAGAACCCAGAAAACTAATTCTTTGAACTATACTATTTTTTTACATGCTTATTATGCAATACGATCTTTCTCCAAGTCTTTTACTGTGTGAACACTTAAAAGAGTTTATTTACTCGGTACACCAGACGTATTGGTTATGGTATCCCTGTCGTACAAAGCCTATAATCCCAGAACACTAATTCTCTGATCTATACAATTTTTCTCCATGCTTATTATGCAATGGAGCTTTTTCCTTTCCCTTTACTTCTATATGTCCTACATAAAAATACATTACACAATACATATATTTTCAAATAATTGTTAGTTTTCTTAGATTAGGATATGCATTTTAATTTATAAACATATATATATATATATATATATATAAATGAATTTCATGAGAATGTCAACCACGGGGATCCTAGCCCCAATTCTCACAGACTTAGTGCTCTTGCACAAGACTTGTGAGATTTAGAACTCAAGTCCAAGTGGCTTTGCTTGGGTATTGCCTTCCAAGATAGTTAGGTGAGAATGATTTTTGTGGGAGAGAGTGATATCTAATGTGTGCATGTTTTGGCATATATTTCTTTGGAGGCTAAGTGATATTTTGAATGATCTCAAGGATATGGGACAAATTCCTCCACCTTGGCTCTTATTTTTGTTTCTTTCTTTCTCTTTCTTGCTAGGCTTTTAAAGCTCTAAGAATATGTGTTTTAAACCTCTGAACTTTTCCCTTGAATACTCATTTTCCTCCCATCTGAATCCTCCCCTCTCTGTTATGCAAATGTGTTCCTTTTATAACAGACCTGGTCTATTACCCTAGGAAAGGACGCCCTAGGTCTGCTGGGTAAAACTATGTCCTCTATGACCTGAAAAGTTGCATTTGACAGAGGTTTAGCTTATTTGGACAATTATAACTTAAAAGGGGCGTTTGGCTTTAGTTTCAAATGGAATATTCCTTCTTGGAAAGTCAAAAGAGAGGTGGGCTGCTCAATACAACGGATGAAAGCTTTCGTTGAAAGTGAAATTTGAGAGGAAAATGTGGGAAGGTGTCATGCACATGGGGGGACTGAGTTTCCCATTGGTTCGTACATTCCAAGCAAATATATGAATCAAGGGAAACCTTCGGAATCCTCCTTTCACCACAAATCACCCCCTACCGACCAAACCATTCTTCCTTTACTATCCACTCGGGATCCCACGGGCTTGGACCATGGGTTACAAAGATAATACTTGTTTTCTTTTACTGGATTTTTTAATGGCTTTTTTGCTGGAAATCTGAACATACATAGGGCCTTGATGTGGATTCTTTTTGTTGCATACCCTTTGGCCTGACCGAGATCCTTGTTGCATGTCTTCTGGTCTGACCGAGATTCTCTTCTTTTTTTTCTTTATTATTATTATTATTATTTCTTTCTTTTTTTCTTCTTTTTGGGATTTTAGGCCTTCATGGTCCTTTTTAATTTCATGAATTGGGTCTTCTTTTGTTAAGGCCTATAGTCTTTCCTTACTTTTCATGAATGGGCTTTCTTGTTAAGACTTGTGTGTTACTCCTGTGAGATCTGAGAGGTTTTGTACCTTCTAACTCCATAAGTATCTACCAAAACAAGAGCTACAATTAAGTGCTAGTGGAATCTAGTTGCAGCTACAAGATCAACAACGGGTGATTTGGAATCTTTAAGTGGGATTTCAAAGTCAAAAGCGTGGGAACTTGTGTACTACAAATCTAAGAGAGAAGAGTCTGTAGATTTGGAGCTTGCACATAGTCGTGTCAGTAAGTTAATACTAGATCGAGGTAGCAATAGATTTAGAGTTAAATCTTTTGTAAAAACTTCAATTCTCTATTAGTGGATTTTTTTTACCTTGAGAATAACTAGGTCAAATCCTCCCCAAGTTTTTACCTTAAAATAGTTTGTTTCATTGGTTTTTCTGAGTGATTATATTTGTGTGTTATTTATTTTTTTGCTGCTATTGATAATATGATCTTTCAGTGTTTAACCTAGATCTCATAATTAAGCTAAGTAATCACTTGGCTAATATATTAAGTTAAACAATATGTTTTAAGGGGGTCTAAACAAGCAAACACTTTCTATGCCATTATTTTACTTTTTTTTTTTTCTCTTAGCTCTTGTCTCATCAAATTCCTCTCTCTCTCTTTTTCTCTATCTCTCACTTTGTGAAGTTAATAATAAACAAAAAAATGAAAACTGATTATTTAAATAAAGAATATAGAATAGATAATATAATGTGAGTGTTTTTGAAAAGTAAAAAAAGTACATTTTAGTGTCCATTTGGAGTAGCTTATTTAATTAAAACTGAAAACTTTTTGCTGATAGTATAGAAAAAATGTTAAAAAATAAGCTGAATAGTACAGTAATATTGATCTCATCATTTTGGATAAATCATATTTATTGTTTATTGTTTCCTTTGCCTTCTTTAACGCGTTCATATCTAACTGAGTACCGTATAGTACTGAATCAGTAGCATGCAATTTCGAAGTTGAAATTATTTGTGTATATTAGTATATACAATACATGCCTATGGATGCGAGGACAAATGAATTTGATTGAATAAATGAACTTGATTGAATAAATAAATTTTATTTAACATTTACATTTTTTCGTATTCTTCTAGCTATTTTAGCAAAAGCTACCGAGCACTGGACCAAGAAAAAGAATAAAAAAAAAAGTATTAAAGAAACACCAAAACAATGTATGTATCTTTTTTTTTTTTTTTTTGGATAAATCTAAGACTTTTCTATTTCACAACTTGAATGAACTAGTGACCTTCACCACCATCACTAGGTCCCGATGGCAACCTTTGAAGCCAATACGCCATGATGTCCTTTGCCTTCACATAAATAGGGGAATCTGTCTGGAGGCTATTAGCATTGCCAAAATCCTCAGATAACATCCTTGTTGCTTCAACACCAACATGGCTTAAAATAGCCACACAGATAACAAAAATGATCAAACGGGTGCTTGTATTTCTGAAATTCATCTTGGTTTTTTGGGTCAAAATAAGCGGTGTGGGAACTAGAAAAAGGTTTTGTATTCTTTGAAAAGAGCTTTCAGCTAAATGCTTGTGGATGAGTGTGGCAAACTATGAATTATGTGAAGGTATATATAGGCGCCAGAGTCTGCACCCTGTGGGATTTGGTGGGCTTTTTTGAGTTGACGAGGGAATTTTGAAAGGGTCATGCACGTTAAGTCTGAAAAATAGCCATAAGTTCTTTGGTTTTGCTTGGTAAACAGGAAACATGTGCTCCCATGTATGAATTTGTCAACCACTAAAAGTTTGAATATACTATTTTATTTTTAACGGCCTTGTTATTGACATGAACCCAGAAGTCAATATTGGTGCAGAGACATACTGGACATTCTACTTCATTGTAGAGCTGAAATTTCATATGGGTGACTTTAAGGGTGTGTTTAGCAAAAATTTATTTTTGTTAATTTATTTTATTACTTAACTTATTTTTGTTATTATTTATAAGTTTTATTGTACTTTTTGATACTATTTATGATTCTCGCTATACTGTTTCAGTTAACTTTTACCTTTATCTACCATACTTTCAATGAAAAATTTTCAGTTTCAGCAAAATAAATGAATTCCAAGTCGACCCTTAATTGATAATTCAGTCCAAAGAATGGACTACACCGTTAGTCATGTTCGCTCCTTGATTTTGAATGGATAGGTGTTTTAAGAAAACACCTAGTCGCGTGTTGGAATTTTAAGCATTTTGCTTCATTTGATATGTGCCTTTTTTTTAATGTCCTCAAATACAATAGGGGACCTCGCCAAAAAAAAATTAAAAATACCATAGGAATAAAAGTCAAATGACTCATTTCTAGGATATTACCTACAATGCCGCCTCAACTATGTAGGCCGCTTAGGTAAATAGCCTAACGCTCCAAAATTAAAAATAACGGTGGGCCATGTTAACAAATATAAAATATTATTATTATTTATTGGTGGGGGTGGTTGGTATGGGTGTGTTGGGTTCTTTCTATTTTTTTTGGTAACTGATAACCTGCAGTCGGGGGTGGCTGGCCATGGATTGAGATTAGATGCAATATCAAGAATATTGCACTTAATACAATTCATCAACTTTTTTTCATAACTTTTTTTTATATTCTTTTTACTTTTTAACTTTAACCTTGTAACTTTCTTTTTATATATTTTATTTAATAGTTAAAATTAAAAGTACTTTAAGATCGGCAATCTTCTCTCTTGATGGTGCGGGCGAAAATTGGTGTTGGTGGTAAAGGAATTGTGATTGTGGCTGGTGGGGAGAGTGCAAACCCTTGCATAAACAAGAGTGCACGAGATAAGAGACTCATCGTTGATGGACAATTGGACCGAGGCTAAATATGTACCATCACTACAAAAACTATGTACCATATACTTTTGCATAAAATAGTTCAATTTTTTTCATATCTTAGGGAAAACTTTGATTGAAACATAGACATTTTTAAACTAATCGTGAATCAGGAGTTTAATTGACAAAAATTTAAAACTTATAATAGATCTTGCAAATGATCTCAATTTTTTATTTATTTATTTATTTTTATGATTTTGGCTCAAAACTTTCAAATAATCACATAATCATTATTTTAGTAGCTCATAACGAGAAACCAAGGGACATTATTATTTTACAAAAGAAAAACCATTTAATTTATAAATTCCTATCTCCACCAAAAGTCACATTTTCTAAGCTCATATATGTGTGTGTGTGTGTATATATATATATATATATATATATATATATAACTTTTAGATGAGTAACAGCTCATTTTCCATCACCTTTTGCTACCAATCTTGCTCCCTCATCACTTGAAACTTGATAATGTAAAAAAAAAAAAAAAAAACCATTTTCTATTTGCATTGAAGAAAATGTTGAAATATGAAGAAATTGATAGAAGTGGACCCTGAAGAGAGCGTGCTACGTGTTATTGAGATTTTTTCACATTGTGCAAAAGAATCGGAGCTTGACCACATGTTTTTGAAGGTTGCAATGGCTGCATCAGAATGCGTTCAAAAGTATATAGATACGAGGTTTGATGTATGAGATTGTTTACTTCAATTTTATGAGAACATTTGAAAAAAAAATTGAGTTGTCACTCATATATGACATCCATGCGTAAGCTCCAATTTTGAAATGGTAAATAATTTTTAAACCCTTCTCCTTCTCTCTCTCCTGGTAGTAATATACCGATGCATGCAACTAATACATTTTCATGGATAAAGTCAATTAGGTTAAACCTATTATAACATTACTTACTTTGTAGTAAGGTGTGAGCAGGAAATTTTAAGTTAATTTTAAAAACGAGGAACCAAAATTCTATATAAAAAGTCTAGCCTATAATTGTTTAAGTTGGGCTCGAAGACAGACTAATAATTAAGTAGATAGCATAATCCGTGTGTGCTTCTACAATGCTCTTAGTTTCGTAATTCACTTTCTTTTAGAAATAAATGAATTTTGATATTCTTATTATTGGCTTTTTGTAAGCAAAATATTTTTCATTGCCATATATATTGAATAGTGTAAAATTTCTAAATGCACGTGATTACATGATTACTAATCCTATTCAGTAACACGTTCTTCTACATTTTTCTATATAACCACTTCATTTTTTGTGGTGTATATTATAATTGATGTATTCTATGGTTTCAGATACAATTGGAGGAATATTAGCATTTGTCCAAGACATAGAGGCGTCAAATGAAAAACTCAAGCATATGTTGTTTCAAATTGTGCTATTTAAAGTTTAATAATAATATTACTTGAGGATATTGTGTTACCTAAATTCATATTATTGCATATTTGAATCTTAAGAGCTATGTCGATTGGGGCATTTTAAACCCAAAATCAATATGAAGTCAGAGCTGAAATTTGATATGGGAGACTTTATTGTTAATTCAGTCCAATGTTCAGAAAAGTTGAATGGACTTCATCGCTAGTCATGCTCTTTGCTCCTTGTTTTTGAATGGAGATGTGTTTTAAGAAAACACCTAGTTGCGTGTTGGATTTTTAAGCATTTTGCCTTGTTTAATATGCACCGTTGTTTATGTCCTCGATACAATAGGGGAAAAAAGTCAAATGACTCATTTCTATAATATTACCTTTAGTGTCGCCTCAACCATGTAGGCGCTTAGGTAATGGTCTAATGCTCCCAAATAAAAGAAGGCCTTTTGATTAATTAATATATTATTATTTATTTGCCTTAGAGCATTTGTATCAGAATATGTATAATAGAAAAATGTTTCAAATTTACACATTCAAACTCTAAAATAACCTACATCATATCAAGCTAAGAATGTGTAAATTTACAAAGTTCCTATAATAACCGTGTACATATACATGGTTACTGTAACTTTCTATTAGGTTCTAAAGATTTAGAATTAAATGTTAAAAGTCCTATTTTGTTTATGTTGACAAACCAATAACAAAAACAAGACAAATCTCAAGAACATTCAAGCTGTAGGAAAAAGAATTGAAATTCAGTGAAGCTCAACTAATCAAAGAATAGGCTCTACTAATCAAAAATCGCAGTAAAGTAGTTTTTGAAGAATTTTAAATCAAACCCAAGCCAACAAAAATGTTTAGGATTTCAGTCCAACACTCCTAAAATATAAAAGGAAAACTCTAACTACGTTTTGAAGACTCTTGGAAAACTTGTGAGTTACTCATGTGACATCTGAGAGATTTTGTACATTTTAACTCCACAAGTATCTATCGAAATAAGATCTACAATCAAGTACTGGTGGAATCTAATTGTTGCTAAAAGATCAACAACTGGTGATCTGGAATCTTTGAGTGGGATCTCAAAGTCATAAGCATGGGAGCTTGTGTGTGCTACAAATTTAAGAGAGAAGAGTCTGTGGATTCGGAACTTGCATGTGGTTGTGTCAGTAAGTTACTACTAGAGGTAGCATAAGATTTAGGGTTAAATCTTTTGTAAAAACTTCAACTCTTTATTAGTAGATTTTTTTACCTTGGAGATAGGTCAAATCCTATTCAAGATTTTACCTTGAAACTGTTCATTTCATTGGTTTTTCTGGGTGATCATATCTATGTGTTATTTACTTCTGTGCATGATATGATCTTCATTGTTTAACCTAGATCTCATAATTAGCCTAAGTAATCACTTGGCTAATATATTAGGTTAAACAATTTGTTTTAAGGGATCTAAAGTTCTAAAAAAACAAACACTTTCTATACCATTATTTTAATTTTTTTTCTTTGAGCTCTTGTCTCATCAAATTCCTCTCTCTCTCTCTCTCTCTCTCTCTCTCTCTCTCTCACACACACACACACACACACACACACACTTTATGAAGCTAATAATAGACCAAAAAAAATATGAAAAATGATTATTTAAATAAAACAGAATGTAGAATAGATAATATAATGTGAGTGTTTTTGAAAAGTAAAAAAAAAATCTTAGTTTTCGTTTGAAATAACTTATTTAGCTAAAACTGAAAAGTTTTGCAAAAAGTGTAGAAAAAATGTTAAAAAATAAGCTAAGTAGTACAGTGAGACCCATGAATAATATCAAAAAGTGAAATGAAACCTATAAATAGTAGCAAAAATAAGTTAAAAGTGAAGATAAGTTGAAAAATTCAGCTTATTCCAAACACACACTTATACCAAAATTTACAGAAATTTTGACGAGAATATTCTTAAAATGGGCAAGAGTTTTCCTTTATAGGAAGGCTAATACTAATATTATTAAAATGGTACATGATCATGACAATACTTTGAAATTAAACTACTTTTTGCTGATCAAAAACAGTGTTTTTTGCATATTTTTTCTAAAGGTTCCAACTTCCAATAGCTCACTTGCTACGGCACATGTTCTCTTGCAGCCACTTTATTTTTTCCTTGGTCGAAAAATATGGTAGACCCTATGTTATTTGGCCAATATTGTAGTCATCCTATCACTTTTAATTTCTAGCTGCTATAGTAGTGTAACCATCAACACCTTCTTTATCACAATTAATCACCATCATCATCATTATCACTATCAGTGGCAGCGCCACATTATGCTCAGGATGTCTTGAAAAAAAAATTATATATAATAATTAAAATTTTTTTATTTGTTTACCCTTAAAAAAAAATCAGGAACACCCTCAATCAAAATTAGGAACACCCTCAAATTAAAAATAAATAAAAAAAATTATTTGTTATACTTTCAAGCAAAAAAAAAAAAAAACCCCAAAAAAAATATTGAACTAAAATCTGAAAATAAACAAATAAAATGAAATTGTAACAGAGCAAAACAACGGATGGCAAGCCCAACATCAAGCCCATGACAAGCCCAACAGATTATAGAGGAAGCAAACCCACAAATTCTTAAAAAATAAAAAATAAAAAAGCTCCAATATAGAGCAAATCACTAAATCAGAAACCACAAATCACTAAATCAAAAGTCACTAAAAGCTAAAACAAACCTAAAAACAGAGCGACGCCTCCCCTCATCGAAGATCGATCTAGTCGCAGTCCAGAGCACATCGTCGCTCGCTCGCCCCTCATTGGAGATCGCTCGTCAGTGACGGTCACTGCCTCAGCCTCAGCCTTTAATCCTCCCTGCTCTGGTGCTCCCTCAAGGTATTTCTCTCTCTTTTTCTCTCTGACTCTCTCTCTCTCTCTCTCTCTCTCTCTCTCTCTCTCTCTCTCTCTCTCTCTCTCATCTCAGTCTTTCTTTATTAAAATTTACCCTGATTTTCTCTCTCTCTCTCACACACATTCTCTCTCTCTCAGTCTTTCTTTATTAATATTTACCCTGTTTTTGGCTTTATCCGGTGTTGGTGTTAGTTATATTATTAATTGTCTTTTACTGTTGGTGTTGGTGGCTTTTGGTGAGATACAATAAATTGGCTTTATCTGGTTTACTGTGTATTAGTGCTAGTCCAAGTGTGCAACTAATAATTAATAAATATGGCTATGTGTTGTGTGCTAGTTGATTAGTTCAATTAATGGTCATAAAATATGTAATAAATCACTCTTTCTAAGACTTGGACTTAAGCTATACGGTCTCCATATTTTTGTGCTGCACAATTTATTGATTTTTTTTTTTTTTTTTTTTTGTTAACTAATAGTGTGATGTTCCAAGCATCAAACAACCATAGTAATTAGTTGAACTAATTAATTTTGTTTGTTTGGGATTTTAATTAACCAATAATTAATTGGGAAAAGCAACTAATAAACAATAATTAATAATTTAATTAACCAATACATTATAAAAGACAAAAATATTTAAAATTTTTTTTACAGGACAAAAATATTAAATTATGTTAGGCTAAATAACAATTAATAATTTTATAATTAATGAAACAACAATATAACAAATTATAGTTTATAAAAGACAAACAAAGTAGTGAAACAACTAAACAACAATACATTTGGAAAAAATTCTTGTAGCTGTCACTAGAAAAAATTATGCTTCTTAAAGAACACCTTGAAAAAAAATTCTTGAAGCTGCCCCTGATCACCATAAGCATCTCTCTCTCTCTCTCTCTCTCTCTCTCTCTCTCTCTCTCTCTCTCTCTCTCTTTCTCTCATAATTTACGATTTTTCTCCACCTTCATTTTTCTTTTCTTGAATTGAAAATACTTAATGTTTGAACTTATCTCGTGACCTCGTGCGACGGTGGACTCCCTATTTAGTCTTCTTAGTGGAGACAAAAGCAAAACAAAATTGTATGGAAAAAATAAAATACAATTTGGGTTTCTCTAACGGTCTTATTGTGCCCAGTAGGGGAAAAGGTGGGGGGTTAGCATTGTTTTGGACTGGAGATGTCAATCTGGAAATAAAGTCATATTCTCAGTATCACATTGATGCCACCATCCTTGAGCATGATAGCAATTTTTCCTGGAGATTTACGGGGTTCTATGGCCATCCAGAATCCCACCTAAGAACTGACTCTTGGAAACCCCTCTCTTATCTCAATAATCAACTCTCCTTGCCTTGGTTTTGTTGTGGTGATTTTAACGAAATACTATCTGTGTCTAAAAAATTAGGTGGCCCTCGAAGAACTCAGCGCCAAATGGATG
This sequence comes from Castanopsis chinensis, assembly GCA_032878915.1. Taxonomy (NCBI): domain Eukaryota; kingdom Viridiplantae; phylum Streptophyta; class Magnoliopsida; order Fagales; family Fagaceae; genus Castanopsis; species Castanopsis chinensis. Next base: position 214,445 of record JAVQMG010000041.1, read on the forward strand.
GTTTCAAGGAAGCGATTCATAACTGTGGATTTTAAGGCCTCGGTTTCTTGGGGCCAAAATTTACTTGGTGCAACATGCGAGAAGGCAGTGACAGGATTTCCCTTCGCCTGGACCATGCATTTGCAAATTCGGATTGGCTGAATAAGTTCTGCAATTGCTTCGTCCACCATGTCACTGACTCCACTTCAGACCATTGCATTTTGAGAATCACTAACTCAAAAATTCCTCCTCCTCCCCGAAAGCACCGTTTCCATTTCGAGGCTCTATGGGCCAAACGTGATGACTGTCTAGGCATTATGGAGGCTACCTAGAACAAGGGGTGCATATCCAACACACCGGAGGGTATCGCAGCTAATTTAAACCTTTGTGCATCGGAATTAACCTGCTAGAGTAAAGAGACAATTGGAAATATCCCAAGGAAGATCCAAGAGAAGAGGAAAATGCTTAACTCTCTCTCTGAACAAGACAGGGATGGCTCTCATAGTGCAGTAATCAATGAGGTGAGGAATGAGCTAAATAGCCTCTTGGACAGTGAAGAGACATTATGGCACCAGAGGAGTAAAATCCACTGGTACAAAGAAGGAGATAGAAATACAAAGTTCTTTCATACTAGAACATCTGAGAAAAGAAAAAAAAAACACCAGTTTGGGTTTGTGGAATGATGTTGGTTGCTGGTGTGATGACAGAGACAATATAGCAAGCATAGCGGTGAATTACTTCTCAAAGGTTTACTCCACATGCTTCCCAAGCAGAATTGAGGACATTACTGACACTATACCTGCTCGGGTTTCGAACGAAATGAATGCCGAGCTCACCAAAACATTTACCAGTGAAGAAGTTCTGAGAGCCCTTCATCAACTCCACCCAACCAAATCCCCCAGCCCGAACGGTATGTCAGCCATCTTCTTTCATAAATATTGGAGTATCGTAGGTAGAGATATTACTGATATGGTGTTGAATGTGTTAAACTTAAATATCTCTATGACTGAAATCAACAAGACCAATATTTCCCTAATCCTAAAAACAAATCACCCTACTAAGATGACAGAATTCCGCCCTATTAGCTTGTGTAACGTGGTGTACAAACTCATTTCGAAAGTTCTTGCAAATCAATTAAAAGCTATCCTTCCTTTAGTGATAGCCAAAAATCAAAGTGCCTTCACAGCGAGTAGGCTTATAACGGATAATGTCCTAGTCGCCTTTGAGCTCATGCATTACTTAAATCACAAAACAGAGGGTAAGGATAGCTTCATATCCATCAAGCTGGATATGAGCAAGGCTTTCGACCGGGTTGAGTGGGGCTTCATTAAGAAAGTAATGGAGAAGTTGGGCTTCCACAATAGATAGGTCCCTCTCATTATGCAATGCATCACAATAGTCACTTATTCTGTCATTATCAATGGGGAAGCATTCGGTTGTATTACTCCTTCCAGGGGCCTCCATCAAGGAGATCCTCTCTCTTTGGGCCTTTTTTTGTTGTGTGCTGAGGGCCTTTCAGCGCTTATCCACCAAGCCGCTAGAAACCAAGCTATTAATGGGGTTTCCATCTGCCCGGGCTGCCCTCCTATCTCGCACCTTTTCTTTACAGACGATAGCCTCTTATTCTGTAAGGCTTCTGCCCAAGAGTGCACCGAGCTCATGAAAATCTTAAGCATCTATGAATCAGCTTCTGGCCAAAAAATCAACCCTGACAAGTCAACAGTCTTTTTCAACCCAAACGCCTCCTCGGCCTCAAAGGAGGAGATCCTAAGTATCTTGGGTTCGATGCAAGACTCTTGGCACAAGAAATACCTCAGTCTCCCCTCCCTTATCGAAAAATCAAAAACTCAAGTCTTTGCTGATATTAAGGAAAGAGTGGGCAAGAAACTCGTGGGGTGGAAGGAAAAACTCCTTTCTATTGGTGGTCGGGAAATTCTCATCAAAGCCATCGCCCAGGCAATGCCCACATACACCATGGGCTGTTTCCTCCTCCCAAAAACCTTATGTGATGATTTGGAAAGAATGATGAGAAACTTTTGATGGGGCCAAAGAAACCAAGAGTCAAAAATTGCTTGGGTGAGTTGGAAGAAGATGTGTAAGTCTAAATTGTATGGGGGATGGGGTTCCGGAATCTCCAAGCATTCAACCTTGCTTTGCTAGCGGAACAAGGGTGGCGAATCCTCATAAATTCCACCTCTTTGGTTGCTCGGGTCTACAAAGCAAAATACTTCCCCTATGATACTATTTTAAGATCAAGGCTTGGGTGTAATCCAAGCTACACTTGGAGGAGTATACACAGTAGCTTGGGGGTTCTCAAGGACGGAACTATTTGGAGGGTGGGAAACGGCAAAATAATCCATATCTGGGAAGATCAGTGGCTCCCAACACCTACTACTTATAGGGTGATCTTGCCTCAAGCTGATTTTGACAACTTCCCTATGGTTTCATCGCTCATTGATGTGGATACAAAGTGGTGGAACCCTGAACTGGTGAGATCTATCTTTCTGCCTTTTGAAGCCGACTCTATTCTTAGGATTCCAATCAGCTATAGGCTGCCTGAAGACCAACTCATTTGGATTGGCAACAAAAGGGGCTCCTTCACAGTGAAAAGTGCTTACTATGCGAAAATCTGGAAAGGAATTTCCCCCCATGTGTCCTGGGCATTCTTAGTGATGACTTACTGTAATCTTGTCCTTCGGGGCTCTAATGTAACTCTCTTTCATTGTGGAATGTTAATTCTTCCAAGTTTCCCTTTCAAAAAAAAAAAAAAGAAGTCTACAGCATAGGGTCTACCACATATCCCCACCAAGGAATAAAATAAAGGGGTAGCAAGCGAACACGTGACATAGCAAGTGAGATATTGGAACCTTTAGAAAAAATATGCATAAAACACTGTTTTTGAACAACAAAAGGTCGTTTAATCATAAAGTATTGTCCTGATCATGTACCATTTTAAGAATATGCTTGAGATCTTTTTTTTTAATACATTTTTAAAGGATTTTAGAGGGTGTTTGGCACATGCACTTAAAAACAAATGTTTTATTATTTGAAAATATGTGTAAAAATACGTATAAAGGAAAAAGTATGTGAAAATACGTGTAATATTATTTAAAAATATGTTTTTTTTTTTTTTAAATGATGTACCAAACAGGGCCTTAACCTTTGAAAAAGTCCACTTTGTTGTAGTGGTCTTTACTTCCATGTTCCTCGGTTAATACTTTATAACCTTTAGGCTCAAGTGCTTTCTAAGATTTTTTTTGTTATGATATTTAATTATTTATTTATTTTTTATGTTTCTTCACGGTGAAATATATGTTGTATTTGGCATATATAACCACCCTTTCACACAGAAGTGAAACACACAAACAGATGATCTCATGCCTGCAAATCTACTCCTGTACATATGAGTGTGTGGTTATATATAACGGATATATGATATATTTTTTTCCTTCTTCCTACCACGTCCATTTATAATTGTTGTAAAATAATCTGTTTTAGACAAATTAATATTAAAGAAAAGAGAAAAAAATTGATACAAATATGATCACTAAAAAACAATGAGATTACAACAATTAACACAATATAGCACTCCCACAAGAGACCCAAAACACAAAAACACCTTTGCTTCTTTCTCACGGAAAAGCCTATTGAATTTGAAGCAAAGTTGCGGCACTCTCTCACACTTAAAACAATTTCAGCATAGCAGCATGTATATAATATGCTAATTCGGCAAACTGTGCAAAAATTCATATCCAAGGGTTTCGTGTTGCACTGTTATAGAATCCAAGTGTATATATTTTGAATTTCTTTTAGTCGGCAATAATGAATGCCTCATGAGAATTTTAAGCCACGTCAACAACGACTGAGTGCCACATACTAAAGAATCTATAGCATGCGATTATCCATAGACACACATGTCCGTGCATGCAAAAAAAATTATAAAAAAGAAAATGAAAGATATGAAGAATAAGGTACAAAAGTCTTGAATTATAAACTATTAGCCATAATAATGAATTTTAATTTTATTTATTTTCATTTACAATGTTTACTATGCTCATATGAGCTAAGTACATCTCCATCAAGAAAAAGAATAAAAAAACAAAACAAAACAAAACACAACACGAGAACAATATAGGCTTGTTTTCACAACTTGAATGAACTAGTGACCCTCACCACCAGGGCTAGGTCCAGATGGTAATCTTTGGAGCCAATAGGCCATGATGTCCTTGGCCTTCACATCGATAAGAGACTGTGTCTCCAAGTGATTAGCATTCCCAAAATCTTCAAATAGTACTCTAGTTGCTTCAACTACGGCATGGTTTAATATAGCCTCACAAATAACAAAGATGATCAAAACGGTGCTTCTATTTCTGAAATTCATCTTGTTTTTTTGGCCAGAATACGTGAAGGAGACTAGAAAAAGGTTTTGTATTCTTTACTTAGAGCTTTTATCTAAGTGCTTCTTGTTGTGGTTGTGGATGTGTGCCAAAGTTCGAATTATGTGAAGGTATTTGATTATATGCTAGAGCTTGTACCCTTTTCTTTGGGCTTGGGATTTTCGATGGGCTTTTTTAGAGCAACGTGTTGACGAGGGAATAATTTTGAAAGAGTCATGCACGTTAAGGCTGAAATAAGTGTCGAGCAAAAAAAGTATTGAGACACTTTGCGTTTGCTTGGTAAAGTGGATATATACATGGACTTCCCACTCCCGTGTATGAATGTGCCAACGGCTAAAAGTATGAATGTTTATTTTCATAGTTCGCCTTGTTCATGATATTAAGTCAATATAATATTGGTGCAGGGCACTATTGGTCATTCAGTCCAAAGAGGGTGACATTTTAGAACTGAAATTTGATATGGGAGACAGTTAATTCAGTCCAAAGTTCACAAAATTTGTACCGACTCCATTGCTAGCTAGTCATGTTCTTTGCTTATCAGTGGAGATGTATTTTTGAGAAAAAACCTAGTTGTTGGCTTTCAAAGCATTTTTCTTTGTTCTATATGTAGCTCAACACAATAATAAGATTGGGAGGGGTGGGGAAGTCAAAGATGAAAGATATAAACACAAAAAAAAATTTACAATATTATTTTTTAAAACGGTTGAGTTGACAAGTTTTTACCGATTCTCAAATTTCCGTATTAATAGTTGTGAAATTCTTTGTCATGTATTCATACCTACAATCTTTCTCAAAAATCAAATGGTTTATTTTCAGGAGTTTACATGTTGGAGGGTAGATGATCCCCTCTAAATGGAGGGAGATAGGAATTAATTATTATCAAGACTTCTTTGGGTCATCATCCAACTTAAATGAATTGGTCCATCATGATTACATGACAGTAGAGTGAAGGAATGCATTAGAAACCTCAATTCTTATTAGTGGATTTTTCGGGAATGGAAACTTAAACTTCATCCGATAGGGTTTTGCCTACGAGGATTTTTCCCATTGTGATCAAATCAACGTGTCAAACTTATTTTTCGTTGCACTTAACTTAGTTTGGGGATTTGATTGTGCCTTAATTGGTTTTAAATGTAATTTAGACTAATTAATCAACTTGAGTAATAGATTAATTTAACTGGAGTCAATTTATAACCAAAAAAAAAAAAAGATATCAATCCATTATATTTAGGTCTAGATTGGAGTTTTCCCAAGGTTATCGCCTCCCTAGTAAGGGTCCAAAGATTTTAATTATAATTAAGAGTTTAAAACTTTATTATAAATAGGACTACATGAGTGACAAAAGTAACGACAAAAAATCTCGTTGCATGGTTTACCTTTTAAAAGAGGTGGAGATATTATTTGTAATTGTAGCATGCTGGAAGCCAGTTAACCTAAAAATGCTCATTCATCTAAAAGTTATAATTCTCAAACAATACTTACTTAAGTTAAAATGTTTTAAAAATAATTTTAAAGAATGCATTATTCTTTATTTCAATCATTTGACTAGTGGAGACCCAATGGAAAAAGAGTCACTACCCCGCAAATGGAAACAATGTAAAATGATGGACAAGACAACAAACACTTGCATAGAAAAGAGTGCACAAGATGATAGACTCAACACTGATGGGCAGTTAGACTGAGGATCAATCCATCACCACAAAAATTATGTTCCATATACTTTAGTTATTTTTTCCCATTGATTTGAACTTGCATAAAATCGTTCAATTGTTTTCATATTTTAGGAAGAACTTCAATTGAAACATATGCATTTTAAATTAATCGTGAATTAGGATTTTGATTGACAAAAATTTAAAACTTATAATAGATCTTGCAAATGATCTCATTTTTTTAAAAATGATTTTGGCTCAAAATATTCAACTAGTCACATAATCATTATTTTAGTAGCTCATAATTAACAAGTAATTAAGGGACATTATTATTATACAAAAGAAAATCCATTTAATTTATAAATTCTTATTTCCACCAAAAGTCACATTTTCTAAACTCATTATATATGTGTGTGTGTGTGTTTGTATATATGTATGTAACTTTTGGACTTATTTCAGCAATCATTCAAAGAATTATTTCAATTTGATCAGCTTTGTTTATTCTATTGAATTCAAACTAAATTTACACCATAATCCACAATAACTCATTTTCCGATACATTTTCTTCTTCTTCAAAATTAATTTTTGGATAGTAACTTTGGCATATAACTATGGTCATATGGGTTGTGTTTTAAATGACGAGTAGATAGATTATTAATTTGAATTCCATAGACACTAATATGACTTTTTTATCATGAGTTGCGAATCAATATATTCTTCTAAAACCTTTAAAGTGGATTCTTTGATGCAATTGACTTTGTCCAAAAAGAAAAATGTGCACCTAAAAAACTATTATGATAACTTATGACCCTATGAAAAAGGCAATACTTCTTTCGAAAAAAAAAAAAAGGCAATACTTAAACTAGAAGCCAATTAACATAAAAATGATGCTAAAATCTAATATTTAATATTATTAAATAAACTTACATCAATATATATATATATATATATATATATTACTTTTTTAAAAAACATTACCTTAAATGAAAACCAATTAACTTAAAAATGCTCATACATTGAAAAATCAAAATACTTAAACAACACTTATTTGAATTAGTGAAGCCGATACCGTACCAGTATGTATACCGGTATCGAAATGATAAAGTTTCGTACCGGTTTAAATACCGGCCGTACTGGCCAATTTCAGGCAATACAGGCCGATACTGAGTGTACCAGCCGGTATAGAAAAAAAGCTTTTTTTTTTTTAGTTTTGTAATTTTTGAATTTTTGTAAGGGCATAATGATAACTTACTTACATTAACTTATTAGTATTTTTTTTTTCTTAGTATACAATGAACAATTAAGCTTTTATTTTTTATATTGTGTTTTTTTTTTCTTTTTATTGATGCTAAAGTCTAAAACTATGAATAATTTGTTCTGAATTGAGGTAATGTTGTATGATAAACTTGTATATTTATTATAATATTAATGAAATATTATATGTTTATAAACATGGTTCTAGAGATTTTGTGTGTGTGTGTGTGAGTGTCAATATATATATATATATATATATATATATATGTATATAATATAAAATAGCGGTAAACCCGAAACAGTACACCGATATTGACCGATATCCGAAATATATCGTACCGCTGGCCAAACTGGTACAACCTCCGGTACGATATTGACTTCCTTAATTTGAATAAAACAAATTAAGAACCAGTTTATAGATTGTATTATCTAGTTTAAAAATTTCTAATCAGTTGAACTATATATAAGGATTAACAGTTTAAGTCATACACATTATTCTAAATTTTTTTTAGGGGAAAAAAAAAAAAAAAAACTCAAGTGGAATAGGGATGATGACTAGGAAATTTGTCGACATATTATTCTGCACTATATAATTGCCAATTTCTTTCATAACACAAGTACCTAGAAAGTTACCATTTCACCCCCTAGTTTACCAAGTTGCTATAAGGCTGCGTTTGTTTCAGTATAAAATAATTTCTGAGTATAAAATAATTTCAAGTGAAAATATTTTCGAGAAAGGAAAATATTTTCTAATGTTTGGTTGCATTTTAAAAATTATATTAGAAAATAATTTCAAGTGTTTTGTAATATTTTGAAAATGTAAATTTTCTACTAGTTTCTCACATTTTTCCAGCTATTTTCTCAACTACAAACAAATTTTATAATAGAAAATTGCAATACATAAAATTTTAAACAAACAAAAATCAAAACAACACCATTCTCAAAAACAATAAATCATTTGGTCAATCTAAGAGAGGGAGGAGGAAGAGAGAGTCATCGTAAGCTCCATAAAAAGGGAGAGGTAGATCGAGAAAGAGAGAGATCGGTGGTCGGTGGGTCATGGCGCGATGCGATGTGATCTCATGACGATGCACAGGCGCAAGCTTGACAGCGCAAGATCGTGGTGCTGGGGTGCGACGGCGCGATCTTGGTCATGGTGCGATCTCGCGGTGGGTCATGGTGCGATCTCGCGGCTCGATCTCACCGGCACAAACTCAACGGCGCAAGATCACGGTGCTGGGGTGTGACGAGACCAGTGCGATCTGGGATTGGGGGTGGTGGTGCGATCTGGGCTACTCTCTCTCTCTCTCTCTCTCTCTCTCTCTCTCTCTCTCTCTCTATTTTCAGTCTGGAAATTGTGATTTGAAGGTAAAATAAGAATGCAAATGATTTTACGGTTGGGGAGGATTATTTTACAGTCAACGTGAAAAATAATTTCCCTTAACCCAATTTTCTGTTCCTACCAAACACACAACTTAGTGTAAAATAGTTTCTAGAAATGCTTTTTAGCCAAAAAAAACATAGCCTAAATCTCAAGAATTATAAACTAATAATAGTACCTGTAAGTGCACAAATCAAACTAATCCGAGTTTGGACCGATGGACCAGCTCTTTGAGCATTGAACAATGAATTTATAGAGCATGGGTGTTTAATCTAGGTTGAGATGATAGATAACACAAAAGACCGATTTCTTTTCTCTGAATCATACACTGCGCCTATATAAATATGTAGTATGGAGTTGAATACCCTGATGCTTAGAATCAGATTTCTTAGTTCTCTTACAAGTTCTCTCTTTTCTCTTTCTCCCTTTTTCTCCCTATTTCTGTTCTATCTTTTCACCACCCCTCTCTCTCGTCTTCCCTCTCCTTTTATAGGCCTCACTTTCTCCTTCTTCCTCCTTCCACGTGTGATCTAGGTATTTCCTTTTAGATACTTGTCCCATCATTCCCCCTTACTCAAATATCTGGTGATGATGGTAGGGCTGAATTTCAACGTTCAGATGTCACTTCTCCATTAATGCGGCCAGAGGGGTAGGTATAATGCCTTCAATACGGTGGTAGCAGCCTTTTGTCTGATATTTGCCCATCAATTTACTTTGTCCCTTACCCTCACTTTCCTAGTCATTTGTACATAAAGCTCTTACTGCGGGAGTCTTTTAACCACCAGGCCACTAATATTGTCCTCGGCAACAATCTGCCGAGGACAATTTCATCCTCGGACGTCATGCCCAGTGGTGCAACGCTCATGCATGATGGCTTCCTTTGTCACGTGGCATCAAAGGAAAGAATCATTATATCCTCGGATCACTCTAAACTGTTGGGTTGGATTTTTTTCTTTATGGGGGCCTTTGGGCTGGCCCAATACGCGATGTGGGCCCAAGGGCCCCACAATAGCCCCTTGAAATCCTTATTTCTACTCTATGGAGAGGAATGAGGGTTTCGATGTGCGCATACGTAAGGCGATCTGCTCCTGACGCTTCGATCTGTGGGACGCGCTTCAATTAAATATTGGCGGCTTCATGTTCCCTGTTTCTGACCGCTGGATGTCCATCAGACGGATAAGCGTATTTTGAGGAAACAGGCGGGAGGTCTCCTGCTTTACGCATTTCCACGAAATAAAAACTGCCATTTCAAAGGTTCCTTATTCATTTCTGAGTCTGTACATCGAATCTAACCCTTCCTGTCATCTACACGCGTCTCTAGTCCCTTCAATTCTAAGCCGAGGTGACCTAGTTACTTAAAAGTAAGTACTCCAAATTTCTGCTTTCTTTATTACTGCTTACTCCTTTTAGTTATTCTTGTATTTTCTGTCCTCGGCATTCCAAACTCCCCACCTTAACGTAGTGTTTTTCCCATAGTTTTTAGGAAATGGGTAGATTTGCATCCCTAGTGAATACTCCTGAAAAAATAGAGGAATTTAAGACTAAGTATGGAATCCCTCAGGGGGTATCCGTCAAGTATTGTGAGCAAGGAGGTTGGCTTACCGATAGGGACACCGGTGAGGTGGTGATCCCTATGATAGCGTTCTTAGAGGGGGGGATGAGGATCCCTATGATGCCCATCACTAGGGACTATCTTAGAATGTCTAGGCTATCTCCCACCCAGTGTGCCCCGAATATGTTTAGGATCTTGGGAGCCATTGATGTTTTAAACGAAAGGCTGGAATTAGGACTTACTCACCGCGAGGTGAATTGGGTGTATAACCTTCACCACCTAAAAGGGCACACCTATTATTTGAAGTCTAGGCACCCAGAGGTTAGGTTGATCCAGTGCCTTCCCCATTCCAACAAGGGTTTGGATAAAGATTTCCTTATATTGTCCAGGGACTGGCATGATGGTCTCCATTGTCCGACGACGGAGGAGGAGCCTAGTGAGTCCTCGTGTGGTGTCAGTTCTAACTAATGATAGATTTTCTTCTCTCTCTTTTTTGTTGGTTGTATTTTCCTTAATTTGCGTGCGTTAATCTGTTTTTCCTTTCAAAATATACGTGCAGATCGTCGCGCACTTACCCGTCGCGCTAACCTCGTCAACTTCGACCGTTTAAACAACATCCTGAAGGCCGAGGTGTTTATGCACTCGGACGGTCAACTTCGCGCAGCCCATCTTATCCTCAGATACACACCCATCTCTTCCGCACTCCAAGTCCCTAAATGTGTTATCAAAGAGAAGGATCCGCGGCTGCCGAGGATCAGTGTAGCGGTTGAAGGCTTTTTGCTGCCTCCTGGTGCCCCGACCCCTCAAGGAGTTCTAATTACAGAGCCTGTGAGGGTCATTCCCGGAGCCTCCCACCTCGCCACCTCCTCGGATCGATCCAGGTTGGGTGAAGGCTCACCTTCGCAGCCAACCACAAAGGAAGAAGAAAAGGAAGAAGAAATTGTTGAGCTCTCGGACTCAGACGAGGAATCGGGGGCCTTTGACCAGCTCTTCCCACCTAGACCTCCATCACCAGTCGTCGGCTCCCCCTCCTTCACATCTTCGGACGACGACGACCAACCCCTGATAAGAATGGGAATCCAGCGTCGTTCCAAGCCAAGTCTTAAGGACGTCTTAGAAGGGCAAGTTGGTGCACAAGATCTTTCAAAAGCGCCTCCGGAGAAGGCCAAGGAGAAGGGTGCCGACAAACTTCCGCCCGTGAGGGTTATTCTACCGCCTTCCCCTCGAATTCAACATCCAGACCCGGCTGACCACAAAAGAAAGAGGGACCAGCCAAAGGGGAAAGAGATAGCCGAGGGGGGTAAAGACGTCCCTGGTAAGGAGATGGAGCAAGAGAGGGGAGGCAAACATGCTCGTCAAGTCCACCCGAGGACGGAGAGACGAAATGACCCTCCAGTAGCCTTCCATGCGCCTATTTGGGCTCCTCAGATGCACGTAGATGATCAGGCGGTCACCGCCGATGCATCCATCAGGGGATCCGACGAAGGCACAGCTACCTGCATCGCCGACGCTCTGGAGCAGGCGCTGCTATTGCCTAAGGACATGGGAGAGCTGCGTAGAATGAGAGATCACAATGTCTTCATGACTCTCACGAAGGAGTTAGCTGTGGTAAGGGTTCGAATTGGCCGATCCTCGGCACTTATGCCCTTCTTTTTTTCTTTCTTTCTTTTTTTTTTTTTTTTTTTTTTTTATGTACTGTGCCATTTACTAACAATGTCTGTACGTAGGCTGTCCAATCTGCCCATAGGGCAGAGGAGATCGCTGCCAGCTCCTACAGAGCGCTAAGGGATGAAGTGGTTAGGCTGGACCACACTAAGAAGATATTGAAGCTTAAAGAGAAGAAGCTCCAGGAGGCGACCACCAGCCTGGGCAGGGCGGCAAGTGAGCGGTCAGGCCTGGAGGCTGAACTGAAGAGTACCGCTAGGCAGGCCGAGGATCAGAGGCTACAACTCAAGCGCGCTAATGAAGATCTCGCCTCGGCCAGGTCGCTGGCAGAAGGCCTTGCCAAGGACCTCACAGCATCTGAGGAAGCAAAGGAAGAAGCCCTAAAGGCCACGGAAGAGGCACTTGCCAAGGCACAAGCAGCCGAGGCAATGGTTGACGAGGCTGAGCAGAGCGGCTATGACGTGGGCGTGGCTGAAACCACAGAAACGTTCAAAGCCCAAGTGCCGGAGGTCTGTAGGGACTACTACCTCCAGGTGTGGAAGGAAGCTCTTTCCCAAGCCGGGGTTGATGCTTCCTCTCCTCTATGGAGGGAGGAGAACGCCTACATTCCTCCTGCAATTCGCGTGGCTGCCTCTAGTTCGGCCAAGGATGATTCCCACCCTTCCTCAGCTGGGATTCAAGTAGACGAGGATGCTGCCGAAGTCGCTGTCCCTACTACTCAAGCTGAAAATGCCCCATCTCTTGCCCCCAAGGAGCTGACCCCCAACCTTGAGGTGAGTGGGACTATGGAGCTAGTTCTGGCAACTTTGCCCATAGGGCCCAGAGAAAAGGCCGGCGAGTCCTCGGCCTCGGTGGTCCTTCCTGCTGACCCAAAAGACCAGACCCAACCCGAGCCATAATCACCCGGGGCTTGGCTGCTTCCTCTTCTTCTTTCTTTTTCTTTGTTGCTTTTAGCCTTGTATTTTTATTTCTTAATTTCGGTTTTTACTTTCCTTCTCTTGTAATTTGATGGTTTGGTCATAAATGTACTGACAAATCTTTCAATCAATGAAAAGAACTTCCAACTTAAGCTGCAATTTTGTGCAATGTTTGGCATTTATATCTTGCTTTATTGCTATGCATGCGATGTAGCTTATACAATCAGCTTGTATCTATAGCATGTACTTAGCCAAGGAAGCTTTGGGCAACTCACACTCGTGCAAATGCTTTAAGCAATAACTGCCATCTTCTGCTTATACTTAAGGACAAACAACACGCTAAAAAAGAAATACACTAACAGGGAATCCGTTTACTTAGGACTTGCTTAAAAATTAGTTCCATGACAATCATGTTGAAAAAGAGAATTTAACAACATATTTTACATTTGAACTAAAAGTACTTCAAGCTTTGTGCTTAGTGCTTAACAACAATTTAAGACCCGTTCATTTAGTGACTCCAATGCTGTTTCCATATCTAGGAAAAAGATCCGAGTTAACCTTGTTTCTCTATTTCAGATTAAGATAGAGGATCTGTTGATCCGACATAACCTTAATAAAAATTGAAATAAGGTATAGGACCCGAGAGCTTGGTGTAACCTTAGTTTTTTGTTTTAAATTGAGATAGAGGATCTGTTGACCCGGCATAACCTTAGTTAAATTTGGACTAAGGTAGAGGATCCGAGGACCCGGCGTAACCTTAATTTTTCGTTTTAAATTAAGATAGAGGGTCTGTTGACCCGGCGTAACCTTAATTAAACTTTGAATAAGGTAGGGGGTCCAAGGACCCGGCGCAACCTTAATTAGATTTGGACTAAGGCAGAGGATCCGAGGACCCGGCGTAACCTTAATTAAACTTTGAATAAGGTAGAGGGTCCGAGGACCCGGCGTAACCTTAATTAAATTTGGACTAAGGCAGAGGACCCGAGGACCCGGCGTAACCTTAGTTTTTCGTTTTAAATTAAGATAGAGGATCTATTGACCCGGCGTAACCTTAATTAAATTTGGACTAAGGCAGAGGATCCGAGGACCCGGCGTAACCTTAGTTTTTCGTTTTAAATTAAGATAGAGGATCTATTGACCCGGTGTAACCTTAATTAAACTTTGAATAAGGCAGAGGATCCGAGGACCCGGCGTAACCTTAAGCACGACAGAATTAATGGTACAAAAAACGATAAGAGTAGAATGACAAAGGCACTTTTCATTAATAATAATATCGTCTCAAATTACTTACATTCCATGGATGGGGTACAGCTTTTTCATCTAAGTCTGCCAGGTAGTAAGCTCCTATTCCGGCTATCGTCGTGATGCGATACGGTCCTTCCCAATTAGGTCCAAGTTTTCCCCATGCTGGATTTTTAGTGTTACCCACCACTTTCCTCAGTACTAGGTCTCCGAGAACAAGCGGTCTTGAGTTTACCTTCGAATCATATCCTTGCTTCAGTTTCTGTTGGTAGTAGGCCAGATGAATCATGGCAACCTCTCTTCTCTCATCGATCAAGTCTAGGTCCCTTTCCAGTAGTCTATCATTGCTTCCCGGAGTGAAGGAGCTTGTCCTCATTGTTGGGAAACCAGTCTCCAAAGGGATGACAGCCTCGGCACCATAAGTCATAGAGAATGGTGTCTCTCCTGTTGATCTGCGGGGTGTGGTCCGGTAAGTCCATAGGACATGGGGCAACTCCTCCACCCATCTCCCTTTGGCGTCCTCTAGCCTCTTCTTTAGAACATTCACTATAACTTTGTTAGTAGCCTCGGCCTGCCCATTTCCTTGCGGATAAGCCGGAGTAGAGTATCTATTGGTTATGCCGAGACCGCCACAATATCGTCTGAATGCTTTGCTATCAAACTGCAAACCATTATCAGACACGAGGGTATGAGGGATACCGAATCGGGTGACGATATTCTTCCATACGAATTTCTTCACGTCAACGTCTATGATATTTGCTAGGGGCTCGGCCTCTACCCACTTAGTAAAATAATCGGTGCCGACAACCAAGTATCTTCGGTTTCCAGGCGCTTTTGGAAAAGGACCCACGATGTCTAACCCCCACTGGGCAAAAGGCCAGGGACTTGTCAGAGGATTAAGCACACCTCCAGGCTAGTGGATATTTGGTGTGAATCTTTGACATTGGTCGCACTTCTGCACATAGCTTTGAGCTTCTCGCTGCATGTTCGGCCACCAATACCCCTGCGTTAGGGCCCTGTGAGCCAAAGACCTTCCTCCCGTATGACTTCCACAGATTCCTTCATGTAACTCTTCCAAAAGCAGGTCTGTCGCCTCGGGGTGCATGCATAATAGGTAGGGGCCAGAGAAAGATCGTTTATAGAGTTTGTGATCCTCGGCCAACCAGAATCGGGAGGCTTTTCTTCGTATCTTGTCCGCCTCGACTTTATCCTCGGGTAGAACATCATCCCTTAGGAATGATACAATAGGGTCCATCCAGCTAGGCCCCACTTTAATCTGGTGCACATGGACAACACTTCCCATCATTTTCGAGGGTTTAGGTAAGTCTTCAACTAGGACGATCCGAGGTAGTCCCTTCGCTGACGACGTGGCAAGAGTTGCTAGGGAGTCAGCATGCGTGTTGCTGCTTCTAGGGACATGGGACAAAGTGAAGGATTCGAATTTGCATTGTGTAGCTTTGACTTGATTCAAATAATCTTGCATCCTCGGATCTCTTGCCTCCACCTTTCCATCTACTTGGCCCACAACTAGTTGCGAGTCTGAGAACAGTTGCACGATTTTTCCCCCCAACTTATGGATCATGTCTATCCCTTTCAACAAAGTTTCATATTCGGCCTCATTATTAGTAGCCGAAAATCCCAGCCTTAAGGACTTCTCCAGTGTGAGGCCTTCTGGGGTCGTAATTACTACACCCACCCCGGACCCTCTTTGATTAGCAGCTCCATCAACATAAACAGTCCACACCACGAGACCTTTACACGCAACCATACCAACTGATTTTTCATCAATGTCCCTGTTGATCACACTATCTTCTATTATGGGTTCAGCAAATTCCGCAACGAGATCAGCCAACACTTGACCCTTTATTGCAGTGCGGGGCATGTACTTAATATCAAAAGAGCCCAAGATGATTTCCCATTTTGCAATCCTGCTGGTCTAATCTGCACTCCGGAGTATAGCCTTTAGTGGGAGCTGAGTCAAAATAACCACCGTATGGGACTGAAAATAATGGGGGAGCTTACGTGTGCCGTGCACCACGGCAAGGATTGCCTTCTCTAATGGTGGATAACGTACCTCGGCTTCATGCAGAGACTTGCTCACATAGTAAATTGGCATTTGCGCGTCCCCGTCAACCCTTATTAGCACCAAACTAACGGCGTGGGCTGCCACAGCAATATATGCGAATAGGACCTCATCAGCCTCGGGCCGAGACATGATAGGTGGGTGAGCAAGATATTCTTTAAGTTGCTGAAAGGCAACGGCACATTCCTCTGTCCATTCAAACCCCTTCCATTTGTTTAACAGTTGAAAGAACGGTCTGCACCGATCAGCAGATCTTGAGATAAATCGATTGAGGGCTGCCGTCATCCCAGTTAACCTCTGCACTTCCTTCGGATTCCGAGGCGGCTGTAAGTTGTTGATGGCCTTAACCTGAGCGGGGTTTACCTCAATCCCTCTATGCGTCACCATGTAACCCAAAAATTTGCCAGACCCTACACCAAAGGAACATTTGGATGCGTTGAGGCGTAACTTGTGCTTCCTCAGCGTCTGAAAGGTGTCGTCGAGGTCTGGTATGTGGGCCAAGATAGTCTTACTTTTAACTACCATGTCATCTACGTACACCTCAATCGTCTTTCCTAGTTGCGGTTCAAACATTCGTGTCATCATTCTTTGATAAGTAGCCCCAGCATTCTTCAAGCCGAAGGGTATCACCTTATAGTGGTAGTTCCCTATGGGTGTAACAAAAGCTGTCTTTTCTTGGTCTTCTGGAGCTAAGGGTATTTGATGGTAACCTTGGAAAGCATCCAGAAAGCTCATCCGAGGATGCCCTACAGTAGCATCCACCACCTGGTCTATGCGGGGCATTGGGAATGAATCCTTTGGGCAAGCCTTATTTAAGTCGGTGAAGTCCACACATACCCTCCATTTTCCATTCTTCTTTTTTACTACTACCGTATGGGCTAACCACTCGGGATAAAACACTTCCTTGATGGCCCCTGCTTTCTTGAGTTTTGACACCTCTTCTTTAATGGCATCGGCGTGCTCCCTAGATGAACGCCGAGGTGGTTGTCTTCGCGGCACTGCGGCCGGATTAACATTGAGGTAATGACAAATAAACTCTGGATTGACTCCTGGTGCTTCGTAAGCATTCCACGCAAACACATCGATGTTTTGTTTCAGAAATGTGACCAGATCTTCCTTCTCTTGTGGGGGTAATTGACTCCCTACTTGGAAGAATCTCTCCGCGTCATCTGCGATAACCACTTTCTCCAACTCTTCACAGCCTGGTCCTTCAATCTCGACTTCACTTGGCTCGGCCGAGGATACTAACTGCTACAAATCCTTTTCGGCTAGGGTTTGTGACTCTTGCCTCGCCTGATGTGTAATGGCTGCTGTTATACATTGTCTCGCCATGGACTGGCTGCCCAGTATTTCCTCAACCCCATCCTCATACGGGAATTCCAGCTTGACATGCAGAGTCGATGACACGGCACCCAAGGCATGCAGCCATGGTCTTGCCATTATGGCTGTGTAAGGGGAATAGGCGTCTACTACGATGAAATCCACGTCCACTACCACCGGTCCTGACTGTACAGGTAGCCTAATCAACCCCTTTGGAATAACAGCCTTCCCTTTAAAACTTATTAATGGGGAGTCATAGGCTATGAGATCTTCGGATCTTAAATTGAGACCCTTAAACAAATCTGGGTACATAATGTCAGCCCCACTCCCTTGGTCAACCATTACTCTCTTTACATCATAACCCCCTATCCTTAACGTAATGACCAGCGCGTCGTCGTGTGGTTGGATAGTGCCAACCTTGTCTTCGTCAGAAAATCCCAGTACAGGCAGAGGATTCCTCTTGATCCTCTTCGGCTTAGAGTTAAGGTCCTCAGCAGTGGGACGTAGTACCGACATTATTCTGGTAGGGCAAGACCCAGTCCGTCCTGGCGCCGCAAGGATGACATTGATTGTGCCCAATGGAGGTCTTACATTGTTACTGCCTTGATTTATAGAGCCAGATCGGGTACCCTGTTCATCAGGTCGATTCACAAATTGTCTTAATTTCCCTTCTTTTACCAGTTGATCCAGGGAATTCCACAAGTTTTTGCAGTTCTCTGTGGCGTGGCCTTTATCCTGGTGATAGTGGCAGTAGAGGTTCTGATTACGTTTCGCAGGGTCTCCTATCATCCTGCTGGGCCATCTAAAATATGGCTCTCGGCAAATCTTTTCCAATACTTGTTGCACCGGCTCACGAAATATAGCATTTACTGTCTGGGGCAGGGCCAACCTAGTCTGGCTAGTGAAATCTCTCCTCGGCCATTTGCTACCGTATCTCTCCGCCTTGAAGTCCCTACTCTCCTGGGGGATACTTTTCATCTTTCCTTTACTCTGCTGTTGATCCTCCTCAACCCTCTTATACTCATCGATACGATCCATGAGCCGACGAACAGTTTTTACCGGCTTCTTGGTCAAAGACTTTCTTAGGTCATGCTCAACCGGAAGTCCAACCTTAAAGGTGTTGACCGCCACTTCATCGAAATCACCATCTATTTCGTTAAACGCTTCCCAGTATCTGTCCGAGTAGGTTTTCAATGTTTCGCGCTCTCCCATAGCCATGGACAATAACGAGTCTAGAGGCCGAGGTACTCTACTGCACGTAACAAAGCGGGACCCGAATGCCATTGTAAGCTCCATGTATGAATCAATGGAGTTCGCCTTTAAGCCGTTGAACCATCTCATTGCAACGGGCCCTAGACTTGAGGGAAAGACTTTACACATCAAGGTCTCGTTCTGAGAATAGACCGCCATGCGTTGATTGAAATGGCTTACGTGCTCCACCGGGTCTGTTTTGCCATTATAAATGGTGAAGTTCGGCTGCGTGAACCGACGGGGTAGTTTTCCCCTTTCGATACGATGCGTGAAGGGTGATTTGGAGAGCTGGAGCAATGCCTTTCCCATGGCATCGCTACCCGAGCCCCTGTGATTCGTCCCTCTACTTCCTCTGTTGCGAACACTTTCTTCTTGGTATGAGAAAGTTTCTGTGGGGGGGGGGGGGGGTTCTTGACCTCGGCCTATAGCCACTGTCGTGAGAGTCATCTGATGAAGGGTCAGATATGGAGGGAGTCCCTTTCCGCTCTGCTCGACGCAGCTTCCTCTTCAGCTGGTCAATTTCTCTCTGCATGGCCCTAGTGTTATTTTCTCCAGAGCCCCTGCTTCTGCCCCGTGAGCGGTTATCAGCTGTTCGCCCCTAGTGCACACTGCCCTCTCGATCTCCCATTTGCTCTACCTGTTGTAGTGGATCCTCGTGCTGAGATCCTAGAGACTCTGCATGGGCTGGATTCAAATCTGTCATCACGTTATCTGTCACCAAAACACAAGATCCCCACAGACGGCGCCAATTGTAAGTGCACAAATCAAACTAATCCGAGTTTGGACTGATGGACCAGCTCTTTGAGCACTGAACAATGAATTTATAGAGCATGGGTGTTTAATCTAGGTTGAGATGATAGATAACACAAAAGATCGATTTCTTTTCTCTGAATCATACACTGCGCCTATATAAATATGTAGTATGGAGTTGAATACCCTGATGCTTAGAATCAGATTTCTTAGTTCTCTTACAAGTTCTCTCTTTTCTCTTTCTCCCTTTTTCTCCCTATTTCTGTTCTATCTTTTCACCACCCCTCTCTCTCGTCTTCCCTCTCCTTTTATAGGCTTCACTTTCTCCTTCTTCCTCCTTCCACGTGTGATCTAGGTGTTTCCTTTTAGATACTTGTCCCATCATTCCCCCTTACTCAAATATCTGGTGATGATGGTAGGGCTGAATTTCAACGTTCAGATGTCACTTCTCTATTAATGCGGCCAGAGGGGTAGGTATAATGCCTTCAATGCGGTGGTAGCAGCCTTTTGTCTGATATTTGCCCATCAATTTACTTTGTCCTTTACCCTCACTTTCCTAGTCATTTGTACATAAAGCTCTTACTGCGGAAGTCTTTTAACCACCAGGCCACTAATATTGTCCTCGGCAACAATCTGCCGAGGATAATTTCATCCTTGGACGTCATGCCCAGTGGTGCAACGCTCATGCATGATGGCTTCCTTTGTCACGTGGCATCAAAGGAAAGAATCATTATATCCTCGGATCACTCTAAACTGTTGGGTTGGATTTTCTTCTTTATGGGGGCCTTTGGGCTGGCCCAATACGCGATGTGGGCCCAAGGGCCCCACAGTACCAATGGCTTAGGAATATGACTGGATGATTGGATTTTATTTGTTTTCATTTACATTGCATAGTTTGCTTCTACATAGCAAAAGCTACAGTACATCTCAAGCAAGGAAAAAAAAAAAAACCCAAATCATGTACATTTTGTTTCCCTTGGATACGTACGTTTGTATAAAACTTTTCAGTTTCACAACTTGAATGAATTAATGACCCTCACCACCAGGGCTAGGTCCAGATGGCAACCTTTGGAGCCAATAGGCCATGATGTCCTTGGCCTTCACATAGATATGAGACTGTGTCTCGAGTTGATTAGCATTGCCAAAATCCTCAAATAACACCCTGGTTGCTTCAACCCCAGCATGGCTCAATATAGCCACACGAATAACAAAGATGATCAGAAGGGTGCTTGTCTTTCTCAAATTCATCTTGCTTTTTTGGACAAAATATGTAAAGGAGACTAGAAAAAGGGTTTGCACTGTTTTTGTATTCTTTACTATGAGCTTTTTGCCAAGTTCTCGTGGTTGTGGATGTGTGACAAAGTATGAATTATGTGAAGGTATTTATAGGCTAGAGTTTGTAGTTTGTACCCCATGTCTTTGACCTAGGGGTTTTGAATTTGGTGGGATTTTTTAGAGCTACGCGTTGACGAGGGACTTTCGAATAAGTCATGCATTTATTAGTGCTAAAATAATTATGAGGATGGAATTTTTTAGGTTTTTCTGGGTAAAGCATATATATGAGCTCCCGTGCATGAATGTGGCAACGGCTAGGGCCTTTTTTTTTTTTTTCCATCCCAAACTCATATTTTTTATATTTTAAATAATATTATACATATTTTTACACATTTTTTCACTTACACGTATTTTAAAAATCTATAAAAAAATTACAAAAACTTCATCTCAAATTACTCTACTAAACACCCTTTAAAAGTTTGAATGTTTATTTTTATAGGTGGCCTTGTTCATAATATGAAGTCAACAGTGGTGCAGGGCACAATTGGATATGGATCTACTTCAAAGTGGGTGACAGTGTAGAACTGAAATTTGATGTGGGTGACATTTTAATTCAGTCCAAGTTCAGACATTTTAATTCAGTCAATAGTGGTGCAGGGCACAATTGGTCATGGATCTACCAATGAAAAATTAAAAATTTTTTACTATTTAGCTTATTTTTACTACTATTCATGGGCCCTAATGCACTTTTTATACTATTCATGAACTCTGCTATACTATTTTAACTAACTTTTATTTTTATATACAGTACTTTTAGCAATAAGTTTTCAGTTTCAGCAAAACAAGTGGTAGAGGCTCACTTTACACTAAAAATATGGGAACCCTAGTTCGAAATATGAAACAAGTTTGCAACAAGAGAGTCGGCGAAGGGATCAACAGTCTTCCTTCAGTAAAGGCCCATCCAGGGTGTGTCTTCGCCCACCTCTTTACATATGCGATTGTTCGCTCGACCTGGCTGCCCAGTTACGAAATATATAGCTATCAAAAAAGCTAGAAATAGAATTCAACTTAGTTGCTCAGTCTCTAGGAATTAATCTTTAGTCTGTTATTTGCTTTAGAATGGAGATGTTTTTTGAGAAATAAATTCTTAGCTAGTTGGATTTTTAAGCATTTTACTTTGTTCCATATGTACTATTCTTTACGTCCAGAATGCAAATTACAATAATCCCATGTTTGGGGAGGGGGCAAAAAAAGTCAAATGACTCTCCACGAATGTGTATCATGGTTATGAAACCTGGACCGAACCGTACGGTCCGACTGTGAAAACCTTGAACCGTTCCTTGAGACGGTTCTTTTAGCTCCAAGACCCGCTATACACAACAAACACGGTAAACCGTTCGAATTGCGATTGAACCGTTCAGGTTGTAGAACCGTGGCCGAGTCTCACGGATCAAGTCAAAACTGAAAAAAATAAGAAAAAGAATAAATATTGTGCCATTTTTTTAGTTGAAATTTGTCTTTTTTATCTCTCCTACTCACCACAAGTTCAAGAATGCAGTCCCAAAACACACCAAGTCCACAAAATAAAAAAGAAATGAAAAGCACAAACCTTATCTTTACCCCTTCTGTGTTTTCTGCATTTTTTCTTCTTCTCTATTCTTCACTTTTTCTGCGTTTTTTCTTCTTTTGCTTTGGCGTTTCCTTTCTTCTTCTATCCCTAGGGCCCAAAACCAAAAGAAATCACTTGGCGTGTCCTCTCTTCCTCTGTCACTGATGCCCAAAATCAAAAGAAAGCTAAGATTTTTTCTTTTCCAATAAAGCTGCCTACCAATATGGCGGACACAACCCCTTTCCCATGAAAAAGTCGGACACGTGGCAACACTTCAATCATTCATTTGTTTTTAAATTTGTTTAACTTTTTTCATTTAATTGCACTTTTTAGAAGACATTTAAATATTTAATTGTATGATTTATTGGTACTACAAACCCACATATTCATATATTAAATTCATGTACTGATTTTCTCAACCACCATTCATGTTATTGTAAATTAGGATTTATATTATAGATTAAATCTGTATAATATTACATAAATTTATAAAAAGTGTACAATATTATTAATATTTGCATAAAATATATAATGTTATAGACATTCATTTTGTTTATAATATAAATTTATTTTATCTTGATGGTATAATGTAAACTAATAATTTTATTTTTTTTTATTATTATTTTTAACAATTAATAATAATATTCCATTGATTTTTGAAACATCATAATGAAAGTTCTGATATAAAAAATACATTTGAATAATGGTCTTTATATTTATTTGAATTATTTTAGCTAGTTTTTTATTTATACTAATTTATTATATTTATCTATATTTAAAATAATTATTAAATTAATTATGACGTCATCACGGTTCGACCTCAAAAACTTTGAACCTCTTCTTTTTACGGTTCAATGAACGGTTCGGATCTGAAAACCTTGATGTGTATACGATTTATTTTTCTTAAAATTAAAACATAAAATATCTAGATTCTTTACCTTGAAGCCTAAGTAATACATTAACTATCAAATTAAATACTAAGAACTTTCCCAAAATATGAAAATTTGATAACCCATAAAGACTATCTTAAGGCACTTTGTAGAAGATAAATTTAAAAATGCAAAGCCAAAGAAGGCATCACAAGAGTATAAAACTAAAATTTGATTTAGGGTAACATGTTAATAAAGTCCAAAGGTTGGAAATTTTGAAATGACTTGCTCATCTTGCCCTTGCTTTTGAATGGACCTTGCTAAAAAATGAGAAAATTATATTAAAGGAAGCAACCCAGATGACACTTGAGCTTTGCTAATTATCATAGTGCACTTCAGTTTTGGGACTTTCAAACCATTCAGAAGGGTCAAAAGCACTGATGTAGCAAGGATACTTCATCATCTTTGGCTAGAGCTGATTTGATAATCTTCAGTTTGACAGAAGATTTTGCATCTAATGGCCTGTTTGGAAGTTTATAGAGGGAGCAGAGTAGAAGGGAGGAGAGTAGTGAGAAAGAGAATAGAGGGAAATAGTTGTCCTCCACCTTGTTTGGATATTTTTAAAATTAAGTAAAAGTGAGAGGAGTAATTAGTCTTTTCAGTTGTAATTTTGTTAATATAGTAAGGGCAAATTTGATAATTCATTTGGTCAAATATTTTTATCCTCCACTCTCCCTCCAAATCTCTTCAATTTGAGGGAATTAAAAATAAGAGGTTAAAGGAAGTTGAAACCCCTCTAAATTCCTCCAAATCCCTCCCCCTCCTTCCTTAAAAAACTTCCAAACAAGGGTATTAAATTACTCTCTCTCCCTCTACTCTACTCCCCCTCCATTTTTAAACATTCAAACAGGCCATAAAAGTAGCTGAGAGGCTGAGACCTTCCCCAACTCACAAATTGAATTTGAAGTTTTCAACAATGTTAGATATTACTTCAAAGATGAGTATTTTATGACCCAAAGTCAGAAGTGTCAAAAGTACTCATGTACCAACTCTTCAAAATAAAAAAGTACTCATGTAGCAAGGATACATCATCATCCTTGGCTAGAACAGATTTGATAGTCTTCAGTTTGACAGAAAATTTTGCCTCTAAAAGTAGCTGAGAGGCTGAGACCTTCACCAACTCACAAATTGAATTTGAAGTTTTCAACAATGTTAAATATTACTTCAAAGATGGTATTTGATGACCCAAAGGCAGTTTCAACCAATTATAGACATGTAAAAAACCAGGCAAAAAAAAAAAGGTAAAGAACCCATCCTGTGCAGCCATTCTCACTTGACTTTATAATAGATATTAACTCAATTAGTTGCGGGACACATTTTAAATATAATTATAAATTAATAGCAGCGGTACCCTAGAGTTACATAGGCAGCGGTACCGAGAGTTTAATTGTAATCATATACTTGGAACATGAAAATTGTGTTATCATACATAATCATGCAGCTTTGTTCATTACATATCCCTCCCAACAGCACCATAATTGATGTAAGCGTGGCCTTTTAGCTATACAATGTTTATCTGTTTGGCCTTTTGGCTGTACAATGTTAAGTCTGACTGCAAAATGAAACCAATCCTAAGCTTGAAAGAAGAAAGTCTAGGGGGGAAAAAAGATAGGAAAAATTGTAAGTCTAAAAATCCTTTGCCCTTTGCCTTAGTTCGTTAAGCTCCATTTCAATTTCAGAATCTCGGAATGGATATGCCTTGTTTGAGCTGGTACTGACAGTTCTTCCTGGTGGAAGCTCTCCTTTCTGTTGTGTAAAGGAAAACAAGGCACAGTCCATGGTGGTTTAGAAGCCGGAAAATATAAAAGAAATATTTAAACAAATAATTTTTAAAATAGATACTGAAGTTTTTCTCTTCCACCAGTGTCCTAGCAATAGACAGGAAAATGGAAAAAGCAATAAAAAGAAAATTAGAAGCTTTCAGCCCTGTCAACTTTTCTTTCCCACCTCTCCACAAAATGCCTGTTTGCTTGCCTTGAAAAATGAAGGAAAAGGAAACAATTGCAACCCATATAATTTTAAACCCAAACAAGCAGAAATTTTTTTATTTTAGCAAAAGATGCTTACAAACTTTCCCAGTGTTAGAAGAAGCACACCAAGCGTGAAGCGCCATGGCTCAAGCGCTTTTTGCCTCTAAAGCAAAGCACATTCACAAAAAGCAAGGCTTGTATTTTTCAAAATTGCAATATTTGTGGTAAAATTACAGGAGGGCTTATATTATAAATGCTATATGAAGTATATAAAATGTTTTATTTCAATTTTTATGATTATTTGATCACTTGATTGTTGTATAGCCCATTAATAATTATTTTCAAATTTATTAATTTTTTTTTTTTTTAAATGTGAGCTTCACTTCAATTAAGTGCGCGCTTACGCTTTGAGCTTTGCACCTAGGCTCCAAGAGGTCTTTGCACTTGGCCTTACACTTTTACCAACACTGTTCTTTCCCTATAATAGGAAGTATAACTGTATAAGGCATACCTTTGAGCCACCAGATATTTCTTTTTTCAGGTTTGCTAGATCATCATCAACTGATGCACCTTCTAGCAATGCAAACTGCACCATGGATAATGCATAACAAAATTAGATGTATATTTTCTGAGAAGGAACCATCAACGCAGTTAAAACCATATTATCTTGTCTGACAAATCAATAGCTTGGATTAAATCAGTAAGGTCATTATGCACTACAATCAACTGAATGTCAGATGATTGATTTGAGATAATCAGATGGGACAAAAAAAATTCAACAGGTAAATTTGTGAGATAAACAAGTCTCACAATTAAAACCTTTATGATTTTAGATATTTAAAACATAATTTACTCAGTGTATTAGATAAAATCAACAAATTAAGCCTCAATCCCCCACAAACTGTGGTCAATTAAATGATCCATCTACAGTACTCAGTCTTATTCTGGGCACGTCACTAGTTACCTTGTTAACAATCATGTTTTTTCCTACAATAAAATCCATAAATAAGAAGGGAGTGGGGAGGAGCCAACTTTCCAACTCATCAATGCTAATGTATAAAACAACTTGAGTTGACTTTTCAAACAGTCTCTCTTAATCTTTTTCATACCAGATACCAAATTAACCCTATCATACTTTCAAAATAAAAAGTAATTGTAACACTAACTTTGACAATGATTTATGTACACTAACTTTGACAATGATTTATGTCAGGGCTATCCATATTCTTGTTCTTAATTGTTCTCTCTTTTCTCCCTACTTTCTCTTCTAATAGTGCCCCATTTTTTCTTCTTTTGAGGAGAATAAACATATCTCAATCATGTTATTCATAAGCAATATAAAGGAAAAGAGAGCCATAAATGTGACGTGGATAGTGTTAAAGTTCTTGTCTACTTTCTGAGCCTTGCCTTTTGCAATCAATATGTTAACAATAATAGATTTTACCAACATACATGCTAAGCGTCCATGCACACCAGTGGCTATGTCAGAACATCTAAGACAGCCATGTGTCTGTGTGTGTCGGAGATGACATTTATCAAAACCCACTCACTATCTACTGAAAATTGTCCAAGGATGAATAATTGCAAAATAGGGCTGATTTAAAATTCAAGAGAATTCAGCTGAGGAAGGTCTAAGAACTCTGAGAAGGACCAGACCATGGCAGAATTTTTTATCATATGGACTGCAAATAAATGCTGCTCTCCACTGGGCATTCACATCACTGGTACATGAATGTATTGACCAGTCAGTCACATACAACATACCTCTCAATTAGTCCAAGCTCGATGACATCATATTCTCCTCCCTAACAAACATATCAATAACAGACTGACATACCTCTCGAGAGCCATCTTCTCCCACAACCTAGTTATGGAGATATATGATGATCTCAGGCAGTCCTCAAGCCCCGTAGGGCACGATTGTTGATGCTATGTGTCTGTGACTCAAACTCATTCCCACATACCACTTATAATGGCATTGCAACTGATAAATTATCACTTGTCCCAAATATTTAAGTTGATAGGAATTGGTGTGAATAAATAAATTTCAAACACTCCCTCTCATGTGTGGACTGAGACTTCCCCTCAATAAGGAGAGTGCAACACGTGAAGAAATTAACTTTAAAGGAGAGGTAGAATACAAAGAGGGTTTGAACTCAAGACCACCTACTTTTATACCATGATAAATTACCACTAATCTCCAAAGCTTAAACTAGTAGGAAATGATGAATTTAATCACTCAACCATTACTCTAATAGCAACTATAACATATCAGACATGTTACACAACAGCACGGCTAGTTAGATATGTCCTATGGTGAGGAATTTCAGTAACACAATTAGTTCAAACAAAATAATATGTCAAAGATATTGGAGAATCACTTAATCATGTAGCAAAATTTATCATGCAAGATAGATTGAAAGTGACACAAAAGATTAAATGCATTGAACACCATTTCTTATGGGATGAGTTATGTAGTTGATGGGATGTGCCTTGGTGTGTGGGACGTGATTTTCATGTGGTGCGGTTTCCTTCTGAACATTCTGGTTCTGCAAATTTCACTACAGCTATGCATAGGTTTTCAGCTTTTATTTCAGAGCAAAGCCTTGTTGATCTGCCTCTGGTTGGGGGGAATTTTCACTTGGTCTAATTCTAGTGAGGTTGCTTCAAGATCTAGATTGGACAAGTTTCTTTTGTCGGCGGATTGGTAGGAGAAATTTCCATTTGTTTGTCAATGCCAACTATCTAGGTCGCTATCAAATCATTTTCCAATCATACTTGAGGGTGGAAATTTACAAGGATGCAAAAAATCTTTTGGGTTTGAAAGCATGTGGTTAAAAGATGAGGGCTTTGTGGAAAGGGTGTGTTCATGGTGGGAGTCCCATAATTTCCATGGAACTCCCAGTTATACTTTGGCAAACAAGCTGAAGATGTTGAAATTGGATTTGAAGAGATGGAAAGTGAAGGAGTTCGGTAATGTAGGACTTAGGGTGCAAAATTTGTGGAAGGAACGAATTCGTTGAGAGTTAGAAAATACAACTTTGTTGGAAAAAATCTGCTGGAGGTAGAAATCTAGGGCTCTCTTTCTTAAAGAGGGAGACAGGAACACAAAATTTTTTCAACGTATTGCAAATTCCCATAGAAGATGTAATACTATAGATAGGCGTATGGTGGATGGGGAGTTATCTACGGATCAGGGGATCATTAAGGGGTGCATTACTCATTTCTATAGGCAGTTATACTTAGAGAATGAGGTCCACAGACCTCTTTTGGATGAGGTTGTTTTTATAGAATTTCTGAGGAAGATGCTACTTGGTTGGACAGATCTTTTGATGAGGATGAAGTATTTAGAGTGGTCCATGATTTCAATGGTGATAAAGTGCTAGATCCGGATGGTTTTACAATGGCATTTTTTTAGTCTTCTTGGAGTGTTGTGAAAGCAGATATTATGAATGTGTTTCATAATTTTCATGCCCATGCTGTTTTGAAAAGAGCCTTAATTCTACTTTCCTTGCCCTCATTCCTAAGAAAAATGATGCTGTGGATGTCAAGGACTTTCGGCCTATTAGTTTGGTGGGAGGGTTGTACAAGATTATTGCTAAGGTGTTAGCCAATCGAATTTGAAGGGTGGCACGCAGTCTTATTTCAGACTCCCAGAATGCCTTTGTGAAAGGTCGACAAATTTTAGATTCTATCCTTATTGCTTCTGAGTGTTTAGACATAGATCGAAGGCAAGGGTTCCGGGGGTGTTGTGCAAACTGGATATTGAGAAAGCGTATGGCCATGTGAAGTGGGAGTTTCTCATGTTTTTGTTACAGCAGTATGGATTTTCTAAAAAGTAGAGAAGGTGGATTAATATCAACTGTTAAATTCTTCATTTTGATCAATGGTTCCCCATCTGATTTTTGTGGGAGTTCTAAAGGACTTCGGCAAGGTGATTCTTTATCCACTTTTCTCTTTGATATTATCATGGAGGCCTTGAGCAGTATGTTGGTTGCAGCTACTGCAGCAAGACAGTTTTTGCGCTTCACAGTTGGGAATGCGACTAGTTCCTTGATGACGGTGTCTCATTTGTTGTTTACGGATGATACCCATATTTTCTGTGATGCTGACATCAATCATATAACAACTCTGCGTGGGATTCTCTCCAGATTTGAGGTGTTAGGGTTAAAAATTAATCTAGGATATTTTGAATTGGTTCCAGTTGGGGATGTGCATAATCTACAAGATTTAGTGGAGATTTTGGGTTGTAGGGAGTCTGCTCTTCCGTTGGGCGCTACTTTTAAAGATAAGACAATTTGGAATCCTATTTTGAAGAAGATGGAGCGAAGACTAGCCAGATGGAAGAGGTTGTATTTATCTAAGGGGGGAGGGGGTAAGGTTACCCTTATTAAGAGTACTCTTTCTAGCTTGCCTCCTTATTTTCTCTCTCTTCTCCCTATTCCAGCTAAGGTGGCTAAGCAGATGGAGAAATTATAGATAGATTTTCTTTGGACTGGTATTGGTGACGAATGTAAACTTCATTTAGTAAATTGGTCTAAGGTATGTAGGCCAGTGAAGAATGGAGGGTTAGGCATTCGGTGTTTGAGAAAGGTTTAATTCTGCCTTATTAGACAAATGATTGTGGTGTTATGGTTTAAAGAATGATGCCCTTTGGAAAAGGGTCATTGAGGCAAAGTATGGGAATGAGTGGGGTGGTTGGTGTACAAAATTTGTGTCTGGGGCATATGGTGTTTGTATGTGGAAGTTCATTAGAAGTAGCTGGTTGAATTTTTCCAAGTTACTTCAGTATGATGTGGGTGATGGTACTCGAGCAAAGTTTTGGGATAATGTGTGGTGTAGGGATCGTCCTCTTAAGGAAGCGTTTCCAAATTTATATAACATTAGTAGAACAAGGGATGCTTCGGTCTCTAAGGTTATGCATTACGCAAATGAGAGAATATTTTGGAACTTACAGTTTCATCGTTCAGTGAATGATCAAGAGTCACAATCTTTAGATTTGTTTATGATTTTGATCTATTTCACGAAGGTGCGAGGTGTTGGTTCTGACAAACTTTGTTAGAAGCCAGCTAGCGGTCGATGTTTCAAGGTGAGTGGGTATTATCATTCTCTATCCCCTTCTACTGCCGTCTCTTTCTCGTGGAAAATGGTGTGGCAATCGAAGGTTCCTCTTTGGGTAGCTTTTTTCTCTTAGACTGCTTCTTTTGGCAAGATTCTAACTACGAATAATCTTCGGAAGAGGCATTTTGTTGTTCTTGAGTGGTGTAATATGTGCAAAAGATGTGGGGAATCTATAGATCATCTCCTCCTTCACTATCCTATAGCATATGAGATGTGGAGTGTGGTCTTTTTCTTGTTTGGTATTTGTTGGGTGATGCCGCAAAGGGCAGTGGATTTGTTGGATTCTTGGTCGTGCAATTTCAGGAGACATCGCAATATAGCTATATGGAGGATTGTGCTGCACTATTTGATGTGGTGTATGTGGCGGGAACGGAATAATAGAAGCTTTGAGGGATATAAACGGTTCATTCTTGAGTTTAAGTCTTTTTTTCTTTATTACTCTTCTCAAATGGTGTTTAGTTTTACCATCTTTTTCTTGTCTTTCCCTTCCTGCTTTGCTTGATCATTGTAATTTGATTTCTTAATGTTTTTTCCCCTTTAGTACATTTCCTATGTACTGGGCTGTGTTTTTTTAATAAAATTTTTATGTTACTTATCAAAAAAAAAAAATAAAACAAAAAAACCCCAAAATGATCAGCATCTGAATTTTTTACTTTAAAAATCACTTTAAACTTCAGATTCAGATTATAACAAACATCCACTTAAATTTAGCATATACGTCCAAACAAATTTCCACATGGTGTACTGAGCTTTGCTCATCGACTTAATCCCAGAATAACTTAATCCCAGAATAGACACAACAGTTGCAGGGATCTATCTAAATTCACAAGATATGGAATGGGAGTAAAAAGAATGGGAAATGATTACTACCTTTCCTTCAAGATCATCAGTAGTTAATTGACCAATAGCTTCTGCTTGGGATTCCATTGCCAACACTATCAAGATGAAAACCAATAAATTAAATCAAATTAAATTAAAGACGGCAAACAAAATTAAATAGGAAAAAAAAATGCAATCAGTATGATACATCCAGATGCATTCTTCAGGGACTGCAGAATAAGATGTTATGCAAAGAGTGACCTACATATTTTAGTTCAGAAAAAGCAATAATATCAAGTACTATTGTAACCAGTGTTTTCAGATGTGACTGAAGGGGTTCCATTTAACTTTACAGGACAAAATGATGAAAATATTTTGAATCTTTGCGTTTAAAACTTTAGCCAACCAAAGCATGTACTCATGGATGTCGCCAGGAGCAAACATATAGCATAGTGAGCTTATTTTAGCACACTTGACTTCAATCAAAAATAAAATAAAAAATTTCATTTTCTCCCCTTTCAAAGACTGGAAAGTGCTCTCTCTCTCTCTCTCTCTCTCTCTCTCTCTCTCTCTCATGCAAGATGAAATTCTCTAGAGAAATTTGTGGGAAAACAAAAATAAAATAAAATAAATCCAGAAATCTGCACAAAGTTGATTGGTTTAAGTACCAAGCAGGATAGAAAACCTAAGAATCCGCAACTATGGTTGCCTAGAATCAACACCACCACAAAGTCATTGGAAAAAATTCTATTAGATATTTTATAAATCAATCATAAACTTCTCCCCAATGGAGTACAATAGTGACTTCTATAGACTGCAAGGACTAAACCCTAATTGACTTAGGCCAATGCCCATTTATTTTATTACAAAAAAACTTTTGACACTAGGAAATTAAATATAATACTAATGACCTTACTTGCTAAAAAGGCTAAAATAAGACCCAATGGAAAAATAGTTAATTAAAATAAGACCCAAGTAATGAAAAAGAGTTCTTAAAATAAATTGTGTGTGTTCATGCATGGATGCTCTGATAATCCCTTGAAGGTTTTATTAAAAAAAAAAAAAAAAAATTGTATCATGATCTTCTACATTCTCAGAAGTTACACAAAATTCAGTGTCCTCTATCATTATCTCCTCCAAGTGTCCCATGAAATCAACTGCATTTGCACTTGATGGTTGAAAGAACCGTAAGAGTACTAAAATATCTTCAGTAAAATCATTTAGAACACAAAACGACCTCAAATCAGAGTGCAGAAAGCCATACAGCCAATGGTAGACAATTTTAAAAAGAGGAATGATTAGATTCCAAACCCAGCAGCATTTTCTGCATGTAATAGAGTTTTATTTTTTCAATTTTTAAAGGAAAAAGGTTGACTGAATTGAAACTCAATTCTTTCAGTAGTGACCTGGGGAGGAGGTCAAATGCAGAAAAAACCAAGATTGTTTTTTTTTTTTTTTTTTTATTATTCAAAATGGATAATACATGGATTTAGAGAGGATTCTGACAGTAACGTCTCACCTTTCTCTTAGACCCAATGGACAAATAGTTAATTAAAATAAGACGCAAGTAATGACAAAGAGTTCTTAAAATTAATTTAGTGTGTGCACATGCGTGCATACATGAATGCTCTGATAATCCCTTGAAGTTTTTTATAAAAAAAAATTGTATCATGATCTTCTACATTCTCAGAAGTCACACAAAATTCAGTGTACTCTATCATTATCTTCTCCAAGTGTCCCATGAAATCAACTGCATTTGCACTTTATGGTTGAAAGAACCATAACAGTACTAAAATGTCTTCAGTAAAATCATTTAGAACACAAGACGACCTCAAATCAGAGTACACTAAGCCATACAGCCAATGGTAGACAATTTTAAAAAGAGGAATGATTGGATTCCAAACCCAGCAGCATTTTCTGCATGTAATAAAATTTTATTTTTTCAATTTTTAGAGGAAAAAGGTTGACTGAATTGAAACTCAATTCTTTCAGTAGTGGCCTGGGGAGGAGGAGAGGTCAAATGCAGAAAAAACCAAGATTGTAATTTTTTTTTTTTTTTTATTCAAAACGGGTTAACATGGATTTAAAGAGGATTCTGACAGTCTAAATGTCTCACCTTTCTCTTCCATCTTTTCAAAAGCTGAAAGAGCATTACTTGTATTGACATTCCCCAACATCTCACTCACTTTGTTTGAAGTCCTGAACACCAAAGTGGCCATTACCAACAAAATTAAGGAACCAAGAGATCAGCAAGGAACATAATGATGGGAAAAGGTCATGGGAGACAAACTTTGCAGACTGAGCACGTGCTTTCAGAGTATCTTTCTTCGATCTTGCTTCCTGGATCTTACTCTCCAAAAGCTACACAACAAAATTATAGAATGAAGTTCAACAAATTCCTTGAAGTATACTCATAACACTCAATAACATTCCAATAATTATGAAATAAAAAATTATCGCAAATACAGCCAGCATATGGCTAAGTTAATCCGTCAGTCTCTGTACACCAAACAAAATTGATCTCATTATGATTAGCATTTCAGTTAGTTTTTTATAGAATATAGAAACAAGTCATTGCCTCAGCTTCTCTCCCACAATTCTGTGGCCCTTTTAATAGCTGGTTTTTTTTTTTTTTTTTTTTTTTCCTTTTTTATAAATAAAATTCTGACAATACCTAAAACGAGTAATACCAAACTTTGACAAACAAAAACTAATTAAATGCATTCTAAATAACAACTTGCTTTGTTTCACCAATTATATTACTAAGATGCGTCCTTTTAGTTCAAATTTTTATACATCAAACCAAAACCTTCACAGGGATGCAGACAACTAATAAACAACAGTATTTCAAACATAAGTTTCAATCAAAATAATCACAAATAGACGTGAATGAAGCATGAGAAAAGATATATCTACATACCCGAGTGTTAGAGACAAGATTCTCAACAACACTTTTCTGTTGATCAAGTTGAGATTTCAAAGCATTAGCATTATCCTGCAAAAAGATTTAAAAATAATCATCATTGTGCGCATCAAATCCTTCAAAATGTTGCCTTACTAAGGTCCAGCTTCCAAGGCATGCCTACATAGCTCCACCTTTTTAGTCACACCCTCTTGCATCAGCAAAAACCAGTCAATTAAAAAAAATTTAATTTTTTTGTGTAAGCAGCTTATCCTGATATACATAATCGCAGTCGATAAATAAAAGCTAAACTACATAGCCAGTTCCTCAGCCTAGTGGCTATATTTTGTCCAAAATTCTTCTATTCATAACCCTTTCTAAGATATTTTGGCTGCCAGGCAATGGAGGTAGACGTAAGAATCATGAAAAGTGAGAAAAGATCAAATTCATCATAATATTCTGTTGATCTATAATATGTAAATCTTGGTTTCTAATTTGCCAAACCCATCAGAATACAAGCTAATTTAATGACACACCATTCAGGAAAGGGATTCAAATTATCATATTCTATTGTAAACCCAAAGTTTTTTTTTTTTTTTTTTCCCATTTCATGTAAGGTCAAGGAGCTTCACCTACAGATGTGGTCTTATAATATGTAGGCTTGATCTATGCAATCAATGTAAGCACAGTGCATTAAAAAAATTGCACTATTTATCATAAAAAAGATAAAAAGGTCCTACCCAATACAGAAAGCTCCCACTTTTGCAGGGTCTAAGAGAGATCATGATAGGAAAATTATAACAAAGAGAAAAGATTAAAGGATCATTATTGATCACTTGCTAGCATTTTTCCTTCAAAATTAGTTAGAATGCTCATTATAAATCCAAAATGACAAATCTGAACTACTAGCTTAAAATACCTCTAAAGATGAAACTTACAGCATAAGATTTACGCCTCTTTAGAGCTTCGCGTGCAAGATCTTCTTCTCCTTTCTGAAGAGCTAATTGTGCTCTACGATACCTATATTAATTTTCTTTCTTAGTTATGATACCTATATTAAATTTGAATCAACAGATTTTAATGTCTTCACCACTATACTAAGGAAACCAAGTTAATAACTCCACTCTTTCTTTCTTCTTTTTTTATTTTATTTTATTTTATAAGTAAGGTAATAACTCCACTAATAAATTACCAATCTTCAGAAGCTTGTTGCGCAGCCTTGTACTTGTTTTCTAACTGCTTTTGAGATGCCAAAACCTTCACCCAAAAAAAAACACACCAATTTCACACATGAAGAATGAGAGAGAGGGATAAAAATCTCAATGTTATACACTGGTCATGCATTGAGCAGAGAATTATAAGATATCCTAGTCTATCAAGAGTTTGATACCACCCATTTGTTTAATGAGCATTATAATACAGTATCTAGTTTGGCTTTTTATAAAATAGAAGAACAAAAAAGAGTGAAAGAATGAAATAGAAACTTCAGACTAAACAAATGAAAAAAAATTTGAAAGATCCAGGAGAATAAACTGACAGAAAGCATATTTTAGAAATGAGCAAGATACTGATGCTTTACTTGTGCTGTAGCCTGACGCATCTTTGTCAAATCTTCATTCATTTCAAGCACTGTTTGCTCTAAAATTTTCTCTGGATCTTCAAATGAACTTATTACTGCATTTGCATAAGACTGCAAAAAAGAAAAAACTATATCATATTATATGTTTTATACAAAAGATAGCAGTTAGGAGCCATCATGATAAGCAGACCACAATAAACATTACATAAATGCATGAGAACAATTCCTGATATCTCACCTTGACAACCCTAGCAAACCGGTCAAAAAGGTTCATACCAGCACCAAGAGAACCTCCACGTTGCCTACAACGAGATTGGTTGGAAGCAGCAATTCTTAACCCCACAACTTTTACTGTGAGCAAAATGAATATTTCCCATATGAGTTTAAACAGGTGATACAAGTTGAAATTTCATATGGGGGGAAGAGCAAGAGAGAGGCCTTAGAATTTATATGGCTAGGCAGCCAATCAAAGTATTAACCTTACGTAAATTTCAGAACTGTGTAATGTCAGTGCCTCAAATTCATGATACACATATAGATAAAATTTTTGAAAAATAAAACTCCAGCCAACTATCCACCATGAGAAACCCTATTCCAATTACAAACTTCCAACTCATGAAAAGGGCTAAAAAGAAAATAGAAAATCAAAATTTCAAACTTCACTAAGTCTACTTCTACCATTCAGATTATACGAGTTCAATAATCAATTCTACTCTAAGCAACCAAACAGAGTGTAATTTGAAACCCAGATACTGTATCAAATTGCTCAGCAAATGCATTGAGATGGTACTATAAAGTTTTGAATAAGACCTATTATAAAAAGGAAAAAGAAAAATGAAGATTTCAAACTTTACTAAGTCTACAACTACCATTCGGATTAAACAAGTTCAATATGCTTTTCTTTTCTTTTCTAAGCAACAAAACAGCGTGTAATTTGAAACCCAGATACTGTATCACATTGCTCAGCAAATGAATTGAGATAGGATTATAAGATTTTGAATAAGACTCATTAAAAAAGGAAAAATCAAAATTTCAACTTTACTACTCAATTTCTACTACTACCATTTGGATTAAACGAGTTCAATATTCATTTCTCTTCGTTTCTAAGCAACCAAACAGAGTGTAAATTGAAACTCAGATACTGCATCACATAGTTCAGCTAATTCATTGTGATAGTACTATAAAATTTTGAATGAGACCCATTAAAAAGAGAAAGAGGAAAAAGAAAATCAAAATTTCAAACTTCACTAAGTTCACTACTACCATTCGGATTAAACGAGTTCAATACGCTTTTATTTTCTTTGCTACGCAACCAAACAGAGTGTAAATTGAAACCCAGATACTGCATCACATTGCTCAGAAAATGAATTGAGATAGTAGTACTATAAAATTTTGAATAAGACCCATTAAAAAAAAAAAAACAAAAATTTCAACTCTACGAAGTCTACTACTACTATTCGGATTAAACGAGTTCAATATTCGTTTCTTTTCTTTTCTTTTTCTATGCAACCAAACAGAGTGTAAATTGAAACCCAGATAAAGAAACAAGGATTTGAAGCTTATTAGAAAAATTTAAGAGATACCCAATAATCCATGGAGTAGAAGAAGCAAAAGGCACATACCTCCACGGCCAAAAAACGAGGTCGTGAGTGGCTTCCTGACCATACATAGACTGTGAGAGCTTGAAGAAGAAGAAGAAGAAGAAGAGGGCTGCAATGAAGAGGCAGGGGTTGAGGCCAGGGTTAGTCCTGTAAATATATGCAGTTTCGTGGCCATTTTTATTTGGTGAAATCAGTACAGAGCAGAGTGGTTCTATAAAATTGATAGATAAGAGGAGAAGAAGAAAAAAAGAAAGAAAGAAAGAAAGATTAGATTTTGGGATCGCACTTTTCTTCCACTGATTGGTGCCCTTCAGAATTTTTTGGGGGTTTCGGTGTTTCCAGACCCGGATTTACCGGGTCGAATCCGGATCTATCTAGTTCAAGCATAAGGTTTTTTAAAAAATGTGAAGTGTCGATGGTACTAGACCTGTTGAAATAATAAGACGTGTTTACTTTTGAATATATGTCACTATGTTTACGAGTTTAGTGCACTACATACATTGGACCTCAGCTTTACCTTTGTTAAAAAAATAATAGATAATTACAACGTCATTCCTTGAGATTTAGAAGAATGACACTCCACCTTAAAAGTTTAAAAATATTCTAAATTTTTATACGAATTTCTTAACAAAAGTTTAATCATGATTAGGTAAAAAATAATTGGTAAATTTAGAATAAAAAATGAAAAATTTATCAAGCACCAAAACATTTGTCAGAGCAAATCTCTCCATGACTAGTTGAAAAAAGAAGAAAAAATAATAAGCAAAATTCACACTTAATATTTTGAAATACATTTTAATTAAAATTTTAAAATAATAAGTTTTAATTATGAAATAAGTTAATTTTATAAACTTTTCTTGTCATTAATTAAGCAAATGGCATGTTAGTACACAACATTTTTAATATTAGTTTAATAAAGTTTCTTCAATTGGAAGCTAAGGGGGGAAAATATTTTTTCTTTTTAAGTTTGGGGTAGAGTGTCATTTTTTCAAATTTCAAGGGAGTGGAATGTGATTATCCTTAAAAATAATAATACTAATAATTAATACAGTGTATTTGAATACAAGGAGAGTGGATTGGAAAAGGAGAGAGGATCTCTAACCATTTTTGTCTAAAGTCTAAGCCATCAAGTTAGGAAGATTATGGAGAGTAATCAGTTTTGTCCAATTGAACATAGCTATCCATTGGGCCAAAAGATGGCAGGAAAATTACCCTCCTTTTTTTTTTTTTTTTTTTTTTGGAGAATCAAAATTACCCTCCTTTAACACAAAAGAAAAAGAATAATATTCAAAAGTATTAATAAAGCTCCTTTGAATCTATAGTGTCGGACCAATTCTGATTATTTTTTATCATTAGAAACATCAATTAACTTTTGATGTAGATGAGATGTGAAAAATACAAAACTTCTTCTGTTTTTTTGGTTAAGTGTAATGTAAAATTTTTAAAATAATTTATTAAAGATATTAATTTTAATTTTCAAAAATATTAGAGTTAAGTGATGTTATTTGGTTTTTCTTGTAAAGAGAATTAGGTTGTAAGTCGTGCAAAAACATTCAACACTAGTGATGATGAACTAGTCTTACTTAAATTAGTAAGGTGATCAACCGTTTCAACTTCAATGATAAGCATTATGATGGATATCACTTGACACCAAAGTTAACAAAAATAAATTGAACACATGATGTAAAATTTGACACCAATTAAAAATTAAATAGACAACAATTACTCTACTCCAAGCTTCAAAATAGAGAAGAACAAAGTAAGAGAAGAAAAAAAATGGCAAGAAGAAAGGAACTTTTTTGTATTCTACTTTCTATAGGTCCCAACGTTTTTACAATTTGGTGATGTTGGAGAGGTAGTCAATTGGGAAAGTATGGTAATTCAACATGGAAAACTTGCAAATTAAGTTGATTTTCTGTCATTCTTGCACATGAGATATCTAACAATACAGAGATGATCTTGATGTACAATTATTGTAGTACCTAGACAATCAACTCAATTTTATGAAAGTAACAACTTTTATGATCACTCATGCATGGTTTGTGGTGACTTTGTGTGCAAAGTTGGACCCTCAATATAGTTTTGGATACAAAAAGTGGGTTTGGCTCAGTTCTTTTTACTTTTGCGAACTTACCTTTTGTTCTTCTAAACATTAATTTAATTCAAAAAAAATATTATTGGATAGTTTATGACGTAAATTTTCTAAAATTTACCATTATTATATAGCTACTATCAATAGCAATTGATTTTGCTTTATATTCCATTGGCCATATAAGAAGAATATGAAACATAAGTAAAATATATACAATTGCAGTACAAATGGAAAATATGCTAAATATGTGATTATACTAAACGTCACAACAATATCTAATTGAGGTTTAGTTGTGTATTTATTCTTCCGTTGTCATACTGTTAAAACACATAAACATAAACAACGATTTTATTTGATAATAATTATACTAAAAATTAATTGATATCTTAATCTGACGATAAGAAACAATAATTATAAAACAGAAATTACAAATTCAAATCATAATACCTCTATAAAGAATAAATAAATTGTCACTTTCAAATACAACAATTAAAAATGCAAAACTTTATTGGAACTGTGTAATGGTTCATCATTACACTAGAATTTTTGTTGAAGATAATTAATCACACTTTTGTCGAGTTGGAATGCCTTGGCAAGAACATAAGGATTGATAGGAGGATTAGATCCAAAAGTTGCATTTGCTATTGTGATAAGCCCAGGATTTTGGCTATCAAGACTAGAAAATGCAACGGCATTGGTCTCTCCCATATTGAATTGAAAGTGGATGAGACCCATTGGAAATACAAAGATGTCTCCCTTGTTCAAAACTTTGGTGAAGAGCCGATTATCGGGGTTGGATGTGACAAAGCCAACTAGAATTGTACCCTCTATGACTGTCAAAAGCTCGGTGGCACGAGGGTGAATGTGGGGAGGATTTAGGCCATATGGTGCATAGTCAACACGAGCCAAGGCTATCCCTAGAGTGTTGAGGCCAGGAAACATGTCCACGTTTACTAGAGTGACATTTGACCCAAGTTGATTAAGGGTGTTTCTAGGAGCATCAAGCCCCATGAAGATAAAGTCATCAACTGTAGTAAGCTTTGGGTCCTTGCAAAACTTTCCATTCACAAATACTGCAAAAGAAAAGATTGTTTAATATCACAAATGTGAGGCTTCAATGATAAAGGATGATAACATGTCATGCATGTACGTTAAAAAAAAAAAAAAAAAATCCCATGGAGATATTATATATCGCTTCTAAAAATAATTCCATTAATTTTTTAGAATCCCAATATCAGAAAGTTTTCATTAATGTGTAGAATCTAAACAAGAAAAATCAATCCAAATAGCTTGAAACGACTCCAAGAAAAGCATAATAGAGTAGGTACATACCAGCAGAGTTGGGATTGTTAACTGCAACACAAAAGTCTTGCAATGGGCTAGGGTCATGAGCAGAGGCAAGAGAGGATGCCAAAGCCAATAGCACAACAGTTAGAAGGCAAGTAAAAAGTTTCGTCATATTTGAGGCTGTATACTTGGTTTATTTTTGCTGAATGCTTGGTTGAGGTGTGAATGATATTGCAGATCAGAACATGTCTATTTATAGAGAGGAGTCACCGAATTGGTCTATATATTTTCTTGCAAATAGCATATGAGACTAGGTAAACTTAAACGGTTATAATATTTTTTATGTAATGCGTGAACCATTTCTTAACTACCACTACTAGCCCGTGTTAAAAAACCAATATAATCGAAGCACTTCATAGTCATTGTTCAGGGTAATGTTCCTTTGACCAATTATCATACACATGTTTTATTAATTGAAAAGATCAAATGCTAATAATTAAACCTTACGTACAATTAATGAGATCTACTATATTTAAACTAGAAATGATTGAAGGCTAAGTCTAGCACGTCCTTGGCATAGTAGTAAGCCACTGGTGAGATAATTAGTCTATTTGGTCACTTGTATAACTTGGTCTCTAGGAGAGACAGAGTTCATTGTTGTTATTTAATTTCAGAACCGATGGTTCTTAATGAGAAATGGGGTTGCGAGTTCTAACCTGAGCCACTGTGTTTGCCTTGCCTGAGACATGATGGTGAGGTCCACCAATGATGCATAGAGCCTTGAAGGTTGACAGAGTGAAGGACAAGCTGGTCATTGACATTTGGCTTCGGTCGTGTTCAGGTTTTTTGCGTGTAAACTACCAATGACTTGGTCAAGCAATGCCCTCGGTGCTACTGTGGTAGTAATCAGCGGTAGTCTTGCTCTTGTTCTTGCATGCTTCATTCTCGTAGCAATAGAAATTTGAGTTCCTAGAACCATACTGCGTGGGCTTGTAGACACCCCTTTGTTGCAACCGCCAGTTTAACCCAACAGAAAAGCAAAATATAATTTTACATCATAAAGGGAAAAATCATCATTTTGACCTTTCGATAAATAAGAGATTAATTAAAAATAAATAAATTAAAATCTTAACAATCGAAACGACATTTTGAGTGCAACAATCGGACCACTAAATATGAAGCCACATCAAATTTCAATGGA
Organism: Castanopsis chinensis; assembly: GCA_032878915.1. Taxonomy (NCBI): domain Eukaryota; kingdom Viridiplantae; phylum Streptophyta; class Magnoliopsida; order Fagales; family Fagaceae; genus Castanopsis; species Castanopsis chinensis. The sequence goes on from JAVQMG010000041.1 coordinate 256,270, forward strand.
TAATATGCATTCTTGAAACCGAGGGTTAACCACAAGTGACTATGAGTGATTAATTATAATTTGAAATTCAAAATAATTGATTATAACTAATTATATGTCATGATATTATTGGTTTGACTTTAAAGAAAAAAAAAAAAAAAAACATGATGTGTGAAATAACAATATGCAGATAGGGTTTATTAATGTTCTAATTAATCTAGCTTTGGCACCATGTTAGAATTTTTGTTTAGAGTGTGAGTGAGAGAGAAAAGAGAGAAGCAAAAGTACACTACAAGAGAAATGACCTATTGCGGCGGGTGCGAAAACTACCGCTATAGGTCACCTATTGCAGCGCGTTTTTGGCCCACCGATGTACATGAGATCTACTGCAGCGGGCCATTAGCCCGCTGCAATAAATCTAGTATTTTGCGGCATACTACAGCGGCGGGCCAACAACCCGCCGCAATAGCTCTCATGTAACATCGTTAAACTTACATATAGCAGTGTGTCAATGACCCGCCGCAATAGATCTTGAAATTACCCGCACCTAGTACTAAATTTTCCCTCTGTTTTTTTATTTTCGCTTTTCATTTTTAGTGCCTTTTCGTTTTAGTCTCCCACACACACACACACACACTCTCTCTCTCAGACACTTCGAAAATCCCTCATTCTCACCCTCTCTCCTCATATCCCTCATCCCTTATTCTCACCCTCTTCTTTCTTCATTTTTTTTTCTTTCTCCCTCATCTCGCCCAGTCCTCCACTTCACCGACCCATCTCGCCCAGTCCTCCACGCCGCCATCCCACCTCTCCACGCCGCCAACTCACCTCCCCACACCGCCAACCCTTGCCTAGTCGTCCAACCCATCTAGCCCAATCCTCCCCGCCGCCAACCCATCTCGCCCAGTCCTCCATCTCACCGCTCACCCAACTCCGATCCAAGCTTCATCGCCGATTCAAGCTCATCGAGGGCTCTTCTTCACCATCCGATCGGTTTTTCCAAGGTTTTTTGTTATTACTTCACTGCATCACCATTTTTTTTTTTTTGGGATTCGGCTTTTTCAGTTTTTGAATTTTATTGATTTTTTGTTATGTTTTGTTGTTTTTCTAATCGGAAATGTAATTTTATTGGGTTTTATAATGAAGTTAGGGGGCGATTTAGGGTCAGCGTTGGTTTCAAGTTGCTTGGCTATGTATATTAGCTTTATTGGTGGCGTCGATGGGTTTTGCGGGTCATTTGTGGGTTGCGGGTTGCTAGGTTTTGTGGGTCGTTCGATTTTCCAATGGGTCAATGTTTGTTTTGAAGTTTCATATCTAGGTTTTGGTCAGAATTTGTGTAAGATCAAGAACTGGTTTGATTTGTGTGCTTAAAGCTTTCAACTTTAGCTTCATTTTGATCACTCAGATATCTATTTCTCTATCTTTTTATATAAATATATATGTATATATATATATAGGTTTGTGTTTTAATCTAATCTATGCATGTGTGTATTAAGTTGTTTGGAATGTGTTATATTTGTGTGTGTTTGGTTGCTAAGAAAGCTATGGAATTTAAGAGAAAAATGAGATTGTTATAGTGTCATGATGTTGTTTGGTGTTATGGTTTCTGAGAATGACAAAATGATCAACTTGATCAGTAAGCCAAGTGATTGGGTGGATTATGTTAGATTCGAAAAAATCTTGAATTTGATGCTCCTGCAATGGGTCAGTGGTACAGAATTTCTTAGGAACTAAGCATGGTTTTGCTTGAATACTAATATGGTCTTACTAAGTGTTTATGTATATATGTCGCTAGATTGTTCAAAATGTGGAAGTGTTATTGATCCTAAAGAAAAAAAAAAGGAAGATAATTGTGCTAGTATTTGAGTTTTTTAGAGGTATTTGGCTGACTTTACAATTCAAATTCTCTTTTGTTTATTTCAATGGTACCCTTTAGGAATTACAATTGTTGTACTTGGATCGGAGCTTCATTTATAAGCAAAATATATTATTTATGCAATTTTTATTCATCTCTTCATTTTTTTTTTTTTTTTGGTTGTTGAAGTTTTTTGTTGATTTTGGGGATTCCTTTTTAAGTAGTATTGAGTGGTGGTGATGGCTGGTGGATTGTTGTTGGTGGTGGTGTGTAGTACCTGTGGGCGGCGGCGGTGGGTTGTACTTGATGGTGGCGGGCTGTGCTTGTGTTTTGGTAGTGCAAGTTTGTTTTGATGGTGGCTGGTTGTACCTATGGGTGGTGGTGGGTTTGTAATACTGGTGGGTGTGGTGAGGGTGGGCAGTGGGTGGTGGTGGTAGTGGTGGGGAGTGGGTGGTTGCTGTGAACTGCATTTATTTTTTTATATTGTACAAATATTTTTAGGTTATTTTAATGTGTAGTAAAAACAACCTTCATCACTTTCTAATCGGAAATCATTTTTTTTTTTTTTTTTTGGTTATTAGCAACTCCATTACTCAAGCACCACGAGGAGAGTAAAAACTAGTCACCACCAGCCACATCAAAACCAAGGCTTCTAACTTCTCCCCATCTCATCTCAAACCCACCACAAAGGTATTTTTATTTTTGTTTGTTTCTTGAGAAATTTTTTATTTTTTATTTTTAGGGTTAGCAAAAAAACCAAAAATTAATAAACCCTTTTGAGAGAGAAAAAAAAAAAAGAAAAAGGAAAATTAGTTTTAATAGAGAACAATTATTTTGGTTTCTGGGGTTTTATTTATTTATATTTTACAATCTAAACAAGTTTGAGATTATTAACTTGAAATTAATAAACCCATTTGAGAGACAAATGAGATCTCGCTTAAAAGCATTTTGATTGTCACAGTTGTTTATATATTATTATCAACATGAACATGAATTTGTATTATTATCAACATGAATCTTTTGGAGCATTATCAACTTTTGTTTTTTTTTTTTTTTTGGATTCGACTTTTTCTATTTTTAAATTTTGATGATTTTTTGTTCTGTTTTGTTGTTTTTCTAATCGGAAATGTATTTTTATTGGGTTGTATAAATGGAGTTGAGGGGGTGATATAGGGTCAACGTTGGTTTCTAGTTGCTTGGCTATGTATATTAGCTTTATTGGTGGCGACGATGGGTTTTGTGGGTCGTTCATGGGTTGTGGGTTGCTGGGTTTTGTGGGTCGTTTGATTTTCCAGTGGGTCGACATTTGTTTTGAAGTTTCATATCTGGGTTTTGGTTAGAATTTGTGTTAGATCTAGAACTGGTTTGATTTCTGTGCTAAAGCTTTCAACTTTAGCTTCATTTTGATCACTATGATATCTATTTCTCTATCTTTATATATATAGGTTTGTGTTTTAATCTAATCAATGCATGTGTGTATTAAGTTGTTTGGAATGTGTTATATTTGTGTGTGTTTGGTTGTTGAGAAAGTTGTGGAATTTAAGAGAAAAATGAGATTGTTATAGTGTCATGATGTTGTTTGTTGTTATGGTTTCTGAGAATAACAAAATGATCAGCTTGATCAGTAAGCCAAGTGATTGGGTGGATTATGTTAGATTCGAAAAAATCTTGAATTTGATGCTCCTGTAATGGGTCAGTGGCACAAAATTTCTTAGGAACTAAGCATGGTTTTGCTTAAATACTAATATGGTCTTACTAAGTGTTTATGTATATATGTCGCTAGATTGTTCAAAATGTGGAAGTGTTATTGATCCTAAAAATAAAGGATGATACTTGTGCTAGTGTTTGGGTTTTTTAAAGGTATTTAGCTGATTTTACAATTCAAATTCTCTTTTTGTTTATTTCAATGGTACCCTTTACAAATTACAGATGTTGTACTTGGATCAGAGCTTCATTTATAAGCAAAATAAACTATTTATGTAATTTTTATTCATCTCTTCATTTTTTTTGGTTGAAGTTTTGGGGATTCTTTTTTAAGTAGAATTGAGTGGTGGTGATGGCTAGTGGATTGTTGTTGGTGGTGGTGGGTAGTACTTGTGGGCAGCGGCAATGGGTTGTACTTGTAGGTGATGGTGGTGGGTTGTGCTTGTGTTTTGGTGGTGCAGGTTTGTTTTGATGGTGGCTGGTTGTACCTATGGGTGTTGGTGGGGTTGCAATAATGGTGGGTGTGGTGAGGGTGGGCAGTGGGTGTGGTGGTGGTGGTGGTAGTGGTAGGGGGGGTTGCTGTGAACTGCATTTATTAATTTATTTGTGATTTTTTTATATTGTACAAATATTTTTAGGTTATTTTAATGTGTAGTAACTGTTCTTTTTATCTATACTTTTAGATTGGAGGAACTCTCCTTTTTAGTGTTACCTTGAGTTGTGGCTGGTGGCTTGTAGCTGCTCATTCACTTTGTACTTTTAAATTAGAGGAGTAAAGAGAAGTACATGTTTCTACTATCCATCTTTGCTTTGCTTTACAAAATTATTGTTGTGACTTATGACCACTTGGTGGCTTGTAAATTATTACTATCCAAATTCCTTAATTCCCATGCATTTTCCTATGATTTTTTCCTATTGCACATTTGTTCTTGTGTTAATTATCTTCTTGGTTTTAACGATCTGCCTATTTTTTTTCTACATAAAAAATAAAAATTTCGTGCCTCTTCTCCCTGCTTCCAAAATCAATGGAAGCTGTGAGTTCTCTGATTGAGCATCTGACCCTTCACTATCAAGTGTGTGTGGGCATCATTTTTGTATTCTGTCTAATACTACTAGTATGTCCTCTGTTCTTAGCCTGTTTTACATTCTTGCAAGTTTGACATCTTGACACATCTGAAAAGAGTGAGCTTCAAAAGTTACAACAATTGAAAGGGAGATTTCTCAAAGACCACAATTATGAACGTATCCTAGAGCATTTTTCTCACATGAAAGGGTTGGTTATCCTTTCTTTTTTTTCCCCTCCTTTAAGTGGGGGTGGAGTTTCTGACTTGTTTGATGTCAATACTTTAAAAGGAAAGAATCAATCTAACAAGTAAGAGCCCATGTGATTACACTGTGTTATGTGGATTGGATTCGATAAATGTGTATTGTGTGGGTGTGAGTTAAGTCTCACATCAAGTGTTTACTAACTTGGAATGGGTAATAAAAGTGATTATAAGTAGTCCTCATTGCTACTTAACTAGTCCTTTTAGGTTTAATCATAGATGTGGCTACTAGCACTTTCCTAGGGTCATGACAATTGGTATCATTACCACGTAATATTAGTTAAGTGTACCATGTAATATATATATAAGTCCCAATTGATTCTGATATGAAAAGCGACGACAAAGAATTGATTGTAGTGTTAAATTCTAGCCAGCATATGCATTTTCTGAAAATCAAATAATTTGGTACCCATATTTTGCTGAAGCTGCATTTCAAATCTAAGTTACTCCCAAATTTCAGCTAAGAATGTGGAGCTGAATTTTTTTAATAGATACCTGGTAGGTCCATGATGACTTTGAGGGGTCTATATCCCTATTCCTGAATCTAGTAAGCTTTATTTGGCCTCTAAATGCTGCCCTATCTTTCTCAAAGAAGGCACCATAGTTCTGTATCATTATTTCAAATTTAAATGATTTATGTACAATCAGCAATTAGTAAGGAAAATAATTTAACAGCATCAAGCTAGACAAACAAAACAGGTCCAATGAGAGGATTTTTTTTTGGAGGGGGGGGGGGGATAGAATAACAATATTGTACAATTCCTGCCACATATACCTATAAAAATATTAAGATTTCAGAATCTTACAGATAAATTTTGGAAGTGTCGAGAGATGTGTTTTATCAAATTTGGAAGAAAGATTAGAGAATGCAGGAAGAATTTATATCATCTATGTACAATCAGTAATCATAAAGGAAGGGAAGTCAACAAGACAACAATATCAAGCTAGACAAACAAAACAAGCCCAATGAGAGGCCTTTTCTTAAAAAAAAAAAAAAAAAAAAAAAAAAAAAGCCTAGAATAACAATATGGTAGACTTCCTGTCACAATACTAGGTATAAGATTATTAAGATTTCTGAATCTTAATGATTGGAAGGGTTGAGAAATGTATGCAATTTGAAAGAAAGAATGCAAGAAGAGAAATAGATGGCTCAATACGTTCTGCTTGAACTGAATATTACAGTCATACAGTATATTAAAAAACTCTTAATCATCACAACAGTCATGCACTTATGCTTTAGAAACTCTACACAACTGTATTAACAGATTCAAGTTTCTTCTTAAGATCTTAAACTAAGATATAGGAAAGGGGTTCAAGGAAGGCCAAAAACTAATCAGTCCTTAAAAACTATTTTCTATAAATGGGATGTCTACACCAAAAAATAAAAATGGCAGGAGAATCCAAAGGGATAGAAAGAGAATCAAACTAACCCAAGAAATAATAAAATTTAAAGAAAATAGAATCTTAGATCTTTTTTTCCTTTTAATTTCAATAAGAAGGCCACACAGTGAATTTTTCTCACCTATTTGGCCCCTCCCTTTTCCTTTGTTAACCATTATATCTAGAAGGCAGGGCATACAAGTATAACTCTAGAAATGAAAAGCTATAAGAAGTCTATCCAATCATTGGCTTGAAATAAACTAAAATTTTACCTGCAAACCCACTGTTTGAGATAGCAATAACAAATCATTGTATCCTTTGATAAATTGAACAGGCTGGACCACCTTGACCCAATGACCAATCACACTGCCTTCACTTTCAAAAGACCAAATACTGTATAAGTTAGCAAAGCCTATTGAAGTGACACATACAAAACATATAAAATCCAGAATTAGTTAATAGTAATTGACAAGATTTCTTTTTCTATTAATTTTAGTAGATCAGACTGGAAATGAATTAAACTAATGCTAGGACCATAAAAACTTGCACAACTTTTGTCACAACTTGCCATGTGGCAATTTGTAAGTGATGGAGGTGTGGACCCACATGGACCTACCACTCCCAACTCACCACATGGGGAGTTGTGGCAAACGTTGTGTAAGTTTTATGGTGCTAGCATTTTTCAACAACTTAAGCCCAACCAATATTGTATAATTTTTTTTTTAATATTACTGTTAACAGCATTAGCTTTTTTTGTTCACTATAATGGTAAGAACTATTTTGATACAATATTTAAAAAGTTATGGGCTAAATTAACACTTTTGAAATGTTATAGATCTTTTGGAAAATAGAGTAAACGTTAACAATCAACTATTTGTTAGGTGTCGGCAAACCATGAAGTTTCTTAAGTTACAAGGTGTATTTTTTAAATTCTAAGATGAAGACCTAAGATGTAAGAGCATCCATATTGGTGGAGCCATAAATTTATCAATATAGCTCCACAAAAACTACTTTATATATTCTTTTTTTGTAGGCAGATTGCAAAAAGAAGGGGCACTATAAGATCATGTGATCAAAGCAAGTGAAGTTGGTGAAAGACTTAAGGTACTCTCTCTCTCTCTCTCTCTCTCTCTCTCTCTCTCTCTCTCTCTCTCTGTGTTTGTGGTGGGTTGTTGAATTGGGGCAAGCAGGTGGCTTGCATAAAGTAATAAGGCGGTTTTAGCTGATATCGGGAGTGCTGACTGTTTTGTGTAATATTGGATGATTGTTGTTGAGTTGTTTTTATTTGATGAATTCATTTTAAGGGCTTCTCTCTATCTTTTTCACACATTTGGAATGCTAAAATGGAATTGCATATTTAAAGAGATGTCATTTTCTAAAGAATATTGCTAGTAATGATATTAAAGTTACCAAATGTATTGATAACTTCTCTATTCATTTAAATTCATTGTTTGATTAGGAACATAGCTAAAAGTGAATGATTAAAGATGATTTGTTTCTTAAATTAAAGTGAAATTGTGTAAATGAAATGTGTGTTAAATCTTTGTTTATGTTTTCATGAAATCACATTATAGGTATTTCTTGTAAACCACTTTATAGCAATGGATAAGAGTTGGATGAAAATTACCAATAGAAAGGTCGCGAGAATATTTAGATGAAGTCCAATAGTTTTTGAATTTTGCATCTAACCATGCACACCCGGATGGAACGATTTTATGTTCGTGTAAAAATTGTGTGCCTACAAATTCGTGGCCTATAGATGTTGTACAGGCTCACTTAGTGTCAAAAGGGATTTGTAGGGCTTATAACCCTTGGATTTTTAATGGGGAATCATCATCTATAAAGACTTCTACTGAAATTCCTAATAGTCATGTCCAAGAAAACCCATAGAGTATGCCGATCTTCGTAACATGTTGCATGACATGTTCCCCATTTAAGATATGGCATCTAAGCCAATGGAAGAAGTCCCTAGTGTGCACCAACCTACAAAAGGTCCTAATGAAGATGCACTTCAGTTTATGAAATTGCTTGAAGATGCTAATCAAACTTGTTATTAAGGTTGTAAGTATTTTAGCAAATTGTCAGCTATTGTGCATTTGTACCATATGAAGTGTCTTAATGATTGGACCAATAAATCATTTACCATGTTGTTGCAATTTTTGCTTGATTTTCTTCCTTCAAATGCTAAGTTGCCAAAAGATTATTATGAGGCTAAGAAGATTATTAAGGATTTGGGCTTGAGCTATAAGAAGATTCATGCTTGTCCTACAGATTGTATTTTATATTGAAAGGACAATGCAAACCTTGAAGCTTGTCCAAACTGTAACCTTTCAAGATGGGAAAGTAATGAGTATGAAGGTTAAGAAAGTACTAATGCTTCCTCCAAGAGAAGAAAAAAGAAAGCTGCAAAGATCCTACGGTGGTTCCCCTTAAAGCCAAGATTAAAGCGACTATTTATGTCTCTTGAAACATCCAATCATATGAAGTGGCATGCCAATGGTCGTGTGAATGACGGGTTAATGAGGCATCCTACTGATTCTAAAGCTTGGAAATCATTTGACTCTTAAGTACATAGAGTTCTCATCTGAGCCTTGTAATGTAAAGCTTGGATTAGCAATCGATGGATTCAACCCGTATGGAAATATGAGTACTACTCACAATACATGGCCTGTTATTTTGATCCTATACAATCTCCCTCCATGGATGTGCATGAAAAGGTCTTATTTCATGCTATCCTTATTGATTCCCGATTCAACCTCACCCAAAAACGATATAGATGTGTACTTACAACCCCTAGTAGAAGAACTAAAGGAGTTATAGGATGTTAGAGTAGAAACGTTTGATGTGTCTTTCAAAAAATCATTCAAAATGCATGCTACATTATTGTGGATTATAAATGATTTTTTTGCATATGGTGATATCTCGGGTTGGAGTATCAAAAGTGCTCTTGCATGTCCCTCTTGTAACTATGATCATCAGTCTCGTTGGTTAAGATATGGAAGGAAATTTAGTTACATTGGACACAGGCGATTCTTGGATAAAGATCATAAATTCCGTAAGCAAAAAAAAATCATTTGATGGGACTGTTGATATGAGACCAGCTCCTATTACAATATTTAAAAGGAAAATCATGTTACAAACGGATGCTATAGCTGATCATGTGTTTGGGAAGAAAAAAGTTAATTTGGCCAATAAAAGAAAAAGAGGGGAGGAAGTCTTAACTGTGTGGAAGAAGAGAAGTATATTTTTCACCTTGCATTATTGGGAGGACTATGTGTTGCGTCACAATCTTGAGGTGATGCACATTGAAAAGAATGTAGTCGATAATATAATTGGCACATTGTTGAACTTGGATGACAAGACAAAGACTAACTTGAAGGCACGCCAAGACTTAATGGATATGGGTATAAAAAGTGGACTTCACTTGGAAAAGGTTGGAAATGATTAGACACGTATGCCACATGCTTGCTACCAGTTGAATGCTAGTGAAAATGATGGTTTTCTACAAGTTTTGAAAGATGTAAGAGTGCCAGATGGATATTCTTCAAACATCTCACGTTGCGCTAAACTCAAAGAATGCAAGATTAGTGGGATGAAGAGCCATGATAATCACATCTTAATGCAGCAACTTTTTCCAATAGCAATACAACGATCTTTGCCCCCTGAAGTGAGTAGGAATTTAATTGACTTATCTTGTTTCTTTAGGGAGATTTGTTCCAAAGTACTAAATGTGGAGGAATTTGGGGCTCTTGAGAAGAGAATTGCAGTGACATTGTGTGAGTTGGAATGGATATTCCGTCCCTCTTTCTTTACAGTGATAGTACATCTAGTCATGCATTTGGCTAGTGAAGCCAAAGTTGCTAGTCTAGTTCATTATCATTGGATGTATCCCATAGAGAGGTAACACATATGTTAACTTGGTCTATTTGATTTTGTTTAACTTACCAATTTTCCGTTGTTGATCTTAGGTTTTCCAATAAGTACTTTTCAAGACTTAAGTCTTACGTGCATAATAAAACTTATCCAGAATACTCCATTGCAGAAGGGTATATAGCAGAGGAATGCTCAACATTCTGCTCATGCTATTTGAAATATGTTGAAACTGCATTCAATAGGCCTGTAAGGAATGTTGAGGAATCCATGGGTGTGGTGGTGAGCATTACACTAGATTTAAATTCATGGATCCAAGCACATAGTTATGTGCTATTCAATTGTGAAGAAATCACCCCATTTTGCGAGTAAGTGATATGTCCTTGTGTATCCTTTAACGACATTCAAATACAATACTATATACTAACACTAACACATTTGTCTACACAGTGTACACATAGCGGAGATCAAGGCTGGTTTGCCTTTTCATGTGACTGATGATGTTATTCAAAAGCAGCACATAGAAGAATTTTGCAGTTGGTTTAAGGAATATGTAAGTACAGCATATACATATAGAACTATTTTCGATTATAACACTTTAGATAGCATACTTGTAATAAAAGTCTCTCTATAATAGGTGATGTCAATGGATGCCTCTAAGAGAAAGCAACTCTCTGATAAAATTAGATGGTTTGCTCGATATCCAGATAATGAAGCAAAACTGTTCAAGCATTATGTCATAAATGGTTTGAAGTTTCGCACCAAAGATTTTGAGACAATTAGGAAAACTCAAAATGGTGGAGTTTGTGTTGTTACTGAAAGTGGTACTATTTATTATGGTATACTAATCGATATTATTGAGTTGAAATACTCTGACAAGTATCAATATGTATTATTCAAATGTCAATAGGCTGACGTTATTAGTGGGAGAGGATGCAAAAAAGATGACTTTGGCTTTCCCCTTGTCAATTTTTCAAGACTGGTACACATGGACGATCGATTGATTGAGGAATCTTATGTATTAGCATCTCAAGCTTTGCAAGTGTTTTACATGGAGGATGTGAGACATAAAGATTGGGTGGTGGTGGTCAAAACAAAACCTAGAGAGGTGTTTGATGTTGATATTAAAGCTATAGATGATGATGAAGAAGTGGATACATATATGGAGAATGTTCCTTATAATGTAACTACTGATGATGCAAATGACAACCATGCTTGGGCTCGAGTTGATGAAGAAGGAACCATTTATGATACATCGTTAATTAATGAGGATGAATTGCTTGAACAAGACTTTATCAATGATGAAGAGCTTAGTGATGATATTTATGAGTCTAATGGTGATGAGTCCAATGATGATGGGTCTAATGATGATGAGTCTAAAGATGATGAATCTAGCGATGATGACTCTAGCAGTGATAACTCTAGTTAATACTTTTGTATCATTCATTATATTTTCTGCCTTAGTTTCCATGTTTGTAAAATTGCATGAAAATTTATCTATGAAACATTATCTTATTTTGAGTATTTTGATGTTGTAATTGTTTTCTTTAGTTTCCCTTCTATGTTCTCTAATCTTATTATTAGAAGCTAAAATTTGTAGTCTTGTGTTAGCATTTTGAAAGGTTGAAGATATTAGAATCAATTGGATGCCTATTAATGTCTTCTAACATGTATACTATAGGTATAAAAACACCTACACAAAATGAAGACCAATAGCAATGTCTTCTAATATGTATACTATACTATATGCTACTGAAATAATAGTGATATTTGGGGCTCTTATTGAAAATATTGTATTAGTGTTAAAAGTAGTTGGAGCTATTGTATTTGCAATTACTTGTACCATTACTTGTCATTGTGCTTATATACTTGTTTATTTTAGACTTTGATACTTGAAATGGGAAGGCGAAAGGTAAATCTGCACAGCATTCTAAGAGTTTAACATTGGAAAGAACTTCTTCACAAGATGTGGATGAAGTGGGGGACCAAGAAATGCACAAAGCTTCTATACAAGTTATGGGCCTTTTACTCAATAGTTTACCATTCATACACAAGGTATGGGCATGTAAGTTGTGAACCCTTATATGAAATTTTATGAAATAAATGGGCTTTTGTATGGTTCAATTTTTTAATTGAACAAAATTTTTTAATTGGTTATAAACAAAGTAATGACCACTTGCTAAATAGAATATTTAGATTCATCCTTAGCTTTTCATACTTTGTTATTTGACATTGGTTGATATTGTCTCTTTCAAAATTCAGCAGCCAGCTGTATGTGTCACTCGCTAGCCAAGTAAGTACTTGGATGTTTGGGATCTTCCCGATGACGAAGAAATTGATTTACCATTAAATAGTATGCATCAGTCGGTTGATAATGGGGCGAGGACTTTCACTGGTTTCTTAGGTTTGATTGCATGGAAACCCCACATGTGCCCGATTAGATATCTTAATTGGAAGGACATGCCAGAAGAACTTAAAGAAGAGTATTGGCGTGTTGTAGAGGTATTAAAGAAGTTATAATACTTGTAATTATGACATTTTGTACTAGGTTTTAATCCTATTGCATATGAGGCTCTAAAGACATTTACTTTACAAAAAATTGGAAAGGCTTGGAGAGATCATAAGTCTAGGATGAAGAAACGGAATTATATACCTCATTCAAGAAACAAAGCACGGGTAAAGAACAACTTACCAAAGGGATGCATACACAAGATTGGGATATACTTGTCGATCATTGGTATACTGATGATGCTGTGGTATGTTTGTTTTCCATCATGGATCATACCAAAAGGAGAATGATTATTGAGAAATTAAGAGAATACATATTAGATTGCTTTAAGATAGGATTTATTAGTTTTATGTGGGCTTTTGTGAAACTAGTATATACGAGAAGTTGTGTTTCATATTTCATATTTGTTTAATTTGGTAGAAGTCTTGGAGGTGGTAAATGCTTGTTTGTCAAGATTCAAAAACAAAGGCAAGTGTGTGGTGTTTAATGTTTTGTTGTCCACTATATTGCTACAAGTGAAGCTTTCATTATCAAATTGTTACTCATTATCAAATTGTTACTCTTTATCATCATGCAGTTCCTCTCATTCTTTTACTTTGGTTTCCAATAGATACCAAATGATATTTTAGAGTAGTTTGGCTTTAGCTAAAAGTGGCTTTAGATTCTTAAAGCATACTGTATATAAACATGTAATTTTGTTAAATGTAAATAGAGTTAGAGAAGAATAAGGACTGTCGTTCTAAACAAAATGACTTACATACTGCTGGCTCTTGTAGCTATGTTGGGCATGCTACAAAAAAGTTAATAAGTATTATGACTCTTTTTTAAATGATTTCGACTTCTCCAAAAGTTTATGTGGAACTTTGTATCATCATTACATAAATATGTTGTTCATAATGTAGGAAAAAATGGATGGACATCTTGTAAAGCATGCAATATTATATCAAATACTACATACTCGTAAAGATGGATCTGCAGTTAATCTTGTAGTGAAAGCAAAAATGGTGAGTAATTTCTCCATTGTAGTTGGGGGTAAAAAAAAATAGGAATTCAAGAAACAATATTGTATATAGAAACAATACTACCACTTGTGTCAGATAAGTTTTGTTCAAATAATTCAAGGCTTAGAAGTCTTGCAAAATATTGTATATAACTTTTGAACTAGCATGTCTTTTTTGACAAAAACCAAGCATAAGATGAAATCCCATGTGGTTGTTTGAACACTTGTGTAACTATTATGAAATCCCATGTCCCATCCTATATATATGTATATGTATGTTGTGGGGTCATTTTAAATATATAATTTCTAACTTTTTTTGTTTTGTTCAGGCCCACATATCAGGACAAAATGAAGGAATTGTTGGTTGAGCTTTCGAATCAATTGCAGTCATCTGACACAAGTGGTAGTATTGCATGGTCAACAGATAATGTATTTGCCAAAGTGATGGGTAAAGAGCGTAAATGTCGTATTCATGGGGTAGGATTTGGTCCAAACCCCAAGTGGTCAAGTAGCAAGAGTGCTTTCACGGACATTGAAATACACTCAATTCAAGCAAGGGACAATGAAGTTCCACAACTGAAGGCTTCCATGGCTAATATGGGGGAGAAACTAGCTGATTTTGCCGAATAGAAGCAAAAACTTAGTCAATTCGAAGAAATGAAGCAAAGAATGGCTTGCATGCTTCAACAAATGCAACAAATTTCTCCTCAATACAATCAAGTATATTAACAAAGACTTAGTCAATGTTTTTCTCTTTGTAAGCACTTCGCTGTTGTTGTGAGTGCTTGATTTCTTTTGAACGCTTGATTTTTTTTTAAGACGAACCCAAAAATGTACTCATTCTTAAACATTGGAAAAACTGACTATGTTTAGTTTAGACAATTTCCTACCCCATATCTTTAACTGAGGTTCAGCTTTCACAAGAGAAACCATTCAAAATTTTCTGATAGTATAGAAATACTGGTTAGTTTGGAAATTTAGGTCTGTCTACTTTGTTGAAATTATGTTCCAATATTGAAAAAATAGATGCTTGTTTTTTTTTTTTTTTTTTTTTTTTTTTTGTAATGGTAAGGAATAAGCCACATCAACTGGATGTCAAAGCATTATGTATATCACTCATATTTGGGTTAGCATTTAATGGACAATTAATTCTTAACATTTTTGTTACTTTGATATTTGTCTCTTCTCTATTTGAATGTGGAAAAGTAGCTCCACTCAAATTGATTTGCTATTGGTTTATTGAAGTATGTAAGTGTAAATCAAGATTATATAATTTTGAAGAGCAGGATGCTTGAGGAAAATTATAATTTGTATGACTGTTTTGACATGATTAAGCTAGGAGTCAAATTAGGCATCCAGATCCATTTGGAATGGCTATATTGTTGTTTCTGCTATGGTTTACAAATTTAGAATAAGGGATATGGGTGACTTGATTGATAGGTTTGTTAATAATTTCCTAAGCCTCAACATTTGTTCTTTGTCTATCTTTGAGCTGAGCTTTCTGATATTTGTTATATTTCGATGTCACTTCTTTTAAAATGACTTTTAGAGGTTTAAAACATAAGAGATATGTCTTCATTTAACTTGTTCCCATTTTTTGCCTTGGTAATATTTTCTTGTCATTCTATTCTATTTATACGCACTTATTGAGTAATCATACTTTGTATGTAGGATATTCCTTCAGTCGAACATTCTCCAGCTCTCCAAAAATCGTCAGCCGCATCCTATCAACCAAGCAGCTTATAAGTTTTATCTTGGTGTTTGAGGACTTTTTTGTGTACAAAGAACTATGGAAGAACAACCTCATTTTTTGCAAGTGTTGAAAGATATTTTTAAACATTTTGGAACTTTGATTATAGTACTAACTTAATTTGAGCGGTTGTTTTATTCAAAAGACCGCATCTTTTTTTGTTAATCTTATGATGGTGGTTATAGACAACGTTATGTATTTGATAATATATTTTGTTAGGACATATGTGTTTCATTTGTTAGAACATATGTCATTCTTTTATGTAATTGGCTTATCCTTTGACAAAACACACTTAGATTGTATTTAGGCAGATCTTGGATGATTTTAATACTTCAAGAATCAAGGTTTTGAGATCAAGTGTTAAAGCCATGCAAGTATGTCCAAGATTCAAGCTAAGAAGTGTTAGCCATTAAAGCTCGACAGCTAGCTCGACACCTTCATCTATCGAGCTTTAAAGAAGCTATTCAGCTCCGAGGCTTGACAGCTTCTCGACAGCACCTCGACACCTCTAGCTATCTAGATCTACTAAAAACAGATTTTGAAATTCTGTTTTGATTCCAATCCGTGGATGTGTCTTTGGGCCTTTTTTTCTTCTAACCCTAAATATATAAAAGGATTATTTTAAGGGCCGAAAAAGGAGACACAAGTTGTACAGGCATTGTTCAAGCAAGTTGTAACCTGAGACAAAAGTTCTGGCCTAGTTCATCTCGTTTGTGAAGAAGTTGCTATGTCTTTGCACCATAGGATTTTGTAACCAATCATCTTCTTGATCTTCATCATGTGGATGAATTGAAGAATTTTGCAGCCAACAACTTCCTCTAGTTGGTGATTGAAGTCGCGTACTAGTATTCGTACAATTATTTAGTCACGTACTAAGAGCCGTGCATCAAAAGGAGAAATTGTCACTACAGAATAAGTCCAATTGGGTATTAAGGTAAGGCTTCAACTGTAGGTTAGTATAAGGTACTGAGATTCTTTTACTTGTGACCACTTGTTGTGATAATAATGAAATTTCGAGAGTGGTGACCTTAAAATCACCCGGCGAGGTTTTTACCGTGTAGATTTTTCCTATTCAAAAACAAATCACCGAGTCATTTAATTTCCTATGCATACGTAGTTTAATTGGTGATTTGTTTTTGCTACCACGCGCTTTGCATGTTAATTTGATTAATTAATAACTTGGCTAATTAATCAACTCAATCCATCACTAGGGGTCAATACGTGTGTGGCCTTTCAAGTGGTATTAGAGCGAGTACATTCTGATTAGGGTTTAATCCTTGTGTGTGATCCATTGACCCCTGTTTGTCATGGATAGAGGACAATCTCTCATTATTCTTCCTTTATTTGATGGTACTAACTATGCATACTAGAAAGTACGGATGAGAGCTTTCTTGCAGTTATTAGATGAAAAAGTGTGGCAAGCTGTGGAGATAGGCTTTACCAAGCCTAAAGAAGCGCCGGCTGATTGGGATGATGCTAAGATCAAGGCGGCAAACTTCAACAACAGAGTATTGAATGCCCTATTCAGTGCGGTCACTAATGAGGAGTTTAAGAAGATATCCTCCGCTGAAACTGCTAAAGAAGCATGGACTATCCTCTAGACAACCTATGAGGGAACAAAGGCTGTCAAAGACTCAAAGCTACAAAGGCTCACTACAAGCTTCGAAGAAATTAAGATGGAGGAGGATAAGTCATTTGATGAGTTTTATGCCAAGCTCAAAGACATAGTGAACTCAGCTTTCAACCTTGGGGAGACCATTCCTAAACCCAAGATTGTGAGAAAAGTGCTGAGATCACTGTCCGAGAAATTCCATGCCAAGATCATGGCAATAGAGGAATCAAAGGATATTGACAAATTCCTATGACTGAGCTTGTTGGTAATCTGTAAACCTATGAACTAGGGTTGACAAGAATTGGCAAATTGGGTAAAAGTAAGAGCATGGCACTGAAGGACAAGAGCAATGAGACAAATGAGTCTTCAGACGATGAAGATTCTAAGATGAAGTCCTACATCACCAGGCAATTCAAGAAATTCATGAAAAATGCCAATGGAAAAGGCTTCGACAAGGACCGTAAGCAATCCAATTCTTCTCAGTTCAAGAGCCAAGATAAAGGGAAGAAGGATACTAGGGATGGCGGTCAGTACACTGTTCCCACATGACCTAAGTGTTTCGGATGTCAAGGCTTCGGTCACATGAAACAGGAGTGTCCCACATATCTCAAGAGCATTAGGAAGAGCAAGGCACTTACTGCTACCTTGAGCGACACTGAGCCTAAGGACGATTCCGACAATGAGGATGATGGGATCTTGAATGCCTCCACTGCCACTGTTAATCCTATTAAAGGGATTGTAGAGAATGTATATAAAGAAGAAGAATTGGTGGATGCTAAGTTTAAAAAGATGGATGATCAAGATGATATCCATACAGCCTATGAGAAACTATACAAGCTTTCTGAAAAGCATGAGAAACTCTATAGACTGGCTACCAAGAAGCTTAGTGATGTGGAACTTGATCGTGAGGAGCTTTCCACTAAGTTTGATGAAGCCAATCAGACTATTGGGGCACTGAGATTCGAGAACAATTTCTTGGCTGAGAAGATCAAAAAGTTTGAAGCGGACCTGTTTCAGGTTAGAGCTCAATTGGAGAGGACATCAAGTGCAAAGCTGTATGAGATGCTCAGCATTCTGAAATCTGCTTCTGATCGAACTGGTTTGGGATATGAAGTTTCTTCTTCTAATATTGCTTCTACTAATACTATTGTCTTTGTTCCTCCTGCTAATAACAAAAAAATTGAGAACAATAATGTTAATACTGAATTAGCTACTGAGAACTTAGACAAGGGTAAATCTATCTTAGGAGCACCCCCTAAATTTGAGAAGAAGGACACTAAAAATCCTAGGACTAAGAAGGCTATCCCCTCAAAAGCCTAAATAGAAAAAGCAGCATCTCTGTCATCATTGTGGTATTGCCGATCATACTCGACCAAATTGCTATAAGTGATTAGCCACTCAACAAAGCAATGTCATGATAGTATATGGGAACTAGAATCAGCTTCAAGCCTCTCTTACTCCTCTTGGAGATCTTCTCAAAACCCTCAAGTTCCTTTCGAGCTTGAACAGTTTTAATTCTTCCCCTTCATCACCGACTCAAGGGTTTGCTAAAAGAAAAGGTTCTTCCAAGGTGTAGAAGGAAAAAGGGCACAAAGTGATTTATTCACTTTTTCTCTCTCTCCCCTTCTTGTTGTTGTTCTTGCATTACTTGTGTGTTTTGCTTTTCTATTTTGAATTAGTCTAGTTTTATACATTATTTTGCTTTGTGTAACATGTTCTTATTTGATTACTTTCAGTTTTTTTTTTTTTTTTTTGGTTTTTTTTTTTGTTTGTTTTTAGATAAAAATAAAAAAAATTTTGAAAAATTGAAAAAAAAAATACAAAAACAGTGTGTGTTAGTGTACATTGGTTCTTGTGAACCTTAAAATGGCCATTGAAACAGATTTTTCTAAACTTTGTATTACTTATAGCTTAGATGAGTATTCTTATACACAAATTGAGCAAGTGAGCTTTGTGACTCTTTGTTTATGACGAGTAAGGTTAAGTGATCTCTTGTACTTAACACTCGTATCACTCTTTTTGATGGGTAGGACTAGAAAATCCTAAGAGAAAGGCATAAACAACCATTTCACCACTATTACCTATCAATTATGAAGTGACATCTGTATGCTTCGGCATAACAAAAGTGCAATGTCAAAAAGCTTAACATAATTAGGTATTTCTTTTTTCTTTCTTATATGCCTGTGTATGGTTTGCTTAATAAAAGAAAATATGCAAAAAAATAAAAGCAAAAAGAACAAAATGCTTTAAAATATGATTGCAAGTGTGTTTTCTAGGAAATGTGGGGGTTATAGGATGTACCTCAAATGTGATAGTCCCCATTAAACGATTATGATTGTGTATGAGTTAAAGTGATTTTCTCATATCTCAAATTGTCATAACTTTAAGACACTTATGCTATCTTGTGATGTTTTTTACACACAACATGCAATATTCTTTGCTATTTTTGATACACGTGCAGGTACAATATGATTTGGCCATCACAAGGTTTACATGCGTCAATGTATGCTCACTAAACTGTCTTAACTTGTTTTTGAAATATAAAATTGGTTAGACGTGTTTAGTGTGTATATGTGTGTTTTGGAATCCATGTGCTTAAAATTGTTGACTGAGAGATATTTTTGAGAGCTAATCTGATGTTTGGATCATTGGTTGAGTGGCATGTGTGATTGCATTCATGTATGTGTTTTTCTCTTCTTGAAAAACTCTCTTAAAAGCTGGCTCAACACCTCCTCTATACCTGGCTGTCTGTCGAGCTTCTTAGCTTTTTCTTACCATAATCCTAACAGCTTCTCGACACCTGGTGGATCGATCGTCGAATTTTTTGTCTCTCGATAGCTTCTCGATAGCTGGTGGATCGATCGAGCTTCTGTTCTCATGTCTTTATGTTGTTCCTTGACACCTTCTCGATAGCTCTATCTATCGACGATTGTTTTCTCGACACCTTCCTCGACAGATGTCTCGACTCCTCTCGATACTTGTATCTGTCGAGATTTACTAAACCTGTATATATAGATTCTGTGTGATCCGGTTCTTATTTCTCTCGATCTCTCTCTCGATAGCTCTGTATTTTTATCTCCCAAACCTCTTTCTCTCACTCCAAACCTCTTCTCAAGGATTCTTCAAGCTTCTTTCAAGTATTTTTTTCACTTGGTAAGCTTCTAATCCCTCTTTCTTCATGCATTTCATGTTTTGAAACCTAGCTTTTGTTTTTTATTTGAAAATTTTAGGGTTTTTCTAAATTGATGAGTTATTGTTGCAATTTTGAGGATGGGTTTTGTAGATTTGATCTTAAAAACTCCATGCATTGCATCACATTAGCATTCTAACAGTGATCTCATTCATTTAGATGTGTGCAAACTAGTTGTGTTTGATAGGTTTGGATTGGGCTGAGCCCATGATGTTTTTCATATTGCATGTCACATGTTCATGCATTTCCCATGCATACATTCTCTCTGTTCAATGTACTTGTTATATTTGAATTTGTTTTGGGACTTTTCTAAGTGTTTCTTTCTTTCTCCCTCTCCTTCTATTTACGTTAGTAGTGTCTATGGCACCAAAACGTAAGTCTACTCTGTCCCAGAACCCTGTTCGTTCTAGGGCCTCTTCGTCTTCTGATCCTACTCCCTCCTCTACTCGGTTCCATGATGAGGATACCTGAAAGGACTTCTCGGAGAACTTTTCTAAACGAGGTGTTCATTCGAAACGCCAAGTTGTTCTGGCAAATTTTGCCTACACTGACCTACCCAATGTCATTCACAGTCGGGGTTGGGAGTCACTGTATGACGTCCCAGTCACTTGTCCTTCCGTGCTGATTCAGGAGTTTTACTCCAACATGCATGAAATTGATACTTCAGTACCTCTCTTTCACACTCACGTTCGAGGTACGCACATAGTAGTCACACTGGAGTTGGTATCCGATGTGCTTCATGTTCCGAGGGTTGCGCATCCTGACTACCCCGGTTGTGAGCGTCTGCAGACTCTGTCCAAAGATAAGATAATTTCTGTATTTTTTGAGCACCTTTCTGATTGGGGTAAGCATCAGTTTACACCATGTCGGCCTTTTGCTAAAGGTCCTCGTTTCATGAACATGGTGATGACGTTTGTTTTGCATCCTCTCTCTTACTACAACTCCATCATAGAGCCTCGTGCTCGGTTCTTATTGTCACTTCTTGAGCATCTCACTATTGACTTTCCTTCACATTTCATTCTTTCTATCATAGATGTCTATTGGGATACGGCTACTCGTGATAAGCTTATTTTTCCTTCTACTATCACGAGGATATTACGCCATTTTTCCATCCCTTTTCCCATGTCCGACCCCTTCCATGTCTTGGTTGCCATAAACGCCACTACCGTAAAACGTAGTGAGGCGCAGTTTAGGTCGTGACAGATGGTTTTAGTAGCTCCTTCCTCCCGTCTGGCTCCATCTAGATCTGCTCGAGCCACATCTGCTCCCTCATTTTCTTCGAGCGATGTGTCCCTAGGAGATATTATGGTGCAGCTTCAGCGCATGGATGCTTGCCTGGATACGCTCTCTACAGAGTTGTATCAGGTGAATGTTCGTGTTGGTCGCATTGCTCGGCGACAGGCGACCATGGGTGGCTTTGCTTATGAGGTTTCTCCTCCACCACCTCCTGTGGCTTCTGAGTCTGAGGATGATGATGGTGATGACGATGATGCTTCGGATGATGTTGATGGAGATGCTAGCTCTATCGATGAGATGTCTACTTGACACTCTACCATTTTTCACTCGTGACAAAACGGGAGAGTAGTTTTGGATTATATGAGAGTAGTCATTCTTAGGGGGAGAGCATGTATAGGACATTTTGATAAAGGAGAGTGTTGTTGTATTGAGGGATGTAGTGAGGATTACATGTATTTCTTTCTTTTCTTTGTTGTTGGAGATACATTGTACTTGTACCTTGGTCTTGTGACCATGTTTACATACATTGTGCTTATCTTTTATATATATATATATATATATATGTGATGATGTATGTTTTCTTCACCTATCTTTACATGTGTTGTTTCTCTTCTATCTTTATACACATGTTTTTTTACTTGTATGCAATCTATTATTTCTGTTTCACACAAAGATGCGTTGATGTGTTTTGTTTAAAGTGTTCCATGCTATGAGCTCTTTTCTTACAAAGTTTTTCAAGAGTTTGTGTTAAGATAGATTTTATTGTATTCAACAAGTGAGTATGAGTTGAGTGATTTATAACTTCTCTCATATGTTTATTTGTTTGTTGTGGTTTTGTCACGGAATGCCAAAGGGAGAGATTGTTAGGACATATGTGTTTCATTTGTTAGAACATATGTCATTCTTTTATGTAATTGGCTTATCCTTTGACAAAACGCACTTAGCTTGTATTTGGGTAGATCTAAAATGATTTTAATACTTCAAGAAACAAGGTTTCAAGATCAAGTGTTAAAAGCCATGCAAGTATGTCCAAGATTCAAGCTAAGAACTGTCAGTCATTAAAGCTCAACAGCTGGCTCGACACCTTCATCTATTGAGCTTTAAAGAAGCTGTTCAGCCCCGAGGCTCGACAGCTGCTTGACAGCACCTTGACACCTTTAGTTGTGGAGATTTACTAAAAACAGATTTTGAAATTCTATTTTAATTCCAATCCGTGGATGTGTCTTTGGGCCTTCTTTTCTTCTAACCCTAAACATATAAAAGGATTATTTTAAGGGGTGAAAAAGGAGACACAAGTTGCACAAGCATTGTTCAAGCAAGTTGTGACCTGAGACAAAAGTCCTGGCCTAGTTCATCTCGTTTGTGAAGAAGTTGCTGTGTCTTTGCACCATAGGGTTTTGTAACCAAGTATCTTCTTAATCTTCATCGTGTGGATGAATTGAAGAATTTTGCAGCCAACAACTTCCTCTAGTTGGTGATTGAAGTCGCGTACTGTGATTCACGCAATTGGTTAGTCACATACTGGGAGCCGCACATCAAAAAGAGAAATTGTCACTACAGAACAAGTCCAATTGGGTATTGGAGTAAGGGTTCAACTGTAGGTTGGTATAAGGTACTGAGATTCCTTTACTTGTAACCGCTTGTTATGATATTAGTGGAATTTCAAGAGTAGTGACCTTAAAATCACCCGGTGGGGTTTTTGCCGTATAGGTTTTCCCCATTCGAAAACAAATCACCGAGTCATTTAATTTCCGCTGCATACTTAGTCTAATTAGTGATTTATTTGTGCTACCACACGCTTTGCATGTTAATTTGATTAATTAATAACTTGGCTAATTAATCAACTTAATCCATCACTAGGGGTCAATGTGTGTTTGGCCTATCATATTTCTATGTTAATATTACGTTAGTTTGGAGACATTTTTGGTGTTGTTAATTAATTACATTTGTGGTACTGTGTTAATAGAGCTAAAACTATTACAGGTTCTTTGTAACAAGTCTAAACAATATATTTGATGCAAAACAGGTTCTTTGTAACAGGTTGAACAATACATTTGATGTAGATAATGGTTTTAGAGCCCACTGGAAAACAAAAAAAAAACCTATAGCGGTGGTAAAAAAGCGCCACAATAGGTGCACATTTTATGTATTAAATGAAACCCTGTAGCAGCGCTTACAGCCCGCCGTTATAGGTTCAAACATATAGCGGCGAGTAGACACGCCTGCTAAAGGTACGCACATATAGCGATGTTTCCACCCGCCACTAAAAGTACAATTAGTCCATTTTAATTGATTGCCTATAGCGGTGCCATGTGCCCGCCGCTAAAAGTCAATTGACACGAATTAGAACATCGTATGGCGGCGGTTTTATACCCGACACAATAGACCAAAACCGCTGCTAAAACGTGTATTTACAGGGTGCTTTTAGGTATTGCCGCAATTGAATTATTACGGCACCTCAAGGCTGGCAGGTAGAACCGCCGCAATAGCCCCTGCAGCTAAAGGCCAAATGTACCTATAACAGCAGTTTTTGGGGCTTTAGTGGCAGTTTTGGCCCGCCGCAGTAGGCCAGTTTTTTTGTAGTGGTAAGAGGAATAACATGATTTGTTTTGACAGGCAATGTCCACAAATGAAAAACCTTCAGTGACTATATCTTTATTATATTATTTATATGAGTTGTATTTTTACAATAAATCCAATATAAGGTATACTAATTAATAAGCCATATATATATATACTGCATTGGAAAGTTTAATGTAATAAAATTTCTTCTTCTTTTTTTTTCCTCTTGTCTACCTACGAAATTTGATAATTTTGGTAGTTATTAATAGTAATTTATTATAATTGTATTTTTGTATGGAACTATATATTCTCCTATTTAAAGAAAATATGTGTAAGGGCAAGAAAATCTTAAAATCCCATGGCCCACTTAGAATAGCGGCCGAATCAATTCATCTATGGTCCAAAATAAAGAATTTATAGAGAGGAAACAACACAACAAAGAAATGGCCCAGTCTGAGGGTTGGACCAAAAAGAAGAAGGCAAAAAACATTTATTAGATGAACCAATCTCCCCTTACAAGGTTTCCTAAGGAGGTTAAAGCTAGAACACCAATGGTACCGTTCACCCCACTTTTCTTCTAATGTTCTTCTCGTTTCACTCCTCCTTTTTTGATATTTTTTTCTTGGTCCTTCTGTAATCTCTCTTTCTCGTATACATACTCCTCCCTTCCTCGCATCTCAACCATCCATTTCTTACCTAACTAGACTCCTCCCTCGACACTTGTCCCTTCCTATAGTTTGAAGAAGGTGGTGGAAAGAACTTGTTTAGTTGTGACCTGCACTATTCAGGTTACTTCCTCATCAATGTAGCTAATAAAGCTGTTGCCCACCATTCAATGCGGCCAAAAGACCAGATCTAGGGCATTAAATGTGAAGGCCATAGGCTACCCAAGACTTGAAACTTCCCCTCTTGGCTTTTGGTTCTCTCTTTGTAGGACTTAAAATGTTTTTGGACTCACCTTTACAACTCCCTGAGCAGCCCTCCTCTTTGGGCCCATGACCCTATCCTTGTCACCCTGCATTGTGACTCTTGAGCTTTACTCTTAGTCCTCGGGCTTCCACATACTTCGGCTCATAAACTCCATCCTCGATCCTCGGGCCCCACAACAGTCCCCTAAAACTTGGGCTATTAACTATGAGGTAAAAGTGAAGTTTTAGTTACACAAGCCAGCTATACATGTGCCATACGCATTCCCACATGATAACGTCCTTTCACTTGCTTCCAGCACGCTCCTAACGCTTTAGAATCCACGATCCCTCATTTATGGTGTCAGGTGATTGCTTGTCTCCCCACGTCCTACAGCTTGATCAGGATCATACAATCCTTATTTTCCCTCATTTATAAGCGGGAAATTACAGCGCATTTTTACCCCTATATAAATAGGCCTTGGGGCTGGCTGAAGTTCATTTACACATTTTGGCGATTTAAGTTAAGGTAACCTCCCGAGGAGAACTTTTTTCTTTACTTATAGGTGTGTTCATTTCCTAACTTTTGGTTTTGTGTATTCATCATTTTTTCACACCACAAAACTCCATGGGTATATATGCTAAGTTAGTGGATACCCCGAAGCTATGGCAGTTTTTAGGGCACAGTATAGAATCCTAGATGATGTTGAACTCTAACACTACAAATACGGTTAATGGTTGGTCTTAAACAGACATCCTGAATCTGTGGTCATTCTTATGATCGCTTTCATTGAAGTCGGGATGGAATTTCTCATGGGAAGGGTCACCAGAGATTTCTTAATAAATTATAGACTAACTCCCACCTAATATTCCCCAAACATATTTATGGTTCTCGGGTGTGTAGACATATTGAATAGGAAGTGGGGACAAACCTGACTTGGCACGACATAAACTGGGTGTATAATTGTCAAAAAAGGGAGAAAACAAAATATTATATCAAATGTTGAGTCTCCTCAGTTAGGTTGATTTCCTACCTACCTGACTCTAGCAAAGGTATGGACGAGGACTACCTAATCATCTCAGGAGACTGGCACAATGGACTGCACTATCCCACCTAAGAAGGGGAGCCAGGTAGAAATTCTGAGGACCCTAGACATATGTAGGATGTTACCTTACCTTATTAAAATGAAAAGTCAAACTTTTATTTTTATTTGTTTATTTATTATAGTTCATTACTCATAATCCCTACTATTTCGCATGGTAGACGAATACCATACCACTCCAACCAAGCACTTGGTGAACTTCAAAGACTTGAAGTAGCTTCTCCAGTCAAAGATCTTCGTACACAAGGATTGTCAACTTCGAGCCGCCCACATTATCCTCGGGTACAAGCCCTCCACCAAGCGCTTTCAGAGCCCAAAGAATGTCATTAAAGCCAAGGACGCCTGACTGGCTTTGATTGACGTTGCAGTCGCTGGGTTTTTGCTACCTGAACCCCCTCTAAAAGGAACTTAGGACACTCAGCTCCTCGCTCCTTTAGCGGCCAGACTTCTTTACTCACATAAGCCCCCTATCCCCTTGGACGACGAGGCCAAGGAGCCCACACCCAAGCCTACCCCCTAGGAAGTTACTGACAGGGACTTCGAGGTCTTCTATCAATTAGAAAACCTCGAAGAAGCTCCTCGTACCTCACGCCAGCGCCTACCAACCACTTAAGTAAGCACTAATTAGGAGGCCACAAACATCCCAGAAGGTATGGGATTTGAAGAAAGAGAACCCAACCTTATGGCCCTACTCAATGCCCACACTGGGGGTAACATTCCAGCTGCACTGATGGTGCCTTGACTGCCTACTCCTACCACGACCCACACTTCGTCCGCTGAAGCTGCGGATAAGAAAAGAAAGAGAGCCCAAGGAAGCAAGGGCGCAGAAGGTGTCGAGGAAGGTGAGGTCATTGAATTCTCTAGCTAACCCCCTCCAAAGAAGCCCAGATGGGGAGGGGGCAGCAGAAAAGGTCTTCTTCCTCAAGGCTTGCCAAAGACCTTGGGGGAGACTAGTAAAAAAAGCCTTCCATCTAGAGGCTTGTTTTTACCCTCAGTTTTGGCAGCCCAATACTTGACGATGCCAACTTGAGGGACCCCCAAAAAGGAAGCTCAGGTCTGGTAGCTGAGTGTCTAGAGAAGGCCCTGTGCCTGCCAAAAGATATGGAAGAACTAAGGTCTTTTAGGAAAGGCGAGGTATTCCTATCCCTGAAGCAAGACTTAGCCAAGGTACGAACCTACCCCCCTTAGCCTATTACATGAAAATATAGATACCCTAACTAGTCTTTATTATATTATTTCTCTTGTAGTCCGTCTAAGCCGCTTTCATGGCTGAAGAATGAGTAGACCACTCTTTGGACTTGGCAAGAAAGGCTGAAAATAAATTAGCTGCTGTTGAGAAGGCCCACACAGAAGCCAACAAGAAGTTCAAGGAGACTCTTGCCCAGCTGACCGAGGTGGAGAAGGCCCACAAGAATGTTGAGTCTACCCTCCAAATCTATGAGAAATAGTCATCTGATGCCTTGGAGGCTCAGAAAATAGCTAAAAACAAAATGGCCCTCACCTTAGTGGAATTGAAGTAAACTAAAAAGCAGCTGGAGGCCAAGGAAGCGGAGATGTCCCAAGCCAAGCAGGCAGCCTATGGCGCGGGCATGACGAAGGTGTTTGAAAGCCTTACAGCCCAGCTCAGGGATGTCATTCAGGCCTTCTACATGGAAGTACAGAGCCAAGCCTTAAGTGCTGCTGGGGTTAGCTAGGATTCTGAGCTTAAAGCTCCTGACAGGATTTATTACCCCTTAACCTTGCGTTTGGCTCCCCCTCTTCCACAACCCCCAATAAATCTTAACTTTGCTCCACCTTCCTCCTCGGACCAACCTGTATCCACTCCCTTTGTTTCCCCCTCCAAAGGTAAAGAATAGGAGCAACCTCCTCTAAATGATATGGTGGAGGTAGAAGCACAGGAGGTAACAGAGGTAACCTATCATAAGAAGAAAAAAAAAAGACAAGGAGCAAGAGAAAATGGGAAAGAAGGGAAAAGATGCTTTTGCTTAGCACCACCCTAGCTTTAGGAAAGAAAGGCCATTTTTTATAATGAAGTCCAAGTGTATCAGATGCCCTTCACATTGTACCTAATTTCTGTCAGTTTAATGAAATGGACTTAGAATTTATTTACTTCTTCTTTCCTTATTTTTCTTTTTACTTATCATTCTTTATACCCTGCATGTGCACCAATCTCTTTCAACAGTACAACTGTAATAATCAATAACTCATTCGCGGGACGTTCGTAACCCCTCTACTTAACCAGGAAGAATTTACATCCCAATTAATAGATCAACTTGTAAAACTTAAGAAAGAATTTCAATATTCATTATAAACTAAACTTGAAAACTCAAAGCAAGGTTAGACTACTTAATACCCTGAATGTTCCACGCACCATCAATTTACCCTAGGCTTGTGGCCCAAGGAGCTGAACAAGACCTAGGTTCTTTTTAACACTTAAAATTTTTTGTCACAATGTTAATTTACCCTAAGCTTGTGGCCCGAGGAGCCAAACAAGACATAGGTTCTGTTTAACACTTAGAATTTTTTGCCAACAATGTTAATTTACCCTAGGCTTGTGGCTCGAGGAGCTGAACAAGACATAGGTTCTATTTAACACTTAGAATTTTTTTCCACAATGTTAATTTACCTTAGGCTTGTGGCCCAAGGCGTCGAACAAGACCTAGGTTCTATTTAACACTTAGACTTTTTTACCACAATGTTAATTTATCCTAGGCTTGTGGCCCGAGGAGTCGAACAAGACATAGGTTCTGTTTAACACTCAGAATTTTTTACCAATAATGTTAATTTACCCTAGGCTTGTGGCCCAAGGAGCCTAATAAGTCATAGATTTTGTTTAACACTTAGAATTTTTATTGAATTGATTATTTCAATACACATATGAACAAGAGGAAATAGAATGTAATCAAAATGTATGTGGCAAAAAAAGTTATATTATTAGTAATAATAATGCCGTAGATTGTTTACATTCCATGGACGAGGAATTACATTTTCATCCAAATCTTCTAGATAATAAACCCCAACTCTAGCAATAGACATGATCCTATACAGTCCTTCCCAGTTAGGACTTAGTTTTTCCCAAGCTGGGTTCTTTGCTGTTTTCACTACTTTCCTTAATATCAAGTCTCCTGGGGCCAATGGCCTTAACTTCACTCCCTTATTATATCTCTGTTTAAGTATCTGTTGATGAGAAGTC
This sequence comes from Castanopsis chinensis, assembly GCA_032878915.1. Lineage (NCBI taxonomy): Eukaryota > Viridiplantae > Streptophyta > Magnoliopsida > Fagales > Fagaceae > Castanopsis > Castanopsis chinensis. The sequence goes on from JAVQMG010000041.1 coordinate 285,443, forward strand.
ATTTTCACTGTGACTACCTCTATTCTCTCCTCGGCGACATCCTGGCTATCAAGGAGCAAACGGTTATTCTCCTTAACATTGAATTGATCAGTTCTTAAGGTTGGGAATCTTAACTCAAGTGGAATCACAGCCTTTACCCCATAAGTCATTGAAAAAAGGGTCTCCCTTGTTGATCTACGTGGTGTGGTACAATAGGTCCATAACACATGAGGCAGCTCATCCACCTATTTCCCTTTAGCATCCTCCAATCTTTTCTTCAATCCTACTACTAACACCTTGTTGTTGGCCTCGACTTAACCATTTCCTTGCAGATAGGCAGGTGTAGAATACCCATTCTTGATCCCTAGATCCCTGCAATATCTTCTAAAGGCTTTGCTGTCAAATTAAAGACCATTATTCGAGATCAGTGAATGTGGAACTTCAAATCTGGTGACAATATTTCTCCAGACGAATCTTTTAGCATCTACATCTCTAATGTTAGCAAGTGGCTCAGCTTCCACCCATCTAGTAAAGTAGTCCGTGCCGATGATGAGCCATCTTCGGTTACAAATAGCTTAAGAAAAAGGCCCGACAATGTCCAAACCCCACTGAGCAAACGGCCAAGGGCTGGATAATGGATTTAGGACTCCCCCTGGTTGATGGATGTTCAGCGCATATCTTTAACACTAGTCACATTTCTTCGCATGGTCTTGGGAGGCTTTCTACATGCTTGACCACTAGTACTCCTAGGTTAGGTCCCTATGAGCTAATGACCTGCCACCTGTATGACTCCCACATATGCCTTCGTGCAGCTCCTCCAACAGAGGCTCCACTACTTCTGGATGTACACATAGTAAATATGGCCTTGAGTAGGAGTGTTTGTACAACTTCTACTCTCTAGACAATCGATAGCAAGGAGCACTTCTGTGCACTTTTTTCGCTTCAGCCTTATCCTCGGGCAACAACCTCTACTTTAAAATAGTTGTTATGGGGTCCATCCTGCTTGGCCCCATTTTTATACTATGCATCCTTACCCTAGGTTCCTTTGTGAGACTAGAGCTAACCATATCCTCAACTATGACAATCCGAGGCAATTTTGATCCTAGAGAGGAAGCAAGCATTGCTAATGAATTAGCGTGAGCATTTTGTCCTCTAAGGATTTGCTTCAATGCAAAACTCTTGAACCAGGTCCGGGCACACTGCACTTTAGTGAGGTACCCCTGCATCTTCTCATCTCGAGCTTCAAAATCTCCATTGACCTGACCCACAACCAGTCTAGATTCAGAGTATAACTCAACTACTTCTTCTCCTAATTGTCTGACCATAGCTACTCCTGCTAGAAGGGCCTTGTACTTGGCCTCATTATTAGTGTCTAGGAAACCTAAGTGTAATTATTTCTCTATTATCAACTTCTTAGGAGTAATCAATACGATTCTCACTCCTGCTCCTCTCTAGTTGGACACTCTGTCTATGAAACGTGACCATTACCCCCGCAACCACTTCGTCTTTCTTGATGTTACTTTCAGTGAACTCAACCACAAAATCTACAAGGATCTACCCCTTTATGGCGGTCCGAGGCATGTACTTGATATCATAGGCTCCTAGCCTTGTTCCCCATTTAGCAATCCTGTCGGTGTAATATGATTTCCTCAAAAGATCTTGCAAAGGAAGCTAGGTGAGCACCACTATAGTGTGGGCTTGAAAGTAATGAGGGAGCTTCCTCGTGGCATGCACTATAGCCAACACTGCCTTCTCTAAGGGTAGATAACACATTTCAGCATCTTGTAAAGATTTGCTAACATGGTAGACAGGCCTTTGAATACCATCCTCGTTTCTAATTAAGACGAGACTAACAGCATAATCCGTGTCTGCCAAGTATGCATACAACAGCTCCTCTTTCTTAGGCCTAGAAAGTATAGGTGGGTTGGATAAATACTGTTTGAGGTCCTCAAAGGCCGTTATACACTCCTCGGTCCATTGAAAATCTTTCCACTTATGAAGGAGTTGGAAAAATGGACGATATTTGCTCGCAGATCGACAAATGAACTTATTTAAGGCTGCAATCATTCCAGTTAGTTTTTGCACTTCTTTAGGGTTACGAGGAGATTTCTGCTCAGGATTGACTTCAATCCCCTGGTGTGTTATCATATAGCCTAGGAACTTTTCCGAGCTAACCCTGAAAGAACACTTGGAGGCATTCAGGCACAACTTGTGCACCTTTAAAACTGAGAATATCTCTCTTAAGTCTATTAAGTGATCCTCTACATGCTTGCTTTTTACTACCATATCATCAATGTTAGCCTCCATATTTCTTCCTATTTGTGACTCAAACATTCATGTCACCATTCTCTGGCATGTGGATCTCGCATTCTCAAGGCCAAAGGGCATCACCCGGTAATGGTAATTTCCATTAGGAGCACGGAAAGCTATCTTCTCCTAATCAGGCAATGATAAGGGTATCTGATGGTAACCTTGGAAGGCGTCTAAAAAACTCATCCAAGGATGCCCCACAGTAGCGTCTACTAACTGATCAATTCTAGGGATTGGGAAGGGGTCTTTTAGACCTTATTCAGATCAGTGAAGTCTATGCAGACTTCCCACTTCTCATTCTTCTTCTTAACTACCATAGTGTTAGCCAACCATTTGGGGTAAAAGATTTCCTTGATAGCTCCAGCCTGCTTCAACTTTTTCATTTCCACCCTAATGGCCTCGGCATGATCCTTGGATGAATGTCGAGGAGGTTGTTTAAGTGGCACAGCTTCAGGATTAACATTCAACTGATGACAAATAAACCCCGGGTCAATCCTTGGGACATCATAAGTGCTACAAGCAAATACATCAATGTTGGCTTCTAGAAACTTCACCAACTCTACTTTGTCCAGATTTGACAATTGAGACCCCACTTGAATATACTTTTCCTCATCCTTCTCTATTATCACCCTCTCCAAGTCCTTAGACGACTCACTACCTACCCCTGCCTCTTATCCCTCTATAGGGCCCTTTAGTTGCTATGGAGTTTCTTCCTTTGCCTCTATGACAAGATCCATAGGAGGTCAGGTAATTATAGGTACTAAACACTGCCTAGCCATTGCCTAGTTATCGAGTAATTCTCCCACTCTCCCTTGAGTAAGATACTTAACTTTTAAGCATAAAGTTGACGAGAGTGCACCAATTGCATGCAGCCATGGTTTGGCCACGATAGCTGTGTAAGGGGAATAAGCATTAATGACGATAAAGCTGACTTGCACCTCTTCATCACTAACTCGAATGGGTAACCTGATCATTCCTTGAGGAACTACCACCTTTTCATCAAAACCTACCAATGGTGAGTCATACCTTTCCAGGTCCTCGAACTTCAAATTGAACCCGTAATACAGATCGGGGTACATGATCTCCGCTCCACTTTCCTGATCAACTAGGACTCTTTTTACATCATATCCATTGATCCTGATAGTGACCACTAAGGCGTCGTCATGTGGTTGACACATTCCCTTTTTATCCTCTTCAGAAAAACAGAGGGTAGGGATGGCCATCCCCTTAGCCTTTTTAGCAACGTGACTCTTAGCCTCTACAGCCTCTACATCATGGCCTCCACCCACGAACATGACCTTGGAACATGCCCTAAGATCACCTCCTAACTTGGGAAAAATTACGTTAATGGTGCTCAATGCTGGCTGAGGAACATTGCCCCTATGTGACTCAACTCTGAAATGCCCAAACTATCCCACAGGCTGATGTAAGAATTGGTTGAGCTTTCTAGCCCTAACCAGCTAGTTCAGGTAATCACACAGGGTCTTGCAATCCTCCGTGGTGTGTCCCTTATCTTGGTGGTATTGGCAATAGAGGCCCTGGTTTCTCCTAGATGCATCTCCACCCATCTTATTGGGCCACTTAAAGTAGGGCTTATTATGTATTTTCTCCAGTATTTGATACACTATCTCTTTAAAAAAAGAGTTGAACAATTGAGCCCCTATGGATGACGTCTAGTTAGGGAAATCTCTTCTGGGGCGATTACCCTGATACCCTTCTCCCTAAGGATTTCTCTTTTCTGGAAACATTTTAGCTTTGCCTTTACCCTGCACTTGATCCTCTTTAATCCGCTTATATTTATCTATGTGATCTATAAGCTGGCGTATGTTTGAAGCGGTTTTCATTCTCAATGACTTTCTTAACTCATGCTCAGCAGTAAGCCCCACCTTAAAGGTCTTCACAGCCACATCCTTAAAGTCCCCATCAATCTCATTATAAGTTTCCCAATACCTATCCAAATAGGTCCTGAGTGTCTTTCCTTCCCTCATCGCCATGGATAGCAACGAGTCTACTGGCTTAAGGACTTTGTTGGAGGTTATGAATCTAGCCTCAAATGCCTTCGTCAGCTCCTTAAAAGAACCTATTGATCCCTCTTCCAAGGCATCAAACCAACGCATAGCTGCCAGCCTAAGGCTAGAAGGAAAAACTTTACACATCAGAGCCTCGTTACTTGAGTGAACTACCATTTTTTGGTTAAAATGGCTAACGTGTTCCACGAGGTCAGTCCTTCCATTATAAATGGTGAATGTTGGTTGAGAGAAACGCTGAGGGAGCTTAACCTTGTTGATCCTCCTAACAAAAGGCGACTTAGCAATTTGCCGTAGGGCTTTACTCATTGCATCATTTCCCATGCCCTGATGAGAAGACCTCTTCCCATGCTTATTACCACCTGTCCATAACCTATCCTTACAAGATAAAGCAGAATATGACTCACTAGATGGGGTTCTGGATCTATAGCGATACGAGAAATCCCCACTATCCCTAAAGCCATCACTTGATGAAGGAGAATGACGTCTTCTGTCACGTTCCTTGCGTTTCAACTTCTTGTGTAAATGATTTATCTCTAATTGCAACTTGTGTGTCTCCTGATCATAAGAAACTTGACTTCCTGTCTTCGTATGGCTCCATTTAGTACGCTTAGTGTGGTAAGACTCCACCACAACACTTGGGGTGCACTGCCTATCTCTCCTTCGCTCCATGTTAACAAATTGGTTCTCCCTTTGCGAACCAACCGATTCCTCCCTGTCCAGACCCACATTAGCCATGGACCCTTAGGACAAATCCACCAGGCTTTGTTATTCCTCCAGACGGTGCCAATTGTAAGGGCAAAAAAATCTTAAAAGCCCACGGCCCACTTAGAACAATGGCTAAATCAATTTATCTATGGCCTAAAACAAAGAATTTGTAGAGAAGGAACAACATAACAAAGAAATGGCCCAGTCTAAGGGTCGGAAAGCTAGAACACCAATGGTACTGTTCACCCCACTTTTCTCCTAATGTTCCTCTCGTTTCACTCCTCATTTTCTGATATTTTTTCTTGGTCCTTCTACAGTCTCTCTTTCTTATATATACACTCCTCCATTCCTCGCATCTCAACCATCCATTTCTCACCTAACCAGACTCTTCTCTCGACACTTGTCCCTTCCTACAGTTTGAAGAAGGTGGTGGAAAGAACTTACTTAGCTGTGACCTGCACTGTTCAAGTCACTTCTTCATTAATGTAGTTGATAAAACTGTTGCCCACCATTAAATGCGGCCAGGAGGCCAGATGCAGGGCATTAAATGTAGAGGCCACAAGCTACCCTAGACTTGAAACTTCCCCTCTTGGCCTTTGGTTCCCTCTTTGTAGACCTTAGAGTGCTTTTGGACTCACCTCTACAGCTCCCCGAGTAGCCCTCCTCTTCAGGCCTATGACCTTGGCCTTGTCACCTTGCATTGTGACTCTTGAGCTTCATTCTTGGTCCTCGGGCTTCCACATACTTCGGCTCATAAAATCCATCCTCAGTCTTCGGGCCTCCACAATATGATGTGCAAAGATTTTATTGGTGAGTTTAAGTATTGAATAAAAGTTGATATATATATATATATATATATTATACTTTTAGTAACTAATTCTAGACTACTCCTACAGTTATAATACTTGCACTATAAGTCAAATTATGATTAGTTTGCTTGTCATATAAATACATATATACATGAGCCTACTATTAGTTGAGGCCTCTTCATGATAATTTCCACAAGTATAAAATTTTCGTAGATTTAAGACTAATGCAACTTTTGCTTAACTATTCTGAGGTTAAAACTATTGAAAATGTGACCCTAAGAGCATTCCTATCAGGCGTTGCAAAATTATGCCATTTTAACACATCAAACATCTACTTTATTATTTTACCATATTATTTTACAATATACCATTTATCACATGTTCTATTCTTCACTTCTATATATTAAAATAATATATACAACACACTAAAATAATATTTACAACTCATCAAACACAATCTATGTCACTGTCACAACCACCACACAGTTGCCAACAACCAACAGCCACCACCACACAACCACCATATCCTCCACAACCCAAAACACAATTCAAAACAAACCTATAGCCCACCAACACCGAATAGGAAGCCCCACCACCACCACCACCACCACCTCTATGGCCATGTGTTAGAGACAAGAATAAAAAATAAATAAAATAGAAGGAGAAAACAAAATATGGAAGCAGAGGGATGGTGAACCTCAGTGGTGGTGCAAGCCTTGAAGTTTTCGGCCATGAAGCTTTCAGCCATCAATCAGAACTCACAAGCTAACCCACCAAAACCCACCCACTGTCGACCCATCCATTGGAACCCATAACCTAATCCACCCACCACCAATCCGCCCATCTGAACACCACCGTAGGAACCGAACCCAGCCAACACCATTTGAACCCACACATCACCATCTAAACCCACCCATTGCCCAACCAACCCATCAAATCATAGTAAAAAAGAAAAAAAGAAAAAGAAAAACCATTGATTGAGAGAGATCAGTGGCACAGTGAAGAGATATATCAACCCAATTAGTCGACCTCATTGGTGAGGCTGAACTCCACGGCAATGGCTGATGTCAATGGCAATGGTTTAGGTGGAGAAAAAAGAAGAAAGAGAGAGAGAGAGAGAAAGAGTGACAAAAAGAGAGAGAGAGAGAGAGAGAGAGAGAGAGGCACAGAGACAGAAAAAAGAAAAAGAAAAAGGGAGAGGTGAAGATTCTGGAGAAGAAAGAAGAAGAAAAAAAGGAAGAGAGTGTGACAAAGATGAAGGGAGTGGCAAAGAAAGAAAGAAGAAAAAGAAATAGAGAAAAAACAGTCATAAAGGAAGAGAGAGAAAATGAATAAATTTTTTTTAGCATTTTCATCTGTACCGTTCAAAAATGGAACGGTATTGTCCATGTGTGTAAAAAATAATAACATTTGGAACATCTCATGGGAGGGGTTTTTTGGTGTTTGGTGTGCCAAATGCCAAATATTTGGCATTTGTCACACATGATAAGAATGCTCTAATGCTTTTCACTTGTAGGTTCTATATCTTACTATATATGGAAAGGAGTTTTTTTTTTTTTTTTTTTTTTTTTTTTTTTTTTTTTTTTTTTAAGGAAAGCTTAACCTTCATTAATTGGAAATAAGGGATAGATCCAATAATAATCGGTTCTGTAAAAACAAAGTAGGCTCTCCTCTAGCTAGCTACTAAATGATATGACATTTTGAGCATGTTTAATTAGAAAGGATGTGGCCTTACTTCCCAGGTGCAAAATTTGTGCAAGAAATGTTGAATATCTTGAAGGGAAGACTTAACGGATATTTTAAGAGAATTAGTTTAGAAAATATTTTTATAAATTTTTTATGAAAAAAAAGTAATTGAAAAATTTGATAGTTTTTCATATTTCTCATAAAAGTGATATCAATATTTTCTTAAAATGATCTATTATCATATGCCCCAACGAGACCCTATCTTGAATCATGTTGCCTAGCTACTAGCTAATAAGGAGAATTCTTGATTGTGAGATTGTATCGCGACTATCATATTGATTGAAACTTGTTGGGTTCTAAGACTTCAGGTTTAAATGTATTAGAACTTCAATTTCTAATGTTGACAAATCATGATCAAAACGTTTAGTCTTGTTTTAGACTTGCTCAAAGTATGTTTAAGTGTAAAGTTGAAATCGAGTGTACTGCAGGATTTACTGTGTAAATCTACCTGGCTCGATCGATCGAAAATTAGATTTGATCAATCAAAGCTCGTGCAAATTGTTTTTCTGTTCCAACTTAGCCCAAGCCCGGTTTGACGTGTAGGATTTTATGTTTTGTCTTTAGTATAAAAGGGAAAACCCTAGCCATGTTTTGAGGTTGCTTTTTATGCTGTGTGTGTGAATTTTTTGTAAGATCTAGAGGTATTTGCCTTCACATACACTTAGAGTTATCAAGATCCAGATTGATGTCAAGAATTTCGTGATCAATTCAATTGCAGATTCAAGAGCTTAAAGATATACAAGTGGGAGTGCTTGTGCTTGCTAGGAATCCAAGAAATAAGTAGTCCGTGGACTCGAAGCTTTCACGTGGTCGTAATAGTAAACTTCTTACTCGAGGTAGCAATAAGATGTTAGTGGTCTAAGTTGCTATTGTGTAAACTTCAATTATTTCATAGTGAATTTGTTTTACCTTGAGGATAGCTAGGTTAAATCTTCCCTAGGGTTTTTACAAGTTTGGTTTTTTTGCGTTATTATATTATTGTGTTCTTTATTTTCTGCACTTTACAATGATATGATATATTTGTGTTAATTTAAATCTATTTAATTTAACTAAGTAATCACTTGGTTAATTAACTAGATTAATCTGGTTGTATTTAAGGGGTCTAAAAAACATACAAAACTCCTTCCTAATCAATGTTGACACAACTGTCAACCTCATAGGAAGAGATCAAAGCTCTAACTTCTATGCTTAAACCAATCTATGAAATGCACTTTGGAGTTGGCAGTCTCGCACGATAACCCTAAGGTTTCAACTTTCAAGCAAGTCAGATTTTCCAAGCTATTAATTGTGAAGAAGAGTTCAAACTCATCCATATTTCCTTTATCTTTCTACCCGTTGCCAAACCAGGTGCAAGGAATCCTATTGATCTTCACGTATGCCATTAAACCACAATGGGCTACACGACTGTCAACCTCATAGGAAGAGATCAAAGCTCTAACTTCTATGCTTAAACCAATCTATGAAATGCACTTTGGAGTTGGGAGTCTCGCACGATAACCCTAAGGTTTCAACTTTCAAGCAAGCCAGATTTTCCAAGCTATTAATTGTGAAGAAGAGTTCAAACTCATCCATATTTCCTTTATCTATCTACTCATTGTCAAACCAAATGCAAGGACTCCTATTGATCTTCACGTATGCCATTAAACCACAATGGACTAGCTATATATTTGGAGCTAGTTACCTTGACTAATTTGAAAATTTTAAGAAAAATTATCATTTTGGCCCTCCATACCGGGATAATATATACAAGAAAGCCTAAAATTACATAAAACTTTAATTAAGATAGAATCTAATTAGTGATAAATAAATAAATATATATATATATATTTATATATATATCAAAAAATTACAATAATTAGACATTCAGAATTTTGAGATGCACAGCTACTTTAACAATTATCTAACAAATAAAAGGGGGAAAAATCTAATTTCATTTTAATACTTTTAATAGTTTACAAAAATTCATTAACTTCTTGTAAAAGTTGATCTTGTTCAACCTTTTCAATATTTTCTTCAACATTTAGCTTTAAAATGTCTAACTCCAACTTCTTGCTCAACAACGTCAGCTTTCCTTTCCTTCCTTTTTTTTTTTTTTTTTTTATTTTTTTATAAGTAGTACTGGGTCTTTGTTTTTTGTGTTACTTTTCTTGTTTTTAACGTTTTGGTCATAATTCTATGGCTAGGTAGATATGGTGTTTCTACTATTCGTTTGTCATTGTTTTTGAGTTCCACTATGTTATTTTGTTCCCAAAGATGCATTTCTGTGTTCTGATTTAGCTGCCCAGCTTGTAGAGCTCGAACATTTTTGTGTTTTGATTTATTTTTATAGTACGTACTCTAGCTAGCTTGAAGAGCTCAAGTTGTATCAACAAGGAACTCGAGCTTCTAGAGCTCGAGTTCTAGGTGGCATTTTAAAATGATAATAATCCACCTCAGCCTACCATGGTGGCAATTTTTAATGAAACTCGAATTTTCGGAACTTGAATTACACGACAAACTCGAATTTGAGGAATTTGAGTTCCAAAATAGTGATATATTCCTATATAATTCATAAACAGTAGTAGATTGTTACATAATTTTGCCAATAGTAGTATTTGGCCATTTTGGCCAGGACCTTTGATTGTGAAGCATATTTAAGCATTTACACTTTCCTAGGTACAAAGGGTACTCTTCTTTTCTTTTCTTCTATTATCATACATTTATTTGTTGTTAAAAAATCAATATATCATATAACATTATAATTTATAAATGTACCTAATTAAAATATACTACTATTTATCATTTAATTTAATTTATACATAAAAATAATATAACATGTATTTGGTTGTACTTGTATTTTATTAGATGTTTTTTATTCATTGAAGTTTAAATGATTGTTTGTCTTTTACTTAGCAATCTTTAAATTATTAGTATTTTTTGTTTTATCTTAGTCATTATACTTTGCCCATTTCATAATTGTTTAATTTTAATTGAATACATTTTTTTTTGTAGCATATATTGAATTATAAGTACTTAACTTCTATATTGATTATTAAATTGTATGTACACTACTATTTTAGATTTTATAGTTAAAAGTTAGTTGTCTAATTTTATGTTCGACCTCCTAAAAATAAATTCCTGGCTTTACCACTAATTTGTGTTTTGAGATTTTTACTTTCTATTTGTCTCAGAAAATCATATAATCTAAGATATTGATTTGTTAGTTCTCTCTCTATCAGATCATGGAGATGTCTTGCTAGGTATGGGTTAGTATAAATGTCATTGGAAAGTTTGTGATGTAAATTTTCTCAAGATATCGCTTTATTCCATAGCAACCATCAATAGGAATTGAATTTCCTATATTCCATCGATCAGGAAGAACAATATGAAACTTGTGTAAAATACATACAATGTGGAACAAATGAAAAATATGCTACCGATGTGATACAGTACTAACAGTCACAAGAAGATCTAATTGAGGTTTAGTTGTGTATTTACTCATTAAACACTATTTGGTATCTTGACTTGTTAATAAGGAATAATAATTATAAAACAGACATCATAAATTCAAATCATATCACCTCTATAAAAAATAAAAAAATAAAATAAAAAATTAAAATTGTTACTTTTCACATTACAACAATCGAAAATGCAAAACTTTATTGGAACCATCTAATGGTTCATCATTGCACTAGAATTTTTGTTGAAGATAATTAACCACACTTTTGTCTAGTTGGAATGCCTTAGCAAGAACATCAGGATTGATAGGAGGATTAGATCCAAAGGTTGCATTTGCTATGGTGATAACCTCAGGATTTTGGCTGCTGAGACTAGAAAATGCAAGGGCATTGGTCTCTCCTATATTGAACTGGAAGTGAATGAGACCCATTGGAAATACAAAGACATCACCCTTGTTCAGAACTTTGGTGATAAAACGGTTATCTGGATTGGATGTAACAAAGCCAACTAAAAGAGTACCCTCTATGACTGTTTGAATCTCAGTTGCACGAGGGTGAATGTGGGGAGGATTTAGGCCGTATGGTGCATAGTCAACACGAGCCAAGGCTATCCCTAAAGTGTTGAGGCCAGGAAGTTCGTCCACATTTATAAGAGTTACTTTTGACCCAACTTGATTTGAGGTGCTTCTGGGAACGACTCAAGCCCGGGTAAGAAAAAGTCATCGGCCGTAGTAAGCTTCGGGTCCTTGCAGAACTTTCCATTCACAAATACTGCAAAACAAAAGATTGTTAATACCACGAATGTGAGGCTTCAATAATAATTGTTGAAACATGTCATGCATGCACATTTAAAAAAGAAAATCCCATGTATATAATATCACCTCCAAGAATAATTCCATTAATATGTAGATTCCCAATATCATGAAATTTTCATTAATATGTGAAATCATAACCGAGAAAACCGTAATAGAGTAGGTACGTACCAGCAGAGTTGGAATTGTTGACTGCAACACAAAAGTCCTGCAAAGAACTAGGGTCATGAGCAGAGGCAAGAGAGGATGCCAAAGCCAATAGGGCCACAGTTAGAAGGCAAGTAAAGAGTTTCGTCATATTTGAGGCTGTATGCTTGGTTTTTTTTTGCTGAATGCTTAGTTGAGGTGTGAATAATATTGCATATCAGAACATGTCTATTTATAGAGTGGAGTCACTGAATATGTATTTCCTCGCAAGTGGACACAAGAGTAGGTAGATTTTAATGGTGATGTTTTGTATTATAGTTTATGCGAGAACCATTCCTTAACCACAACTACTAGCCCATCTTAAAAAACCAATTATTGGAGCAATTCATTCAGGGCAATTAAGAGCCCGTATGGTATATATGTTTAAAAATTGAAAATTGTTATTTAAAAATATTTGTGAAAATACGTGTGGGTAAAATGCGTGAAATGTTATTTAAAAACTGAAAATAGTTGTTTAAAAATACAAACCAAACACCCCCTAATGTTTCTTTGACCAATTATCATGTGCATTTTTAGTTTTTTTTTTTTATTTTTTGAAAAGATCAAATACTAATTAAACCTTACGTACCACGAATATGATAGCATATTTAAACTTGGAAATGATTGAAGCGCAAATATTTAAGCTGACTTTGTCCTCCTCTGTGAACTCTGAGGCATTTATATATTGGTCAAGTGATCTAAAGGTTCAAGTTATCCAGGTCTTATAGTTCAATCGCACTAAATGTAATATTTCTTCAAAAGGGTTTAGCATATATATAATCTAGTTTTGAAACTCTAGCCTCCATTAGGCCATTAGTTTTTGTTTTTGTTTTAAGCCCAAACAGAAGACCCTGTAAAGATTCAAAAAATAATAATAATAAAAGTAGGCCGGACGATTTTTGAAAGGGAAAAACTTGTTACACGTGTGAGATCCACAAATGTGTATAATAAACAAAACAAAACAATCTTAAAGTAAAAGCTCTTCTTCATCTTAAGGCCAATATAAAAATATATGCCAAACAAAACTCAAAATTTTATAATTTTTTAAGGGTAAGCGGCCAATTTTGAAGAAATCTAACTCTTTAATGATTTTTTTTTTAATTGTTTTGGATAAGTTGCGTCTCCATCTGCGTATCATAGATGGTTGACCGTTTTAACTATCTTGACTCGGCATCAGTTGAAGCAATGTTGACCGTGTTGATCCGCAAACTGCAGCCACAAGTGGTGAAATTCCTTACTTTTTATATTTTGATAAGTGTGAAATTCCTTACATTCACCATTCATGCATGTACGTGAAAAAGAACAACGGGCTTAATTAGAAATTAAAGGAGCTTTAGCAAAATTAGAAAATGATTCTCTCTCACCATTTGAGATGTAAAGATTGTCATGTGATTAATGACATTAATTAGTTAGACTATTGAATCCAGAAAATAAAATCTTAACTATAAAATGAATTTTCTCAAATAAATAGCATATTTGTTTTAGCCAAACATGATATTATGGATATTAGCATTATTGGGCATTACCTAATTACACCAAAATTAAAATTTCCATGTCAGCAAGATTTTAAGATTGACAGGTGTAAGATCTTTAATTAAAAAAAAAAAAAAACAGTAAAGTGCTGCCACAATTGGTGCACTGTCATTGGTTTGACGGTGAATGAATCTTTTTAGTTTTTGGATAAAACCAAAGGATTGATGCTTGATGCATTCACATTATGACATGTTCTAAAGGAATAAATCATCAGTAGCAACATATAAATATTAAGAAGACATGGTTGAGAAGTCTTCAATACACTTTATTTCACTAGAGTACAAGACCAATTTAACATTTCCTTTGTGTTTCCAATACTTACATTTAATATGAACTGACGTTCATAATATTTTCATAATTCTTTCGCAATAAATATTAAATGGTAACCTCGCACTTTTGATGCGGTTGTCACTCTACAAGTATAAGTATTTGTAAGGTGTGGAGGGTAAGAGCCGGAGTTCAAGTCTCCAGGAAAGAACTTCACATACATATACACTTAGATTAGACTAGAGTAGAAGCTCTATCTTGTATAAAAAAAAAAAAAATATTTAAGTGGTTATGCATCATTACAAATGGTCAAAAAAATAATTTAAGTGGTGTATTCAAGTTAAAACTAGTAATAATTTACTATTTATTTATTATATGTTGTAAAAATATTGTGAACATATCATTTTTCTTGTGAAATTTCTTACCTGTTTTTCTTATCTTATTATTATTGTTTGTCAAATTTTCTCAACTGAGCCAATTCCGAGCCACACAAAAGAAAAACGATAAAACTTTAGGAAAAATTAACATCATAATTAGCAACCCTTTTCCATGTTAAATAAATTTTTACTCTAATTTTTGTTTATCATAGACGAAATGGAATCAGAGATCTGCTTTGATATTATGGTAATTTATTGCTACTATTCGAGTTAAGGAAGTGTTTTTATTCATATCTTCCGACTCTTCAATAGCCAAGGATCTATCCAATCTTTTCCATAGTTTTCAGACCCGGACCGTTTAATGAACCGTAAAAAAGAAAGGTTCAAAAGGTCGAACCGATAAAACGTAATGACGTCATAATTAATTTAATAATTAATTAAAATATAAATAAATATATTAAATTAATAAAAGTTGAAAAATTGCCTAAAATAGTTCCAAATATTTGACTATTTATAAACTTTTTTATTTTATTTTTATGAAACCCAATATAAAAGTTAATAGGAATTTTTCATGAAATTAATTTTTTAAAAAAAAAAAAAAAAAAAAAAAAGAAAGAAAAGAGAACAGTGGCTAATTGGTTTGATTTATTCCCAATCATACTTTGCCCATTTCCCCATAAAATTTTAAAAATAAAATATAAACTAAATCTGAAATGAAAAGAAGCTTACGTCCAGCTCATTTCCATCCATAAATTCAAACTTTTCACCTTAGTGCCAGCAGTAGTACGTGGAGGCTTTGGTCCCTTAAAAAATAAATAAGAGAAGACACATAAGTTAGGTGCTCTGCAACCAAAAAAAAAAGAAAAGTAAAGAGGGAAAATCGGTGATTACAGAGAATTGAGAGAAGTGGAGACGGAGTGACGAACAGCAGAAGAAGAAAGAAGAACCACCACTGCTTCGTTGTCTTTTTGACTTGTGAGGGTTGATTTCTCCATTTTTGTCTCTTTTTTTCCTTCCTCTTCGTTGTCTTCTTCTTCCTCTGCTGCTTCTTCTTCTCTGTTTTTTTTTTCTCTTCTCCCTTTCATTTGGTTCCAGATCATAAAAAATCCTAAGTACTGCTGAGTGCTGAAGTATTGGCCGAAACTTTGCCGGAAAAAGGAACCGTCCGAACCTCAAAAACCGGTCACGGGCCGACTACGGTTTGTACGGGTCCCTGCTTTTTTTGCCATGCGCGGCAGTACGAAGCGGTGCCGGAAAAGGAACCGTCCGAACCTCAAAAACCGGTCACGGTTCTCAGAACCGTACGGTCCGACTACGGTTTGTACGGGTCCCTGCTTTTTTTGCCAAGGCATGAAGCTATGCACAACCAGATCGGACCGTACTTTTCGGGTTTCAAAACGATGATCTTTTCTCAAATGTTAGCTTTGTCTGTTCTCCGATTGTACCATGTATATGCGAATAACCCTTAAACCCCAAATCAGCTATGGCAACACGTTAAGGAACTTTTGAAGGCTTTCAATTAACACTCTTGCACATGTTTTGCCTCTCATTTTTGTGCAGGACTATATTAATGAAATTGCCTCTTTAATATAGGAGCTTAGACCTCCATTGATTAATATTACTAACAAGTAACGAGCCTGTCTGGCTCTGTCTGTGTAAGGAGACTCTTAAAAAGCTGTGAGTTGTTTTACGAAGCAAAAAAATATATGTTCTCGTACAGTTGACATGTCAGCCCACTATAGAATAAAATAAAAGTAAATAAGAATCATAAGATAATAAGATAGGATATCAAGGCCCATCACCACAACTAAAAATAGCTCAGAAGGGATTTAAAAGATATTTACAAATCTTAAAGAACTCTAAATGTATGTTTTCTATTTCTTGCTTTCCCTATATTAATTAACAAATATTTTTAAGAGTATATCTACACAATAGATTGTAAGTGGTGAAAAAAAAATAACGCATCCATGTTATCAAGGTAACACTATAGGTCATTAAGATAATGGCCTAAGGCCCCCTCTATTATCCAATAAAATATAATTAGGGTTTTCTTTTTTGTTTCCATAAAATAAATTAAGGTCCCTAGAATGTACTGTTCCAAAAAAATTTATTTAATAAAAGTTACTTAAAAAAATTACACACTCATTTGAATATTGTACACTCTACCTACAATTTAAGAGTGTACAATATTCTTCTCTCCTATATTAAAAATAGATTTGAAATAAAATGATATAAAAAGCTAATGAATATTATTTAATTAATATTTAAATATAAGAAAACATTCACTTAAAATTTTCATTTTAGACTCCAAAATACATTGAACGGTGTGCTCATCTTAGTCAATCACAGTCTGTAATTGTAAGACAGTTATGAAAAAGTGTGTAGGACAATTGTCGAAAAATTTGTTTAAAAGTGTGTGGTAATAGAATTATTCAAAGGAAAATTGAAGTTTGTAAAACTCTGTTAGATAGTTAGGCTTGAAGTTTGCATCAACTTTAGGGCTATAAGCATCCGGGAGAATTCTAGCTAACAAACTAGACCTATTGTTTTACAAATTTAACCTTGACCTTAAAATAGATTAGAATGATTCCATGGATTTGAGATGCGAAAGAAGAGAACAATAAAGAAAAATTATGATAGAAAATTAGGTAGCAAAGAGAGTTTTGTTCAAGAGAAAGTTACTCTTTGAAATTTTAAGTGTGATTGATTAAATTGCTGATTGGTGGAGGATGGAGTCGAAGTCTAGCAACCTGAAAAGATGTGTGATATGCATAGAGTTCAAGTCATCAGAAGAGATGTTTGTGAACAAGGATAGGTGTGCTCATTCTATATGCACAGACTGTATTGTCAAGCACATCATTGCAAGGGTTGAAGACAATGTTGCCCAGATAAGATGCCCTTATTGGTTCACTTGTAAGCAGATTTTAGACCCTCACACCTGCCGGCAAATCATACCCAAATCTCTTTTTGTGAAATGGTGTGATGTTCTTTGCAATTTGGCTATTCAACCCAATAAAAAAAGTTATTGTCCTAATAAGAAGTGTTTGGAGTTGGTGATTAATGAATGTGGAGGAATTGTTAAGAGATCAGAGTGTCCCAAATGCAAGCAGCTGTATTGTTTTCAATGCAATTTGCAGTGGCCAGAGTGCAACAACTGCGAAAGAATAGAAGAAAATGATCAAATTTTTAAGGAGCTCGCAGTGTCAAAGAAATGGGTCAAATGCCCTACCTGTGACTATCATGTGGAGCGTATTAGTGGCTGCAGACATATGTCATGCAGGTTTGATCTACTTTTATATTTTTGTTTTATTTTGACATTTTTTACTATGATCTTCAAGAAACTCCAAAGTTTAAAAGTTTCTATTGCTTTTTCTTGTTTCCCCCATTGCCCGTATATGTTAACAAATATTTTTTATGTGTAGTTTTGTCATATTAACAAATCATTTAGTGTTTAAAAAAAAAAAAAAAAATTCATTTAGGCAATTCATCTTATAAGTGACCTGATTAGTGGGTTCTAAATCTCAGCACTAGTAAAGCATTTGATTGAAAATTGAAAACACAGACCAATTAAAAATTTCAGGATTTTTTTTACCTTGTATTTTCGATTCCTTATTATATGATTTTTTTTGTTGTTTTTTTTTTTGGGGGTGGGGGGGGTGTGTGGGGAGGGAAGGCTATATGATTTTCAAATCTTAAATATATTAGAGGACCTGCCTCAATTTCAAGAAGAAAACAACTGTTTTTGGCAGCCTTTAAATTTTGATCTTTGACTCAGCCCATTTTATTGGCTGCAATTGAATTTTTTATGATTTAATTTAAAGTTTTTGGTTAAAATCCAACAAATAATTTAACCCATTCCATTGTAGATTTCCGTGGGATTCTCCTGAAACGTTCTTAGTTTTTTTTTTTTTTTTTTTTTTTCCCTCAAAAGTGCCAACATATTCTTAATGATTCCACAGCATGGCTCTTTCATATCAAATTTAGCATGAAGTACTGGCTGACGCAAATACCCCTATTCTTTTCATTTCACTTAAATAATAAAAAAATAAAAAAAGAGAAAAAAAACCAAACTTTCCCAAATTAATTTCAACTTTACCATTAGAGAGCAATTTCCATTCGGCCTATGGCTAATTGTTTGATAATTGTGAAAGATGCATGGAAATTACTTTCAACAGATTTATAATATGGGTTGGGCCAGACCAAAAATGGGAAGAAAAAGAAAAGCAAGAGAATTGTATTTTTGTACGACATGCATTGATAGCAAACCCAATCTAAAAACTTTTGCCAATCTTTTATATTGTATCTTTCCTTTTCTTTTTCCTTTTTACATTTCAACGTATGTTTCCCAAAAAAATAAAACATTTCAATGTATAATGAGATGCGTGACATACCCTGTTAGAAGAAAGAAATTTAAAAGACTAGATTTCTTTTCTATCACTTCGGCTATAAAGCATTTTACTTGATATAACCTACGCAAAAGATTTCATTTTACTTTTATAGTACCATGTTTATGTTCCTGTTTTCTTTTCCTCTTTACTCGAGCAATATTTTCTTCACTGTTAGACAAATAGAATTACTTTTCATAATGTAGGTTCTATGATTCTGGATGCAGATGCGGTACTACGTTTTGCTATAAATGTGGAAGGAAGCTAACTCTACATTTGTGCAACTGCATAGAGTGCTATGACTTCTTGCCTTTGTTGCTTCTCGTGTTGGTTGTTTTCATTCTTATTCTGTTACCTATGTTATATTATTTAGATTAAGTTCATCCCGGTTTTACTAATAAATCAAGGGAAAAGTTAACAAATGTCTTAAAAATATTAATTTAGAAAATATTCTTCCCGGTTTTACTAATAAATCAAGGGAAAAGTTACAGATGTCCTAAGGATATTAATTTAGAAAATATTCTTATAAATTTTTTATGGAAATTTGTTTTTCGATATTTTGACAATTTTTTATATTTTTCCATCAAAGTGGTATAAAATCTTTCATAAAATGGTTTATTAGGAAATATGCTTAGAGCAAGGTTTAACCAAACCCACAAACCAATTTTAAGCCTAGTGTTAATTAGTCCAATTATATAGTTGGCCTTGGTTTAAGAAATTACTCAAATAATATTCGTAGAGTAAATAAATGCAGAATAGAAAGGGAAACGCAATATGGGGACATGGGAAAAATTGATAGAGAGCAATTCAAAAGAAAAATTACTACAATAGTTTAATTATCAATCCCAGTACCCTCTCAAAAAAAAAATAAATAAATAAATATCAATCCCGAAAGCAAAACAGGTCAATATATAAAATTGATATTTTTATAAACAGAATAACCTTATTCTAGTTTGCTACAACCAATAGTATTTACTGTATTTACTGAACAAAACTCCGAATTGACAGACTATTTTTATATATGATTGTTGAATGTGAACATCTTGCTAATAACTCCAAGTACCAATTAACTTGAAGATTTAGTTTCAGCAATTAGATAATAACATAAGAACAATTTTATAAAAATTCTACCAACATTACATTGAGAATTTCAATGAAGCACAAATCTCTCCTCCCAAAGCATTATCAAAGTAGAGCAAATAGATCAAATTGGATTGAATGGACCGAAATGAACCAAAAGATGAAAGTTGACCAAATAGACCAAACTGGACCAAAATTGAATAAAATGCTATGCTAATGTGGCTCAATAAGAGCATGATAATAGTGAATATTAAGCTTCAGCTTTTAGTATTCCTATATAGATTTAGGTTGTTGTTTTTACCTCTTTCCCAGGTTGTATTATTGATCAACTTAGACTTGATGCGTTAGGTACTTTTTATTGTAGGCAGTACTTCCATAGTAGTGCCATAACTCTTTAGTTGCTTTCCTTAATATATCCAGCTTACCAAAAAAAAGAAAAGATTGTTTATAAATATAAATATATATATATATATATAGAGAGAGAGAGAGAGAGAGAGAGAGATTAAATTACCTAATAAATAAATCAATAAACAAGTTATTCTTTTTTTTTTCCCCTCAAAAAAAGTCAAATCTGTTTTTTAGAAGAAATATAAAAGTTACTCTATATTTAATATTCTATTAAATCATATTTATGTACACACGGTTCAAGGAATTCCCGATCAACAATGGCCACCTCCCATCCCCTTCATCTTCCACGTTCACTCTTCTTTAGTCCTTGGATAATTCTCCTGTGTCTTTGTCTTTTTCCCTTATCTCCACTCCGTGATTTCATTTGCCACCCTTCAAGCTTTTTCATGTTGAATGAATCTTTGCTTTTTTTTTCTTTTTCTTTTTTTTTTTTTTTAATTTTAAATTTTTATTTATCATAGATGAAGAACCGTCAGAGATTTGTTTGATACTTATTGCTTAAATTTCTTGTTAGGGAGCCTTGGACTAAGCTATTTATCACTATTGGATCTCTTACATGAATTAACCTACCATTCGAGTTTTGAAAGAATGACACTATGTTGCTGTTGTAACCACACTGGCAGCTAAGTCTTGTTCGAACCCTTCATCCAAGAAAAAAAATATTCAAACTGAGTGTAGGTGATTACTTTCATGGAGAGTCTAGTTTCTATCACAAGAAGGCTAATGAGCTTCAGAAACAAGACGACTCATAGTCAAGAAATCTGCAATCTATGTCTCCACATAATTTCTTCTGGCTTCTGATTCTAGTAGATTATTTATTTGCTTACTGAATTCCTTAGCTAGTCTGAGATCATGCGCATTAGACCACACTTCTAATGTTAGCTTGCTCTTTCTTTTCCCTGAAATTTCCTTGTACCTTGCTAAATACCCCTCTGTACCATAGTTGTAGGTTTTTTCTTACAAGCTTTTATCTTCTCTGTGATTTTGCACATACTACTTCCTCTAAGCTTGTATGATTATCACACTAATGTTTATAACTTATTCACAGTTGGGATGTTATTATTACATTTCTTCAACTCTGAAGGCCTTCCTCCTTCTCTCACTGCTTCCTTCATCTGTTTATAAGGAGTACGTACCTATGATCTACATGATCAGATATCAATGCTAGTAGGTGAGCTAAGGAAGCGTTTCTATGCATATCTTCCCACTCTTTAGTTGCCAAGGCCCTATCCAATCTTTTCTCAACTGTTATCTTTTTCTCCTCTCTGATTGCACCAAATATATGGATAACCCTTACACTTCAAATTAGTTATGCATGGCATCAATTTAAGGAACTTTTGAAGGCTTTCAATTAGTCTTGCACATGTTTTGGCTCTCATTTTTGTGCACTATATTAATGAAATTAGTTGCCTCTTTAAGATAGGGGCTTAGACCTATATCGATTAATATTACTATTCAGTAACAGCCTAATTGGCTCTCATTAAGGAGACCCTTAAAACTCTGAATTGTATTAACGTGACACAGCGAAATATTATAAAATTTTTACAATAGTGGAAATGTAGCCTACAATAGGTCAAAATAAAAATAAAAATAATAAATTATTATATTAATAGCCACCGCAACTTAAAATAAAAGTACTTTGTAAATACCATGACATTTTGTATTGATCTTAAACTCTTTCATTTTCTTTCTCTCAAAAAAAAAAAAAAAAAAAAAAAACTCTCTCATTTTAAAAGACAGAAGAGCTTCTAGTTTAAGATTTTACACCGTTTGAGAATTTTTATAAAAGAGCTTTATCTTCTCCCTAAAGCTGAAAGACTGCATTAAGATAACGTTAGGAATTTCAAATTTTAATGATAAACTCTTTTGTTCACTCTTTCAGCTTTTCATACGGCTCCTCTAGAGTCATAACTAAGGATATAATCTGGATTATTTATCTTTGATGATATTTATATGATAGACAGGCTTAAAATCAAGTAAATCAACTCTCACGGGGAATTAGGGGATTGGCTCATTAGTCTAAAATGTAACTCTAGAGGTTCTTTGAATTGATCGTATTATCCTCCAAAAGTGGATCTATTAGTTGATGGCCATATATAGTGGGCAAATCAAGATCCAAAAAAAGAGAGATACTACATCTACAACATTTTTACAACATTTTCATAACAAATCACAGGTAGTTAGTTGTTATTGGTTCAAATTTGAATCTAACACATAGATTACATTTTTGCCCCAACAATAACAACCAGTAACAACCTGCTACTTAGGATTTATTGTAAAAATGTTGTGAATATATTGTAAACATATCATTTCTCATAAAAAAATCGCATATATTATATATTTTTTTAGAGATGCTATGTCTACAATATTTTTACAACATTTTCACAACAAATTATAGGTGGTTAGTTGTTATTGGTTCAGATTTGAATCTAACACTAAGTTTACTTTTTTGCCCCAACAATAACAACCAGTGACAAACTGCTACTTAAAATTTGTTGTAAAAATATTGTGGATATATCATTTCTCATTTTTTCAGTCCAATTGAAGTTGAAAGTTAAATCCAGAGAGATATGTCAATTTATTATTATTATTATTATTATAACTAAAAGGAAAAGCAGAAAAATAAAAGAATTCTGTTAGCAAGAAGGACTAGAAGTTCGCACCTAACTTTAGGACCAACATGAGGCAAAATTCTAGTTTGGTAATTACACTTAATATTGTTTTACAAAGATTAGGTCCAGCGCTTCTGTGCACTAGACCCGTTACGGATTATGACACATGCCTACTGTTGGTTGACAGATTCAATGCACAATAGTTCTGGATCCAAGGTCCAAGCTAAATACAGGACATACATAAGAATAATTCCGTGGGTTTAAGATGAGATTGGAACTAAAAGAAAAGGTTAAGAACGAAAATCAGGTAGCCAAGAAATGTTTGTTAGAGAGAATGTTTGTGTTTGAAGTTTTAAAGCGTGGTTGACTCGCTAGATAGTTGGAGGTGTTGGGCGCACAGCACCAAAGTGCAGCCCACTGATGCATGATTAGTGGCAAAGAGAGTTATAGATTAAAATCCTATTAGAGAGCGCTAGTTAATAGGAACAAAATAGGTGACTAGGTCCTTATCTTAAAGAAAATATGAGTGTATTTGTGTGTGAGAGGCAGAGAGAGCACATAAAAACAAGAGTTTTTTCTTCAGTCTTGAGATATATACAAAGAAAGCAAGGACTTGTTTTGGATGCTACAGTCACGGTGAAGATCTTATCTTAGGTGAGTTCATATTAATTCCTATGTACAAGAAATTATTGAATTGGTTTGAATCTCAATAATTAGGCATAAATGAAAAGACATTATATATGATTTTAAAATAATGAATTTATTAAGAGTTTGTCGCTTGGTTTTTTCACATAGGATTTTTTACGTAAATTTTTGTGGTTTTGTGTGCAATTTTTTTTTTTTTTTTTTGGTATAAATTAAAATTCTTAGTTGATTTTTTTCTATAATAAGATTAGACTGTGACCTGATCAAAAAAAAAAAGAAAAAAAGATTAGACTGTGACCCAACAGCAAGAGGTTGGAGGTGGACTTGTGGAAGTCTAACAAGTGAAAAAAGCACCAATATGAAGTCAATATTCATTCATGAATGTCTGATATGCAATCACTCAAAGTCAGCAAAGAAGATGTTCAAGAACAAGAAGAGTTGTGCGCATTCTATATGCAAAGACTGCGTTGTCAAGCACATACTTATAAAGGTGGAAGATGCTGTTGCCGAGATAAAATGCCCAAATTGGCCAGCTTGTAAACAGCTTCTAAACCCTCATACTTGCCAGAAAATCATCCCCAAATTATTGTTTGAGAAATGGTGCGACCTTCTTTGCGAATCAGCTCTTCAACCCTATGAAAGAAGCTACTGCCCTAATAAAAAGTGCTCGGAGTTGATAATTAATGAGTGTGGAGGAACTGTCAAGAAATCAAAGTGTCCCAAATGCAAGGAGCTGTATTGCTTTTGATGCAATGTGCCGTGGCCAAGGTGCAACAACTGTCAAGAATTAGAAAATGACAAAAAGTTTTTTAAACTCGCAGTTTCAAAGAAGTGGGTCAAATGCCCTTCTTGCAGCTACTCTGTGGAGCGTATTAATGGCTGCAGACATATGATATGCAGGTTTGATATCTCTTTCTCTCACTCAGAGACATACTCATACATGAACATTTATTTTATATGAATTGTGCTCTATTTTTAGAATTATGTTTTTATTTTTTACCCTTTATGATTATGATCTCTTCTATTTCTTGCTGCCACCATATAAACAAATATTTTTAATAGTACTTTTGTCTTATTAACAAATAGTAGAAAATTCTTCTGATAATGACCTAGTGAGTTTAAGAAGTTTGGCTACAGTGATGCGGATTTCATTAAGTGATAAAAGCTTTATTTATTCTGAATCTCAGCATTACTAAATCTATTGTTTGAAAATTGAAAACATAGAGTTGACTAATTAGAAATTTCTCAGAAATTTTTTATCATGTATTTTGGATTCCTTGTCATATGATTTTCAAAACTTGAATATAAGAGGGCCTGTCTCTATCTCAGTAAGAAAGAACTAGTATTCAGTCTTGTTTGAATTTTGATCTTTGAATCAGCACAGTTTTTTGCTTTATTTTGTTTTTTCCTTAACAATCTATTGAATTTTTTCTGATTTAAAGGTTTTGTGTAAAATCCAACAAATTATACTAATTTCCTACCCCCCACTGAAGATTTGTGAGGGAATTCTGAAAGGTTCTCATCTTTTTTCTATTTCAGAATTGCAATTACATGGCAAGAACTGACAGACACATATACCCCTACTCTTTTCGGGTTCACAACAAAATGAAAATAAGAAAAGAACAAATAACTAAAGATGCCCCAACCTTTTTTTTATTTATAATATTTGTATTTGATTTTAGGTGAAAGATGCCCCAACTTAATTTCTACTTTGGAAAGAATTTTCTTTTCGATATTTGTGAAGGAACCATATGCTAAGGAACATGAATTACTTTAAGGACATTCGAGATTTTCTACTTTAGAGAGCATTTTTTTTAATTGTGCCTTTAATTCACTATATAATAAGGAAGTACATGACATGAGTTATCAGAAAAAAAAGAAAAAAAAAAAAAGAAGATATTTCAATTCTGTCATTTAGGCTATAAAGCACATTACTTAACACAATAACGTACGTATAAAGATCTCATTTGTACATATATATATATATATATATATGTTTAGGACTTTGTCTTGGATATCTCTATATATCGACCATAAACAACTTTTAGTTGTTTTCTTCTTGACTCGATCTATTTGCTTTGCAGTTAGATAGAGCAGTTTTTCATAATGTGGGTTCTATGATTTTGGACGCAGATGCGGGAATGATTTTTGTTATAAATGTGGGAGGAAGTGTTTAATGAGTTGGTGCAATTGTATGGAGAGAGATGAAGATGAACAAGGTGGCATGCTTCAAAGGCAGGCTAGGCAAGCCAATGGGAGATGGCATCAGCTCGTTTTGAAGTTATGTTCTGCTATGAATCTGAGATGAGTACTGTTTTATTATTTGATTTGGTCATAGATACGGTCAGTGTTTTGGGTATTTTGATTGTTCCGGTGTGGATTGACCGAGTCTATTTATAATTTATATCCAATATATAATAAAAAAAACATTTCTGTTTAGTTTAGTTGGGTTAGATTGAGACTTATTTATGTTTTGGTTTTGATCTTTCAAATTTTTAGTATTGTTGTGTGTGGGAATGATTTTAATTGTGCTAGGATTGATTTGATGTTGGAAAATTTTAGTTTGGATACCCAAAAAATCTTGGGAAGAAAGTTTTATGTTATTTTTAGTTTGTATAATTTTAATTTGTGACAATTTATTTTAATTATTTAAAGTTTTTCTTAGGCTTTTTTTTTTTTTTTTTTTTTTTTTTTTGAGAAGCCAAAACAAAAAAACCTAACTGAATTGACACTTCATGATTCAATTGGATAAACTAGCACATGTAAATGGTGTGAGTCACACTTAATGACAACTTTATTAATGAAAATGAAAGTTGATCAAAATTTTTGATTTTACGAAATAAAATCTTCTAAACTTTAAGGTGGTGTTTGGTATAGGTAAATCCATATTATCTTTGGTATCTAAATGCGTGAGAATGTAATATTTGAAAATCTAGATGTTTGGAAATGTAACTATTTTTATATTTTGTATGATTTAAAATCTAAAAAAAAAAAGATATTTGTATTTGGTTTATTTTAAAAATCCTTATAACAATTATTTTATTTTTATCAAAATACCATTTGATTCATAAATACACCATTAAATTTTTTTTTTTATCTTCTAATAAATAAATTATGAGAAACAAAATATAAATTATAAATCATGAAAAATTCAATAAAAATATATTATAACATTTTTTTTTATATAACATGTATAATAAAAAGATAATTATTTAAATTGTCAATTTATAAAAATATTTTTATTTTATTTTATTTATATTGGTTAAAGTGCAGGGAGAATGGGTAAGATTGTTGATTTATACAAAATGTAACTTTATCTATGCATGGGAATGTTAATACCCACATTTTTTTTTAAGGAAATCTACATTCTTACAAAAAGTGCATTGAGTGGGATCTAGATACCTCTGACATCTGATTCTCGTGTGATTTGCAATCAAATATGAAAATCTTTTAACATTCCCAAATATTACTCATATCAAACAACACCTAAGGGTGTAATTTGCCATTTAAGAAAAAAAAAATTCAATATTTTATTTGGAGGAAAAAAAAATTCAATATTTTAAGATTGTATTATAATAATTTTATAATAGTTGTATTTGGGTTTATTATCTCAATTCACGGTTAAGTAATTAAATTTCACTTTGAAGTTTATTAATAATAGGAATCCAGTTTGAGTTTCATCATTTTGTGTACTAAAATATCCTTACACAAATTTTAAATTTTCTAAAATACCCCTATCTATTAGTTATTTTTAAAAAATTCTTAAGTTTTAGGATTTCAAACTTTTATCAATTTTCACTATTAAGTAATTAAAATTCACTTCTACTAAAAATAAAAAGTAATTAAATTTCACTTTGAAGTTTATTAATAATAGAATTCTTGTTTGGGTTTCATCATTTTGTGTACTAAAATATCCTTACCCAAATTCTTAAACTTTCTAAAATACCCCTATCTATTAGTTATTTTTAAAAATGTTCCTAAGTTTTAGTCTATCAAACTTTTATCCACTTTCACGTAAATAAAGATTCTAAAAATTAGGATACAATCTCTATCTCACTTTTAAAAATTATTTCACTAAATTCAAAATAAAAAATAAAAAAGATCCTAATTACACTCGTAAAGTGCATGTGATAGGTCTAGAATATATAAATTAATCTTTAAAGTCCTAAATTTCACTCTTGCTTCCCATAAAAATAAATTAAAAAAAAAAAAAAAGGGTCGCTCTTGCTGCGGAGAAGAAGACTACAAAAGTGGGCTACGGTTGCCTGAAACAACGAAAGAAAAGAGAAAAGCAGAATGGCGATGAAGTGAAAAAAAAAAAAAAAAAAAAAAAACTAGGCGTGTGACAAGACTTTAGGTGGGTTCCATTATTTTTAGGTATTTACAAAAATGCCATGTAAGTCATAGCTTGGAAATATGAAGAAAAAAAAAAAAAAAATTGTTTTCAATTCTCGTCATTCTAAGAGAATCCTCATCAAAGATTTTATAAAATTTAGCATTTATCATTTCAAAAACCTACTTTATCAAATTTAACACCTCATTTTATAATACACCCAACATCAAAGATTTTATATTTTTTACCACTTCATTAAAATATTAATTTTTATTCTCATTCACATCTCTTTCACTACCAACAAACTCACTGCCACTACTAACACCCGCTGCCACCACCAGCCACAGCCACAATTGCCACCACCAGTCATAGCCACAGCCGCCACCACCAACCACAACCTTAAAATTAAATAAATAAATAAAAAAAAAAAAAACCCACGGCACAAACCGCAGCCAAAACCCAACAACCTCAATTTGAACCTCAACCCCGATCTAAACCCACCAACAGACCCATCACGTCGAACCAAAACCCATCAAACCAGATCGGTGAACCGAAACCTATCACACACACAAACCCAGTAGATCGATGACCCACGACCCATGCCAAACCAAAACCACGACCACAAACCACAGCAAAAAAAAAAAAAAAAAAAAAAGAAAAAGAAACCTCATTCGCCACCACCAACAAATCGATGAACCAAAACCCATAGGAAGCAAAACCCATCGGACCATTAGATTGGTGAACCAAAACCCATCACACACACACGCAAACCCAGTAGATTGGTGACCCATGACCCACGCTGAACCTCTACCACAATCATTGGACCATCAGACCCACAACCCATGCCCATTAGACCACAATCGCTTACCATCGAACCATCGTCGCCACCACCCACGACCATCGAACCATCAGACCATGACCCTGACCATTGGACCGCGTCGAACCACGGCACAAAGAAGAGAGAAGTAAGATAGGAAAGAGAGACAAATGAGAAATAAATCTATTGGGGGAATAAAAAACCTCTTTCTTTTTTTTTTCTTTTTTTTTACAATTCAACTACAGTGAGTTGTTATTGATAACAACTCACTGTAGCTTAGTGATAAATCTTTTTTGATGAAAGTGGATTTTTATCATTTGAGATGCTAAAATTACTAAAAAATAGCATTTAGCATTTTTAGCATCTTTAATGAGAATGCTCTAACTCATTTTATTGAGTTTTGAGTAATGAAAACAAGACCCAAAAATCTTGCCTAGCAACAATTATCTTGTGGGTCCCACGTGTTTTGGATTATGGGTGATGAGTAATATAACTCACTTTTCATCTAATCCAAACACTCCTAAAACTAAGGCGCAAAATTCAAACATGTTCAAACTTAGAGGTATAGACGTAGTTTGCAATTTGGCCAAGATAAAATTAAGAACGAAAATTAGGTAGCAAATAATATATATATATATATATATATATATATATATATATATATATATATTTGTGTGAAAGAATGCTTGTGTTTGAAAACTGCGGCCATAGTTGTGAGCGTTCAGCCCATCACTATGGCCACGTTTTAAAAACGCGGCTATAGGAAACCTATCACACACTAAAATCCAGCTTGTTATTTGTTGCTTTCAATTGACAAGCTGGAAAATAATTGAATGCAACAAATAACAAGCTGGAATTTTCTCAAATATAATGTGAATCACAAAGGTATAGAGGAACTGCAAGTAATTTAAGGTTTTTCGGTATGATAAACTCCCGACTACAAACAATAAAATCATAAGAAGTAAATTTCCAAAGACATCAAAACCCAGATGGTTTAAAGCAAACCAACTAAAACATTCTCTTAAATTGTAATTTGCAGTTTCATGTACACTAGTTAACAAATAGAGAAAACCAACAATGTAGTAACTACATGTGTACATTCCATACTACTCAATGTATTAGAAAAAATTAAATAAAGCACATTTTTGTTATGGTGGACAAAAAACCCGATAAAGATGTTGAACTTGGGAAGTATCGAGTCTGTATTGTCATCATATAAAGAATCTCACAGAGGGGTTCCCCCGTCTTTGACTAACACCAAGGAACTCATGAAAGTAAAATACAATTTAACAGTTCATTTATTACACTGAATTCAATAATATATTTGAAAAGCTCTTATGCAATATGTTGCAATAAATTTTGAACAGAGTTCCTACTTTTACGGGAATATGCTAATGTTGATATGATTATTGGGTCAAACTATAAGCTAGACTTATATGTTTCCAGTGATCAATTAGGGTGACCTACAGGTCAATATCAACTCAAATAAGTACCAGAGTTCAGGAAAATTTAAATTAAAACAACAAAAAAAAAAGAAAAAACCACCCAAAAACAGCATACTTCGATCTTTGGATCTAAGAAATCCTTACTTTGAAAAGTAGATGATTTGAAATCATCCCAGCAGCACCTGAGACAGCAATATTAATTAATTTCTTCTAGGTTTTTGTCTCTTCTTCCTGGGGCCACATATTAAAAAGATTTGTTAGCTGTAGTCATTTTGACTGATGAGTCATTACTGCATCAAAACAGCTAAAAAGATGTCAAGGATATGAATTTGCATCTTCTAACACCCCCAAACTAAACACAAACAAATAATCAAGATGTTACTAGATTCGAAAATGGTGTACCCCATGTCCATACATAATCTATACCCCCTTATTTCTTTGTCAGATCAAGTGCCACAATCAAAGGGATTCAGTACTCAATAGAAAATTTTATAACTTGTATATACAAAATCAAGATAATGCTCTCTGCACTTGCCTTGAGTAACAATTCATATGCATTGTGTTAAAAAATCCAAGCCAGTAACATTTGTTTCTTCTTTCACCATTCCACAATAATTATATTAGCATTATTGATTACCATGATTTAAATGTTACATAAATAACAATAGTAACTTGATATATTTTTTTTTTGAGTTAAATAGTAAACTTGGTTTCGCAAGCATGTTTCACACCTCTCACTTAAAATAAAAGATATTTATAGTTCTGGAATAAAAATCAAATTATTGCATGTGCACTAATAGCTATAGACCATGGAGAATTGGGCATATTGAGTTGCTAAAATGTAACTAACCATACAAACATTGATAAAACCCAACTAATTTCAACAACAAACAAAGTAGGAAACAATCTAGTCATGAGGAATGCATTTGCAGAATAAAAATTGCCCCATTGGACTCTTTTCATGTTTCTAGTTAGTGATTACTATTAGCAAAAGGCAAGTGCTTGTGTGCCATTCATTACAAATGAGGTGGAAAATGATGACAAGGCGAAAATGAAAAATAAAAAACAGAATCAAACGAATCTTTCTCGACCATTCAGCCCTCATGTAAAAACTAATTAATGTGGTATCCTTCTCTTTAAACAAGTCTAACAATGCAAGTTTCTGCCATAGATTCAACTAATTGCTAACCCATGCAACGCACGGGATAGTTAAATAAAAAGAAAAGAGGTTCATTTACCCATCAACAAAAAGCTAAAAGAAAAAAAAAACATTAAAGACAATGAGAAAACTATTTTCAAAAAATTGTAACTGTTATATGTTTACCTGGTTCAAGCTAGAATCCAAATTCAATTTGCAACAATAAAAACATACAACTTATTAATTGTAAATCAACTTGACCACACAAATCTAATTTTCACTCCAATGTATTTTGCTGATCATGCACCTAAAGAAGGGAATGATAATGGTATTGTGGATTGTGGATGAGAATTTATGAAGTGCATGTGACCGTGTAATCAAGCACATGAACATGTGGACATGAAAACATACTTTCTATCTGCCACGATGGCCGATTGGCTGCCACTAGTAGTAAGTAGTAACCACCTCCTTAATTGATTCCTAAAGTACCCTGCAAAATAACATTTATAACAAAACTCAATGACAAAATTAGCCATTTAAAACCTAAAAATGTTTCCTAATTAAAATTAGTATTTCCAGGCACATGGAGAACATGGCTGCTCACTCCTTGACTCCAAGAAAACATAAAGGAAAGTAGTGTGAATCGTGTGTGTAACCATTATGGGCCACTTAAGCCCACAACTATTCATTAGGGCTTCCTCTCTGCTTCTTCATTCTTTGGCACATGGTATGGTCCGTTTGTACACGAGACTTGGATTAAAAATTTTAATCCTAGCTAGAAATTAATGTTATTATTAATGATGGTAGAGCCCCCCTTTTGCCACCTAGTTAAGTTCAATGGAATTTTTTTCATAAAATATTTGGCACAAGCTTCCATCAAACCAAGATAAGATCATCTATATTTCATTTAAAAAATAGTGAGAACTCATTTCAAATGGAGAAATCCTTTTAATTTTTTTTATTCTACGGTATGGGGTTTAATTAGTGTAGATACTTTCTCAATATCATGTATGTGTTTTTTCATTCACTTTTGTGAGAATTTTCTCTATAGGTCCACTATTCTTGGATTTAACTACTCTCTACTAATAGTTCGGTTAAGGAAGTGTGGAAAAAGCCTTAAAATCTTATAGTTTTTTTTTTTTTTTGAGAGCCTTAAAATTTTATAGGTAATTAGCATCTTTTAGTATTTTCAACATAAGCATTTAAAGTTTAAATTCATCAAGGTTGTAACATTTGAATTATTAAAAAAACAGAAAAAAAAAAAAAAAAAAAAAAAAAAAAAAAGAAGGAAAGGAAAAGAGAAAGAAATTCATAACCTAATGGCTTACCAATGGAAATGTAGCATGTGTTTTATAATGTATTGGATAGTAAAATACTATATTAAAGAGAAAGTTCGTCAATAATGCATGACTATAGTTAGCTAGAGTTTCATCCATGCATAAGGACATATGGCTTTAAGACCATACGATCCATAGACTTAGATATATGTTAGCCAGAGAAATAGCATTTAGCATCTCTATACAATTATTTTATGATTTCTCAGGTTTCTTCCTTGACTGTTCAAAAACTGACAGGGATGTAACAAACAATAATTGGCATGTATCAATCTCCTTTTTTATTTATTTATTCTTAAGAATGTACTAATGCAGGCATGTAATAGTTTTTGTTACCAAGTATGTAGGCAAGACATAGAAGCTTACCTCAGGCACAGAGAGCTTCAATTGGAACTTTGGGCCATCATAGTGGTGCAATATTGGCACAAATTCATCTTCTTCTAATGGTTTGCATTTCTTCTTGATTTGAATACTAACCTGAAATGAAGTCAGATATTAACAATGTCAATCCTTTGAAGTTCTAATTCACAGAGAGAAGTTAAAAGAGAATGTATTGATCACATCACCAGTCTTTTATACCTGTGCTGGAAATTGTGATTCTCCTTTGAACTTCTTGTCTTCCCATGCTGTTGGGTCTATGTTAGACCCTGCAAAACTCACTGCCTTTTTTCATTTCAAAATTAAATAAAAGTAACTCAAACAGAGAAAGAAAAAGTGTATGTAACTTAATTTAGCTTTCTAAATATTTTCTAGGCTCAATCAAATTGTTGAGAGCAGAGGCCCTCTTAAGGAAGGTTTTTAGCATTCATACCTGGAATATTCCATGCAGTTGGTGAGAATTGTAGTTATAAAGAAAAAGGGATATGCCAGGGATTAATGCCCTAACAAAGTCCTTATATTTGTGTTGCTTCATTTTGTGGGGGTGTCTTTACATATTAAAGATGTAAATGAAAATTGAATTGCTAAACTCACCATCATGGAGTGGAGCCGTGTTCATAATTAATGCATATACATGCATCATCACATATTGGTGCATATATTTTATGATGCAAAGTGTGGGCCTACGTGGGCTCAAATTGGAGCAAAACTGGCTTTCACCTGTAGATCTAGTAGGATCACTTTCAAATTCGTAAAAAAATTAAAAAAAAAAAAGTAGAGCTTTAACAGTATAGCTTTTTTTTTGGGTCAATTTAATGTATTGCCATTGATATTAACCTATGAAGCACGGGTGCGTTTCGAGACTCGGATGCAGGTGCGGGACTCGGCAATTTTTGAAAAAGGTGGATGTGGGTGTAGTGGGACTTAGCGATTAAAAAATTATTAAAAATATTTTTATTTATCTTTTTAATATATTGCTAAGCATACTTTTTCACATTATATAAACATATACCAAATTTAAGAGCAATAGTAGATAACAACTAAAACATGATGTTCATAAATTAAATACAATCCACAAGATTGAAACTAAAACATTCCATGACGTTCGGAAATTAGAATACAACTCATAAATTTGAAAGCTTTATATCAATGCCTGAGTTGAGAATGCGTGAGAGAGAGTTGAAGTTTGAATGAAGAGACTGAGTGCTGAGTGGCTGTGTCTCACAAGGGAAACGGAGAGCAGAGACAGAGAGGCAGAGAGTGAAGGCAAGTGACGCAGTGAGCACACCGCAAAGAGCAGACGAGTGACGTGGTGTGAGAGAGAGCTAAAGTGCAGGTGTTTGATTTGATTAAGTGAAAATGCGGTGTGAGAGACACCGCAGCAAGCTCAGCACACTGCAGAGAGGCAAAGAGTACAGAGAGGAGTGACGTCGTGAGAGAGAGCTGAAGTTTGGTTGGATGAAGTGAGAAATGAGTACGTGAGAGAGTTCCAGCCCTTTTATGGTTTGTTATTAAGTTCAAATGGTGCGTTTTGCACCCCTTTTTTTTTTTTTTTGAATTTCGGCCTAAATCGGCCGTTTGGCCTGAATCGGCCATATCAACGGTTTCATTGGCATCGCCCGATACGGCCCGAGTAGGCACGATTCAACCCAATTCAGTGTGAATCGCGTCGAATTTGAGCCGTGTCGGCGCAAGTCGGCTGAAAAAAAAAAAAAAAAAAAAAAATGGCAGACACGGCCCGACGTGGCACCGACGTGCAAGCAGCAGCGTCCCTCACACGTCGCTGCATCGCGCCGCGTCGGACGCGGGTGCGGCACCTCTGGCGCTGTGTCCGTGCATCCTAGATAGTAACTTGGTAAATACTCATTTTATAGGCATTTATAATGAATGTTACCTACTATCCTATTTAAGAAGAATATGATGTGGCAACATGGGGTTTTATAGGGAATTTTTATAGAATTAATCTCAAAAAAAAAAAATTGCTTCTGTCCATTTCAAATACATCCTCCGTTGAGCAATACAAGCTGATCATAATATCTTTCATTATAATATCAACTTAATCACGGATGGTGGGAAAAAAAAAATTAAAATATATTCTTTTATTATAATATCTTTCAAAAATAACAAAAGCTGATAATAACCAAGAGATTTATTTATTTTTTAAAATTTAAAAAAAATCAAAATTTCAAGAATGATGCAAGAGGCATCAACCTATGGCAGTTGACTATTTCTAAAAGTTTTAATCAGAGTTAAAAATAAAAATAAAAAATAAATTCCTTTTATAATAATATATCTTTCACAATAACAAAAGCTGATCACGGCCCATGATTCAGCAAAAAAAAAAAAAAACCAATGAATAAATAAATAAAATTAAGGTGGAAGAGTAGGATTAGAAGATTTCTCTCTCCAGGGTCATGGCAATAGCCCCTCTAGCCTCCTATAATTTTCTTATAATAGTGTCTTTTATTTTTGACATACGTAGGTTGGGCACAAAATTCTAAGCAAACAGCTTATTTCAATCAACAGAGCAAGATTCAGGAGGCAAATAAAACAAGTCGGGTTCCTACTCAGTAAAAAGGGGTTACCAGCTGCTGTGTGAGACTGAGCTGAATGATAGTCCATCTAGCTCAAATTCTGATGAGGTAAAAAGTTTTTAGAAGGGCTTGTGGCGTTTGAAAGTCCCAAATAAGGTCAAGGTGTTCCTATGGAGAGCTTGCTCAAATGCCCTTCCAACCAAGGTAAATTTGAGAAAAAGAAAAGTGGTGGACTGTGTTACGTGCGAACCGCGTGGTTGCAGGGCTGAAGATGAGTTCCACGCAATTTGGGATTGTGAGAATGTTCGGGAGGGATGGGTGACTTCTTTTGCTGAAGTGAGGAGGAATTTCCAGAATATTGAATCTTTGAGTGACCTCGTGTGCACCATTAAGGCAGAAGGGAAAAACATGGAGGAGTTCGCGATGACTGCCTGGTTAATCTGGATGCGACGAAATTCACTGAGAACAAATGCAACTACAATGCCTTGTCAACAGATAGCACGTTCAGCTTCTGCTCTGTTGGTGGAATTTCAGCAGGGTAGGCAGAGGTCAGTTCCAAAGCTCATGTCTGGTTCGGTAAGGTGGCAGCCTCCAACAGGGGATTCAGTGAAAGCAAACTTTGATGGGGCGGTTTTTGGGGAAGCTCAGGAAGCTGGTATAGGCATGGTCATCCGGAACAATGAGGGGCAGGTCTTGGCGGCCTTGTCGGAGAAGATAAAGATGCCAGCTTCTGTGGAGGTCCTTGAGATGCTAGCAGCCCACAGAGCTGCAATTCTTGCTCAGGAACTTGGTTTTAATCAGGTGTGTTTCGAAGGTGATGCAGAGCTGGTGGTGAAGAGCTTGCAGTTGGGGTCTGTCTCAAATGCGATGGTGGGGCACCTGGTAAAAGACTTCATGTCTATAAGGGGTTATTTTCAATCCTATTCTATCATCCATGTAAGGTGGAAGGGCAACCATGTTGCCCATGCTCTAGCTAGGGATGCTAGATCCTCTTTCCCTTTAAGAGTTTGGATGGAGGAAGTTCCTCCAAACATCCTCAGTCTTGCTGTAAAAGATTTTCTCCTTAATTTATTTCCTTCCCCGCAAGCAGGGGTATTCTCAAAAAAATAAATAAATAAATAAAATAAAGAGGCAAATAAAACAAAAACTTAAATACAACTGGTAAACATATTTCATTGACCTAAGGCACACAAAAAAATCTTCACAATTTAAACAAAATAATCTATGGAATGTTGGCATATGTAAATTGAACAAGTAACAATGCCAGATAATTACAAGTAGCAGGTAAAGATGATTAAATGATAAATGGGCCACACCTTGGGTATTCCACAATGGCTAAATCAAACAGAGGACCAAGTGAATCCCTCACAAAGATGACAGCTGCCATCAGCAAAGCACCCTTCTTTTGCTGTGTATCAAGAAAACACCACCAAAAAATAAAAAGTAAAAGCCAAAAACATGAGGCATCAGATGACTACTATTAAAAAAAAAAAAAAAAAAAAAAAAAAAAAAAAAAACAGATAGAGAGAGACAATCCATATTAAGCATGTGCACATGCACACTGAAATGGCCAACAATCAACCATTAATGATTCGCAAGAGCTGATATACAAGGTAGAGATTCTTAAAAGACAATCCCCACCCCTATGCACTGCCAATATTGTTTGTTTGGAGGTGTTGTGGTCAATCAAGCCCATGATAGCATGTGAGTGATGGTGATATCAACTCTGATAGTCATCCATATAGAATGTGCAGCAAGAATGACATTTCTTATTCAATAATCTCATTAACTAAAATGATAATAATATTGGAGTTGATAATATGTATTATAAAAATAATAATAAGAAAACAACAAAGAGTTTGACAAGAAACTAATAAAAAAATATTCCATGAATGCCACCATTTTGCCACTACATCACATCCCACCAAAGCCATGCCTGAAAAGAGCAATCCAGATCAGACTAAGTAGGACCTACATCAAAAAACTAGACCCTCTTCAAGCAGGAAAAAAAAAGTGTACAATGTACAACACTGACTTTTATAAAGAATGAATTAATGAAACACTTCGAAAGAGAGATTGCTATAGAGACATAAGCATAGTCTACACTCCTTTTCCTTTTTTTAAACGTGCTCCCACTGAAATGAAGTGGTGGCTTCATTTCAAACTAAAATATATGGGTAAGTGACCACCAGCCCAAGTGGTCCTCTCCACACAGCCATGATATATATATAACAAATACATAATCATTAGAAAGCCAAAAAAAAAATCAGCAGGCACTTACAATAACAGTCACAAGAATTTCATTTGACAATCACATCAATTTATTCTCTCTATTCATGTGTGCTATTTTACAACCACTCTCCACATGAGTAGGGATGACTCTCTCATGATAACCTTGAAGATCATCAACATTATAAAGATCACTCTCTCAATGCTTGCCACTTTGAATCACTAACATACTCATTCATAGTACCAATTGAAAAGTAAGGGTAAAATATAATTATTTTTTGAATGACTGGCCCATCAAATTAAGGGTAAAATAAAATGCAGATTCCATTCTTGAGGGTGACCACTTTAACTGCTTAAGAGAATACTCCACAGCTTTTCATCACAGTTACCACATTTTTGTTTTTTGGATCCTTAACAATTAAAGACAAACCCCAAATTTCATGTTAGGGTCTATGGCAGTACATATGTGTCCATTAAAATAAACATAAATGTAGCACACCAACTAAGTTCTAAAATAGCCCTAAGTAAATCTAATGACATCCAACTAAGATAGATAGTTGGACTGATAGTACCAAGTCTTATAAAAAACTAGAAAAGTTGGTTTCCACTATATAATGTTGGCATAAAGCCAGTACATTAGTCTGGTAATTAAAAGGCAAATATGCTATTCAAATCACTGGACAGCAGAGCAAACATGGGAATCAGTGGTTGGCTTCTGCTTGCCACCAAGGTTTGTTTTAGGAACCCCCCTCTTATCCCTTTATGTCAATTTATTTGTATACTTCCACACAACAAAGTCTCTCTATAGTCTACACCCTTTAAAACTTTTCCAATGGTGATTCTTCTTTTTTTTTTTATAGAGAATTTCATGAGGCAGTTTGTTTCTCTCTTATGATCGGAAAGATGAAAAAAAAGAGATAATGACTGATTGCTCTCAAATTGCCAAAGGTATTGAAAATTTTCAAAGTGAGGTCTTGAAAATTGGAAAACTTTTGATGCAATTCTAACCGACTATTCTGGTCTGAAGAGGCTGCTCCTGAAATGATTTAGGTGGAATGATATAAATGCATGATTCTACAAAAGACATCCTTTCACTCGAGATTCAAAATGAAAAGAAAGAATCTCCACCCCACACATCACAACACACAATATGTCTAACCTGAATGCTTCACGGGTAAAAAACAAAAACACTGACCGAGAAGGCCAATTGTCTTGCAAATGTAACAATCAATATAAATACAAAAAATCAGATTCTTTCCAGTCACCCACAAATAGCACTTCAACTAATAAGCATCGGCAAACAATTTCTCCTAAACCACCTCACTTCCAGAAAAGTTCTACTATTTCCAATCTATAATTCAAATCACACACGAATTATAAAACATCTTCTACACGACACATATCATACTCCAACACAATTTTCACATTGCCTAGACGCACTTGCTGAACAAATCTAGCTCCATCCTAATCTTACATTTCAAAGCTACATTGTGCATCACATTTTTGTTCAGGAATTTCATCAAACAAGAAATCAGCATATTCTACATTTCAGCTAAACCTCTTGTTCTCTATTTATCAAGTAGTTTTAATCGAAAAAATAAAAAATAGAGAAAATCGAAGCTGAGAGTTTGTATTATGTATAATCCAATATTACGCAACCACAGCCATAAAAACCACAAGAAGAAAAAAACAAATCTGTACTTTTCAAACGCTCCAAAACCTAAACAAAAAATCAATTTATTTAAATAAAATAAAAATATGAAACAAGGAAACGATTCGACTATTTGTGTACAAAGAGAAACTACAACAACAGATTTAAACAAAAATGGCTGAAAGGAACAAAAATCCAGAGGAGGTATTGTAGAATCATCGAGAGAAAGAAAGAAAGATATAGAACGAACCTCATTCAATGAGAGAGATTAGGGTTTGCTTCCGATAGAAACAAACTTCAACCACCAAAACCGATTCGACAACCCACAACAACCACCAATTCAACAACACACAGCCACCACTGATTCAAACCCAGCCCGCACCGATTCAACAACCCACTAGCCCACCACTACACAAATCCAATGCCGATCCAAAGAGGGAGAAAAGGAAGAAGAGAGTTTGAAAGTGAGGAAGAGAAAAGACAGAGAGAGAAGATTGATTGAGTACACCCTTCAACAATCTTGAGTTTTTTCAACGTATTTATAGTTACGGTCACTAAAAAATGTAGTAAAAGTTTAATTTTCTACAGTTATATAAAAATAAAGAAATTTATAATCTTAACTGTCGAAAAAAAAGTATTAAAAAATATTTGATTTTAGTTTTTTTCTGCAGGCACCGTAGGAAAAGGTGGTCAAAAGAGAGAATAGCTTAATTAACAGGCAAAATTTGGTAAATAGTATGATTTGGAAAATTTTTTCGGTTCGTGGCATGCGCTTCAAACTTATTAGTAAGTTGGACTGATTTTGGAACTCGAGTTTTCTAAACTCGAGTTCCACCAAAAACCCACCTCAAAATCGACTTTTCTGTACTCGAGTTCCGTCCAACGGGAATCTGACGTGGAATTAAGGGAAAAAAAAAAACCACAGGGAACTCGAGTTTCTTAAACTCGAGTTCCATACGGTAAAAAAAATTACCCAGATGGAAACCGAGATTACGGAGCTCGATGTCTAGGTTAGATTTTGTTCCCAGCCTCTCTCTCTCTCTCCGGTCACCCTCATTCACGCGTCCCTCTCCCTCTCACCGGCGTTCAATCTGACGGCGTTCCTTGATTTTTTCCAGCATTCACGGCATCCCTCTCCCTCTCTCCGATCTGTCTCAGTCGTCCTTCACCAGCGTTCAACTTCCGGTGTCTTCGCGCGTCCCTCTCTCTCGCTCTGGTCTCTCTCAATCACACGCCGTCAAAATATACCGGAGTTCCTCACTGACTTTGGCCGTGCCTGCAAGGTAAGCCTAATTTTTAGCTGAATTTCGTTGTTCTGCTTGTAATTAATAACCGGGTAGGTGCTCAATTTCGTTGTTCTGTTGGGTTTATGCTTGGTTACATAAATAGCAGGGTAGGTGATTTTGTTTGCCATATTGTTATAGTGGTGATTTTGGCAGGCTCCTTTTGTAGTCAAATGAGTCTACATCAAGATGTATCACATTCGTATGGCCATTCTCCACTTTTGGTTGCAATACTGTAATTGTAATTAGTCTAGATGGTAGAATAATGTACATTATTAGGTTAAATAGTAGTGGATTGATTCGTGAATTGGATTTTGGATTCGTGAATTGGATTCATGCTTTAGGATTGGATTCATGAAGAAAATCTTTGCCTGTAACTTCTGTCATGTGCTGTTTTCAAAATTTTTCTAAGAACAGTCTGTCAAAAGTTTTCAAAAACAGTCTATCTAACTAACTAAATAACTTCTGTCATGTGCTGTTTTCCTAAAATTTTTCTAAGAACATAGTATTTGGAAAATGTTGAAATAGTACAATTTTAGGAAATTTTAACAAGATTGCTACTTTTTTTTGCTTTTTCTTTTTGGGGTTAAATTTATTTACTTTTGTTAGGGTTGCTGAGAAAATGTACAGAAGTCCTGGAAAGAAAGTTTTGATTTTTTGATTTTTACCTTGCTTCCTTTTTTATTTAATTACTTTGATTATTGAATGTTGTAAATTTAAAGGATTTTAGTCAATTTTTTATAATGTATGGTTTAAAATCCTGTGTCTTTTCTTTTTCCTCTTATACTTGGCACATTTATGCAAGGATCTTGTGTCCTCTCTTTTATTTATAATTGAGATGACATAAAAACTTTTTGCAGCATGACGATAGATCCTGGGCCCATTGATCGTAGCGTTTTGACGGAACAAGTGAATCATCAATCTGAGTTACTTTGGAACCCTGGAGGCCAGGTAAAAATTTTCGCATAATAGTATTTGGTGATTTATTAACTTTTTTGTGAAGTGATAGAAGAAACCTAAAATTGATTCGAAAATAAACTTATAGATTATACTATTGCATTTGGATAATGAGTTGTTCTTTAATGACATATTACGTACTTGATCAAAGTATTATATATTTATCTGTTGTTATAATATTTGTAGGATCCTCCTGGCACACTAAATTGTCGATGTCGCTATGAAGAGTTGACACGTCGAGCTCCTATGGTAGATGAGCGTGTGATTGCCATAGTGAGGTTGCTTGGTTTAGAGCGTCTGCACATGGTCCCATCCATAAAGCTTGATCATGCATTGATCACTGCATTTGTAGAGCAATGGCGCACTGAGACCCATTCTTTCCACCTTCCACATGGAGAGATGACGATCACACTGCAAGATATGGAAGTTATAATGGGGATGCCCATCGAAGGTGAGGCAATGGTTGGATTAACTAAAAGAACTTGGAAAGATGTGTGTAATGAAATGCTTGGAATTCAAATTCTAGATGAAAATAAAACCGTGCTAGATGGTCAAAGGATTCAAATAAAAGCGCTCGTTGACCGAATTGCACAACCATTGCCTCCGGATGCCAATGAGTTGCAGATTCATCAGTATGCTCGCTGTTATGTACTAGCCCTACTAGGAGATATGGTATTTGCTGACAAGTCCGGAGATAGGGTCCACCTCATGTGGTTGGAGTTTATGGAGAACCTTCATAATCCACCTAAGTATAGTTGGGGTAGTGCAGCCCTATCGTGGTTGTACAGACAATTGTGCAAGGCAAGTGAAAAGACGGCAAAGCAAATTGGTGGAGCATTGATTTTGGTCCAATTGTGGATATATGCTAGATTCCCACATATGTCCCCACAGAAGGTGCCCCCACCAGAGGGTGTTTATGGTCCACCACCACCACCAATTCCTCTTGCCATGAAGTAAGTATATATTGCATAATTATTGTGCTATAATTAGACGTATTATGCCACACATGTATTTATTGTGCACAACTAATGACCATGCTATGTTAGACTTATTTATGTGCTATGATAGACGTATTTATGTGCTATGTTAGACCATGCTATGTTAGACGTATTTATTGCATA
Source organism: Castanopsis chinensis (assembly GCA_032878915.1). Taxonomy (NCBI): domain Eukaryota; kingdom Viridiplantae; phylum Streptophyta; class Magnoliopsida; order Fagales; family Fagaceae; genus Castanopsis; species Castanopsis chinensis. The sequence continues at coordinate 327,984 of JAVQMG010000041.1, forward strand.
ATTATTGTGCTATCATTAGACGTATTTATGTACACAAATAATGACCATGCTATGTTATGTGCTTGTAGGTGGGCAGGGGCCAAGTGTACAAAGAACACTCCCACACACGTGCTTTCCGCATATCGCAATCAACTTGCCACGACACGGCCTGACCAAGTATAATATTTTTTTTTATATAACGCTTATATCAAAATCATAGAAAAAGTATTACACCCATTATAATCAAAATCATAAAAAAGTATTTCATTACCCACTATTGTACTAGTTATGCAAATTATGAGAAAATTGCTTAACGTGGTTGCTTTTGTTGGGGGTTACTATAGGTTAAGTGGGAGCCATATGCGGATGAATTGAGCCGCCTTCCTCCTAATTTTCGCATCGAGGGAAGTAACATGTGGAGATCAAAAGTTCCACTTATATGTTTTTGGCTAGTAGAGTTCCACCTACCTGATCGTGTCCTCCGACAATTTGGGCTAGAGCAAGTTCAACCCGAAGATGTTGATACTGATCGCAAATTGCATAAAATAGATGCGAGGGGCAAGGTAGAAAAAAATTGGAGGGTGGAACATGCAATCCATATTCAAAAATGGAATGATCGTTCCGAGTACATCTGTCATGCAGAGAGGATAGAGGAGGTGATGTCACGCCATCATCCATACATGATATGGTATCGTAGGATCACTCGACTGTATATCGACCGCGATAGCGCTAAAATGGAAATTTTGGTAATGTATTCAAATTTATTTTGTTTTGCAAGTTCTATTTGATGTCATGTCTGTGTCCAATGTAATAATGCTTGTGATTTAATGACAGATTGCCAACCAACTGGCTGTCCTTAACAGGTTTAATGAAGATTCTGAAGAATACAAGTTCATCAAGAAAGCCCTTGAGGATGTGGACGAAGCTGATCGCATAGATGTGCCAACCAGTGATGAAGCAGCAAACGACACTGAAACACCTGATGTAGGGCCCAGTACGAGCTCAGCTGCTCCAATGCATACACATCGTGAACATGCCCCTATTCCTTATCTTGCCACTGAGACCCCTGATCCACCCTTGTCCACCCCTCATGACACAACCGGGCCCTCCATGCCACCCATCCCTCCCATTGACACCGAATCTCCCTTGTGGTTTACCCATGCTGGATTCGAGTCCTCCCCACACACCACAACCGTTGACCATAATTTGGCCATGGCCCAGTCCTATAGCTCCCCCCAGTCAATTATACCCACCCCTAGCCTTCAAACACCCCAAGTTGAGCTAATGTCTACTAGCCTGAGTCATACAGAATTGCCTCCTACCTCTGCCTCTCCCTTGATACATGTTGCACAAGCGACGCAACCACATGATGGACACGTTGAGCAGGGGCAATGTGATCAAGCTGAGCAGCCACATGATCGACACGTTGAGCAGGGGCAATGTGATCAAGTTGAGCAGCCACATGATGCAAATGATCATGCTCCACCTAAACGAAAATCGACTCGCATCATCCAACCAAAGAGATGCGGCACGGGTTCCCACTTGGTATGGAAAAGTGAAGTGCTTTATTGTTATTTTAATTTCAAAACTTTTTCGTGGTTCTATCTGCATGAATTTGGTTGTTTGAATAAGCTTACAAATGGTTTTATGAGCAGATTACAGCTCATACTGGCAGAAACGCTAACCCTACAACCAAACAGTACACTAGGCGCGACCAGAAAAGAAGTAAACGCGGGGAGGGTGCAATCTAATGAAAATATTTTTTGAAAAGGTGTGGTTTTTGCACGCGTTTTCCTTTATTTGAATGGTCTCTTTATGTGATTGCATTATTTGTTACAATGCTTGTTTGTTTCACAAGAACAAAGGAAACTGTTATGTTTTGAAAAATTTATTTTCCTGTCGCATTCATGCAGTTTTGTCATTTCAGCTTTGTAATCTGAATTAGATGCAATTTGGATGTCTTGTATTTTTTTTGTTTAGTCTGTTAGTGTAGGTGATTATGTTAAAGAATATTTTTCTTACCAAGTAATCATAGATTATTCTGGTCTCTTAGATGCAAATGTGAAAACATTGTATATTTATAGTTTCTCTTATTAACACAGGAGATGATTTTACAGGTGTACCACATTATTAGTGAAATTCTATCAATTCAAAGTGTTGGTTTTGTTGGTATATACTGACATTATTTGTAGTTCTCAAATCATAAGTTGCATGATGAGGTTTTAACTTACACCAAATTGAGGCTTATGGTGCCTAATTTTATGTTAGGATTACATGCCACTGTCCTTGATTGTGGCAGTGAGGTTGGTGTAGGTTTTATGATCAAATCTTAGAAAGAATTAGAGCTTTTGACTCCCCAAGGATTCAACGGTTTGCTAAACTCATGGTTGATTGTGGCAGTTTCGGCTCACATTTGACATTTTATGTCATATTTTATATGAGTTTTAGCAAATAGTCATAGGTTTGCACTTCATGTGATTGGTGAAATGCTTATGCAAATGTACTTCAATATTGTATGTACTTAAAAGATCTCTTTCTGACTGTGACATATTTGTTGGAGTTCAGGTAACCTTTTTTTTTGATAAGTTGGAGTTCAGGTAACCTTTTTTCTGACTGTGACATATTTCTCACTGTGCTTTAACAAATTTGCTATTCAGTGCTGAATTATATGCTTATCTTTCAGGAGTCATTGTTTCAATGATGTAGCAGATGTTGGAGGTATGATTGAGTAGATTTAGCAAATGTTAAAGCACCATGATTGTGACATGGCCCACACTTTTGACACTGACTCACCTTTCTCAAATTATGCAGAACCAGAAATGGTGAGCTGAAATGGTTGGACCAATTTTGTGGGGTAGCTGAAATGGTTGGACCAAAATGACTTTGAAAAGAACACAAATTACAGGCAGCAAATTCAGCAAGGGTGAAGCACATCAAGAATTGGGATACTAGATAATTTTAGACATCTATAATTTTAGACACTGGTGTATTTATATGAATCCATCTCTAAGAACATCTTCGTACTTGAATTATGGTGAGGAAATTTAGTAAGCTCTCCATGCATGGATGTAAATTTTGTGATTCAAATTTCATGGCAAGAGAATTTACTTGAGATACTAGATATTTGGAATTTAATATTGAACCAATTTCCTACTTGTCTCCGAAGTTTCAATGTCTCCTTGTCATCAAATGTTCTACTTTCAACTGTTATTGCTATAGTGGGTATACATATATATGGGAAGCACAATTATGTACTTCTTTGCACTATCAAAACGAGAAAAGCATAAACATCTGCCAATTACTCCTGATTTATAGGTAGTGTAACTATTATTGTCATCATGTGTATTCACCATGGGTGCTTGACCTAAAGGAAACCAGCATGTAGTTTGTTTGTATAGAAAGGATGGCAAAGAGTCCTCTGATCTCATTACAATACCACCATAGGAGTGTACCATGTCTGACCCACCCAATTTCTAGCTCTAGTTGAGGGACAAAAAAAATATATGTTTTGTTCAAGAAGAAAGAAATCTGATTGGTGAAAGACTACAAGTATGATATATACACTTTTTTTGCTTCAGTGAGGGAACAAGCACCCTATAGATTCAAACATATGAGGTACCAGTCAAGCCAAGGGACTCTTGATAATATGCACTTCATAGAAGAATTTAGTTTATTTGGAACAGTGAAGTTTGATGGACAAGCTTATCCATCAAACAAAAGTATTCAGCTATAGCACATAATTAGGATTCGGCTATTACAGAGGCTATTACATAAAGTATTCAGCTTATCCATCAAACAAAAGTATTCAGCTATAGCACATAATTAGGATTCGGCTATTACAGAGGCTATTACATAAAGTATTCAGCTTATCCATCAAACAAAAGTATTCAGCCATAGCACATAATTAGGATTCGGCTATTACAGAGGCTATTACATAAACTATTCAGCTTATCCATCAAACAAAAGTATTCAGCTATTACATGCCTCATAATTATTAGGATTCGGCAAGTCACCAAGACTACATCAACTTATTACAAGGCAAAAACTTGCTATAGTATAAGTTATTACATGGCAGAAAATTGCTATAGTAATAGCTAAGTAAAGACTGTTATTTTCTATATACATGGCCAGAAACTTCCTATAGCACTGGAAAAGAAGGAAACACCTGGTAAATAAATATATATATATATATATATATATTTATATTGATGAACATATGCCATAATATAATGCAGCAACTTACCAACACTTAGACAAAAACTCAGCAAGTTACCCAAAAAGGCAGCAAATTCCGTAAATTCGACAAAAAGGCAAAACCTTTAACAGAAATTCATAATGACCATCTTCAATAACATTGGATGTCGAAAGTAATAAAGTTTACAAGAAAAACGTAAGTTCAGCAAGTTAACCACACTTTGACATTGAGATAAAATAAACTAAAGATGCAAGGAATAAATTCTGCCAAAAAGTTCAACGGAACTGCAAAATACAAAAAGATGGTCCATCTTCTCCTCGGTCCTCTACATTCGTTGTCCAATGCTTGCCTACAAAAATCATGAAAACACATATACAACATAAATATGGCATCATTTAGTTTAACTGTTTATAATACCATGGAAGGTCATGAACTCCAAATAAAGGCCGAAGATATGTTAAAAGCTAAATATACATGTCAAATGCTTTGGTTACCTAGTTAGGAACATCACTGCTTGTTGATGCGCGAATCACATTCGGACATCTTCTGCGGTTATGACCCTGTTCATGACACACTCCACATTTCTACTTGGGTTGACTCTCCCTCCAGTCCATCTCAGTCCTTATTCTTGTTGACATAGGCCGACCTTTTTCTCGCAACATATTAGGGTCAGGGTACAAAGTTGGGCCAGCAACCTCTCGCCACAGTGACTTATCCTTTGGCACACAAAAATCATGTGAATAAGTGGCAAGTCGTTCTCGTAAACTATAACAAGGGTCGATATACATCATTGCATTGATATTTTCCCTGATACAAACTGCAATTACATGTGAACAAGGGATCTTATAGATTTCCCATTTGCCACAAGTACATGTGTTATCCTGTAACCTTACTTCATGACTATGGTCTCCCCCTTCAACACTATGTGGATTGTAGACTGTGCAAACTTGAAATACACCATTTTGCTGGTGAAATGGCCTCACATAATGTCTTTGGCCTTTTTCGTAATTTGCTTCATAGATCTCCATGGCATAACTGCTGAACTCTTGACCATGTGCAATATCACCTAAAATTTTAGTGCGCCGATTATTGAAATAGGCGACAAGTTTGCACCAAATGTAGTGAACCAATGCAGATATTGGTAGGCCACGTGCACCTTTTAGAACTCCATTGAAACACTCTGACATATTGGTAGTCATTGCCCCATAACGGCGTCCACCATCATGTGACAGTGTCCATGTGTCCAAACCTTCCTTCGTTACATATGAGTACGACTTCTTTTTCACTGTACTAGGATCCTTGCTGAACTTGAGTTCAGCTTCCTTAAGGCAATCCAATATTTTATCAAGTTTGCGAGCTTGAGTAGCGTACCCTGCTTTCAAGGCCAGAGACTTTAAGAATGGGTCCTTAAATTGAGTGTTGAAGTTACTAGCAACATGTCTAATGCAATATCGATGATATACTGGTACATAATCACTGGGCCACTGTTCAATGGAAGATATGATAGCTCTATGTCGATTAGATATTATGCAAATGCCAGAATTAGGTACCGCATGTTGTATTGCTTTCCGCAAGCAAGATAAAAACCATCCCCAACTGGCCCCCGTCTCATCATCCACAACCGCAAAGGCAAGCGGAAAAATCTCATTGTTAGCATCAATAGCCATTGCAATCAGCAACTTTCCTTTATATTTTCCATAAAGATGAGTTCCATCAATACTAATTACTGGCCTACAATGTGCAAATCCAGCAATGGAAGGAGCGAAAGCCCAGAACACATACTTGAATATAACAGTACCTGGTGTGTCCCCGTTGATTGATCGATAAGACACTTGTGTACCCGGATCACTATCCTTATATGCTAACAACAACTTCTGCAACTTTTGGTATGACTCTTCCCAATTCCCATGTATGTTTGCAATGGCCTTTTGTTTCGCATCCCATATCTTGTAGTACGATATGTCGTGCTTCAACCTTTCATTCATTAGGTTTTGGAGATCCTTTATTTTGTAAGTGTGATCTTCAAGTACATATTTGTGAAGTTCTTGAGCAAGAAAATTTGAATCTAGCATTCTACCATCTTTGTTCACCCCAACTGATGGACAAGTGTGAGGACCCTTGTATACTGTGATGGCCCATAGTCCGTTAAGTTTCGGTTGCGAGAATGCTCGGACTTTCCATGCACATGACTCATTCACGCACTTCACACACAATCTCTGCTGGTTGGACCACTCAGTTATATAACTCCTGTTGTTGTCCATAGAGTACACTATTAATGCTTGCTTCACTGCCTCTTTATTAGGAAAGATCAACCCTTTGCTAAAATTCATTCCCCGCTCCCAACTTGATGAAAATGGTATCTCAACATTTGAAGGATCAACTATATTATCCCAAGTGTTTGCATGAAATGATGGGATATGAGCTTCTGCGGTAGAGACTGTATTTGTAACATTTTGCACACCTATATGATCGCCTATATCACCATGAAACTCCATAGCATCATCATGAACGTTATCAACATTTTCATAGCGATCAACATACTCGTGGAAGTCGTCTCTTCCAATCATCTCTTCATATTCATCTCTACCATGATCAACATCGCCTTCATCTTCTCCCCCTAGAGATTGTATACATTCTTGCTGATAACTAGATGTACAAACCTCCATTGGAGCTGGTGTCTCATGATAGGGTAGTGTATCCCCAACTATGGTGCATGGGGTAAGAGTTGGAGGACCATCCACATGTAATGATTGTAATTCTTCCCTTCCACTACCCTCCAAAATTGTTTGTTGCACATATTCACCGCCAACTTCTGCACTACGCTCCACACTTATATATAACTCAGCAGCTTTTAACTGAGGCGTAGAGTTTATCCTGTCAAACATAATCTTAACATGCTTGTCTCCTTTTATTTCAATAGGTGTGAAGACAATGCGGTCACCGAAAACTGCATGAGGAGAACGATATATAATTTTTATATCATGAAACCGACGGTCCAAATCCAGCTCTTTCATAATTTTCTTTTTCAACTTCTTCAAATTCATCTCCCGCCGTTTTTTTAGCTGAATAATCTCTAACCTTTTCCCAGGGCCTTCATACGTCACTCCATGAATCGCATCACTACAGGGTTCCCCACCATAATATAGAACGAAATCAATTGAACCCATTACAAACCTATTCAAAGTCAAAAGAGTTTTACTAAAAGTTAGTGACAAGTTAACACTTTTATCCAATATGAACTATAAAAATATTATCTCCTAGAAAATATAAACATAACATTGAAATTTTCAACAATTATAAACAATTGAAATTTTATTATCTCCAAGCAAATAGACAATATAAAATATAACATTGTATGATTCGCCAACTAAAAATAACATTGTGTGTTCCACCAAATATAACATTGTGTGTTCCACCAAATATAACATTGGACATAATATTTTTAAAATTTCAAAGAAAATTTTGTATGATTAACCAAGCATATCTAAAATACTCTCTCCAGGCAAATACAAATATTTGAATTTTTATTCTCAGGCAATTGTTTACTCATAAACAAATAACAACACATTGCAATTAATAACAAATAACAACACATTGCAAATAATAACATCTTAAACACATTACAAATAAACAGCCCATTTCAGAAAAAAAAAAAAAAAATAAAACTCATTACACATTACATTACAAATACATTAAAAAAAAAAAACATTACAAAGAACTAATTACTCATAAACACTACAAAAAGTGGTTTGTGAAAAATATATATATCTACCAAATGAAAATTTAATTCACCAAGTCTAACCAAAAAAATTTTGAAAAAGGTTTAGATATTTACCTACTGGTTGAAGAAGAATGAAGCTTTCAACCCTGCTGAGATTAATGAAAGTTTGCTTTGAAGTAAATAAAAAAGAGAGTTTGGGAGAGAGCTGCGTTTGAAGTACCAGAAAATGGTGTGGGAGAGAGCTGAGATTTTCTGGCGTGGAAGCTGAGATTTTGTTGTATTTTGAGAGTTATGGAAAGCTGAGAGACGGTTGGGGCGGTTGGAGAAATTTAATTCAAACTCGAGTTTACTAAAGTCGAGTTCCAAGGGGTAAAACTTACGCCTTCAACGAACTCGAGTTTAGTAGACTCGGTTTATAACGGGGAAAAAAAAATTTAACCAACAGGAACTCGAGTTTATCAAACTCGAGTTCCACGTCCAGTTCACCTCCCGCAAAACCGAGTTTCGTAGACTCGATTTATAGACGGGTAAAAAAAAATTTTAACCCACCGGAACTCGAGTTTACTAAACTCGAGTTTTGCGTGTTTTTTTTAAATGTTTTTTTCCACGTCAGATTCCCGTTGGACGGAACTCGAGTACAGAAAAGTCGATTTTGAGGTGGGTTTTTGGTGGAACTTGAGTTTTCTAAACTCGAGTTCCAAAATCAGTCCAACTTACTAATAAGTTTGAAGCGCATGCCACGAACCGAAAAATTTTTCCAAATCATACTATTTACCAAATTTTGCACAGCTTGATCAACTGTAGATAAAATAAATTAAATTTTGTGTCAACGGTTGTAAAACGTTGAAAAACAGTAACACTGTATTGTCTAAAAGCTCATTTTAAACTTAGAGAAATGTTAAGGAGAAAGATATTTCCAAAGAGGCTCTCTCGCAGTCTCGCTCTCGCTCATAGCTCACATCTCTCTCAGCTCCTCACAGGTTCTTTCTCTCTCTCTCTCTTCCTTCCTTGTGTTTTTCTGTTATTTTCTCGGCTACCAAACAGAGTTTTTGACTTTGGTTGATTTTTCTTTGCTTCAGATTCACCGAGTTGGTACAATCGCATCCAAATCTGGTATATATTCACACTTTTACCTATCCAAACCTCTGATTAGGTATCTTCTATGCATTGATGAATCCAGTTTCACATTCTCCTTGAAAACCTAACCTTCAATTTTCTATTTCTTTGCTTCAGATTCACCGAGTTGGTACAATCGCATCCAAATCTTGTATATATTCACACTTTTCGCTATCCAAACCTCTGATTAACTATCTTCTATACATTGATGAATCCAATTTCACATTCTCCTTGAAAACCTAACTTTCAATTTTCTATATCTTTGTTTTTCCATAGATAGCATAAACGTTTTGTTTTTTATTTTGAATTTTTTGTATATAACTTGTATAATTAAATTGCAAATCTAGAATTATTGTTTATTAATATAATTACTCTTACTGTATAATTTAGGTTTGTTTTTCAATGGTCTTTTGGAATTCAGAGTTTGATGCGTTTTTCATGATTGTTTTTCAATGGTCTTTTGGAATTCAGCTTTGAGGTTTCTCTGAAAAAAAAAAATGTGGTGGTATAATGAGCAAGAATTATGTGCTGCCTTAGTGGTATGATGGAAATTTTTGTAATGCGTTTCTGTCTAAAATTTTTATTAGGTAGTATATTTGACTAGCAGTTTGATTGATAGATTTATTGCTTTTCATGTAAATAATTTTAGAAAAAGAAAATTTTTGCTTGAAAAGATAGAAATCTTTTGTAGAATGATAACCTAACAAAGCCTTTGGTTACAATTTCTATTTTTTTTTTTTTTTTTGAAATATGCTTAATTAGACTTTGTTCTTGTTGTTTTCAATTGTTTAATTCTAGGTGATTATCAAGGTTATGAAAATGGACGAGGCTAAACCATTCAATGTTCCAGCTGATGTGGCTGCTTTGGGAACATCTGTAAGTGACACGTTTGGTAAGTATATTTTTTGGCATGCATAGATGGTGCTAAGGAACAATGCTTCAGTCTGCCCTTAAGTAAGGAGGAAATTGCAGGGTAGAAAATTAAATCATTCATCCATCTCAATTAGACCTTACACCTGAATATGCATCTGTCTCTGAACTCTGGTGCAAAAGATATAATGTAGCCAAGAAAATAGAAGCTCTTGTCGATTTTTAAGACCTTACACCTGAATATGCATCTGTTTATTCCCTTCTTAAAGAACTGCAACTTTGGTGTGTAGCTTGTTATCCCATCTCCCTTTGTCAGCCTTTTGTGACTGTCATGTATTAAAAAGAAAAAGAGTCTTTTTGTAACTATCGTGTACTTGGAAGAAAAGAGTATATTCTTAACTAAATCACATGGTTTTTAAAATTTCATTATGCCTCATGAAGTCATATAGTATCGTATAAAGTAACTTAGAAATTATTTATCAAGTACTATATGTTTTCATGTCCTCATATACCATATATATATATACCACTTTGCTTTGCCATATCTATGGTATGTATCATCTCGTGTGTTCCTAATCCTTATTTTTGATGTGGTGCTTTTAGGCAAAAAGAAATACAATGTCTAGCATCTAGATTCTTCTTGTCACATTACAAAATTTGATTTAGGACACAAAATAACCATTCACGGGTATCACCAATCATTGTGAAAATTGAAATTGTTGAGAATTTAACTTAATTCTTAGAATTTGTGAGACCAAAATATGAGTTTTTAACACTTTTTAGTGTGTTAATTCCTCTCTATTAAAATTGCTGTCTTTCTCCAAGTCACACAAAGGTCTTGCCGAACATCAAAAGCATTAAAGTAAAAATTGGATTCTTTGCTCTTCTTTATGATTAAATTGCTGTGGTTTTTGTTGCTGTGTTCATTTGGTGGAATTGCAAGGTACAGGTTAACTATATGCTATGAAGGCAATGGAAAAGTCAATGATGCTGAACTGTAACAAGGTATGAATATATAAGAGAATTGTTATTTGACTGTTTAAAGATACCTAGCCATTTCCTTTCTATCTGAAATCAATGTAACAAAAGAGAATATTTAAAACACAATTTATATTGCTTTTATCAATTGTAAGTACAATGCTTTGGATACAATTATAGGCATAGGAATTTGTTGCATAATGAACATGTGTATGATTAGTATTATTAAGCATTGAATATTGACTGACTATAATCTTAAATATGCTGGGAAGCAGTCCAAAAGTTCATGGTCTTTTAACATTCCATCTGTTAAACTATGTTGTGGTCCATTGCTCTTTTGTTTTTTAGGCACTTCAGTACAACTTCTCAATCATGCTCCATCTGTTAACACATGCTGTGTCCTGGTGTATTATTGAATCTAAATTAAGTTTGCATAGTCTAGACCTCTAAAGGGATCCCTTGAAGGTTCATTACCTTTTACAAATTGGGCACCCTACACATTAGCCCCTTGAAAAAAATGAGGATGTTGAGTCCAACGTAGATGTCTTTCTCTTCCTAGAGTCAAAGTAACTTTAATTTAAAGAGTGTCTCCTCTTACACTCTAACGTCATTGATTTGCTCATCATACTCAAAAAGTCCAAAATTTAGACACTTTAATTCAAAAAAACCATTGCGTTCATTGAGATTTTCCATTTGTGACACTACTAGCAAATCTCAGCTGAACGGAAAGCTAGTTTTTTTGAGGAGCGAAATGATAGTTGAGTTTGAACGCAATGAAAAAGTTTGTTCAGCTAGTTTATCCATTTCCATTTCAATTGTCCACCTAAATTTAATTACTCGCCGGTCATTTCATTATAAATTAAAATAACTGTCAGTTGCAATTATCAATCTTGAACTTAGGCCTTCTTCCTAAATTTATAATTCCAGTTATTTTAAACTAAAAATGCAAATAAATTGGTTGGCCTAATAAGTGGTTTTCTCTCTGAGATCACACAGCTGATTTTAATATATATGTTTTCTCTGTTTGGTCCAAAGCCAAGAATGGGCTTTGTAACGGGGTTTCTTTGAATGCCGATTGAACTTTTGGTAAAGATGGGAATTTGTATTAAATCCCTAATATACAATCCCTTAAGAGATAAACTTTATATCAAAAGAGAGTTCTATTTAATCTATTATTTCATTTTAACAATGAATTACTCTATGATTTGAGGCGGAGTTACTCTAGAAGTCGCAGCCGTGATTCTGATTCATGACGGAGCTACTCTAGAAGTCCTTACATGTAGAGAAGCCCTAGTCACAGCCGTAGCTATAGTGGCAGGAGTGGGAGGTTAGCTTTTAACTTTTGGTTTGTTAAGTAAAATAGGTTTTTTAGTAAAATAGTTTTTGTGAAGTAAGATTTGAAATGAGATTATATATGTTGTTTGCAGCATATCTCCAAAGAGAAAATATTCACGTCCATCTCCATCAGTCTCTGGTTCAAGGTCTGTTTTGTTTCTCTGTCTTCCTCATCAGGGCTTTCTTGGGGTTGCACTCCAATTTCAATTTATCTAATCAAATGATTCTTGATTTACATGCCTAAGGCTTATGCACAGGAATTCAATTTAAGTCCCTATTGCTTCTAAAAATTAATTATTTATGTGATGTTTTCTGGTTTTTGTGTGGGGTTGCTTCTCAATCTTGACTCATATTGGTTTTAGTGAAACTGATTGGGGTTGGCTAGATATATTTCTTAGGCAGGCTCATCCTTTTTCCTTCAAATTTTCTCTCTGGGATTTGAGTTGGATGATTTTGCAGACATCCATAGTTATTTACAATGAATGTTCATCTAGCTGATCTAAAAGCAAAGGCTTATGCGGTAATGGATAACAATAAGCATTGGTGAATTGCTCAATCTTTGGGGAGTTTGTGTTCTTCATAGAGTGGTTCTACGATTTTGGTTAAGCATGTGCACAATTATTTGTTTTTGTTTATTGTGTTTCTTTTAGTCATAGCTAGTTCGCTCTGTTCTGATATGGTCAGTTTGAATTTGAATTTTGGAAATGTTAATAGAATAAATTACCTCTTTTAAAATGTTGATAGTTCAGTCCAATCATTCACTTTCACATACCAAGTTTGCATCTATACATTTGTAAATTGCTAATATGTGACTTTTTTTGTGTTGGTTTTATTTTATTTTATTTTTTTAGGTAGGTGCATTTTCTTCCTAAATGAACTACCCTTATTTGTCTTTTTGTTTAGGTTTGGCACTTATAACAATGACTGATGGACAGCACTTTTTGCAAGCATCAAAAGAACTTAGTGATTAATGGGATCTCATGCATTTGATCCAGATGTTTGGATGGCAGATGCTAGTTACTGTGTTTTTAAAATTTCCAATGAATTGATCTTGAAGGTTAAAGGTTATAAGAATCTTCTATTTTGAAAGGTAGATGAACAATGTAAATTTTAGGGTGTAAAGGGCAGCAGGCAGAGTAGTTGAGTTGTATTGATTTCTAAAGTTTGTTTCAGGTTATTAAATTTTGATTAATGTGAAAGGTTGCATTCAATTTTTTTTATAAAAAAAAATACTTATTTCAACGGTTGAGTGCTTGTGGATAAAAGTAATAAGCATACTTTAATTTATATATATGTGTACATTTTTCAACGGTGATTAACCGTTGATAAATGTGTAATAATTTTTTTCAACGTTTGTATAGGCTGTAGAAAAATGTTCTCGGCACGGTTTTTAACAACAATTCTCTATGGTCATTTCAACTGTTAAAAATACTTTTTTCGACGGTTTCAACTGTTGAAAATAGCCAAATTTTTTGTAGTGACAAAGAGTTTGAGATGGGAGTTCTAATGTGCGATGGGAGATAGGTCACCGTTTGAGAACAAAATGGGTTCCCTAAATTTTTGGTTTTAGAATTTATATAAATCTTAAAGCCGTGTTTTTAACCTGCGGCTATAGGCAAAGCTGAAGCCGAGTGTTAGAAATGAAGCTAGAGGAAAACTGAAGCTGCGTTTTAAACATGCGGCTACAGACCTTTTTTCTTCCTTTTTATTAATTAAAAAAATAAGTCCTATAGCCGCGTGTTTAAAACGCAGCAATAGGCTAAGATCAAAAAATGCGTGCTTTAGATGTATTCTATAGCCGCGTTTTAAACACGCGGCTATTAACTGACAGTTTAACTGACAGTTTAAGCCGCATTTCCTTAAAATGCAGCTTTAACCGGGTCTATGGCCGCATTTTTGTAAACGCGGCCTCAGACCCACGTGTTTTGTAGTGGTATTACAAACACAAGAAGTTAGATTTAGTGAAGATCTTGGGTGAGTTCATACTAATTCTTCTATAGAAGATATTATTATATGTCAAGTTAAGCATAAAGTTGAGAATGTATGGTAATTGTATATATGAAAGTGAATTTATTCAAAGTTTGTCATGTAGTTTTGAGCAAGAATTTTTCACTCAAAATTTTGTGCTATTGTGAGTGATTTTTATCTTGGCTTAGAACTTTTGGTAATAATATATATTTGTTTTGGAATTAATTAAAATTCTAGTTTTGTTATTATTATTATTTTTATATTTTCTGATCCAACATGACGACGCTGGAGTTAAGTCTAAGTACTGTAAAGGCACTAACATGATCTTAATATTCATTTGTAAGATATGCAGAGAGTTCAATCACTAACAAAGAAATTCAAGAACAAAGATACTAAGATAGGTATGTACAAAATGCAAGGAGCTTTATTGCTTTCATAACAATGTGCGGTCGCCAGGGTGCAACAGCTGTCAAAGATTAGACGCAAATGACCTAATGCTAATTAGCTAAGGGAGGTCGCAGTGTTAAAGAGATGGGTCAAATGCCCCACTTGCAAGTGTATTTACCCATTTGTCCTTCTCTTTGTGCAGGTTTGTGATTTTGGATTCTTTACTCTCTAAGGACCAAATTCATTGGATATTGGGCTTTGTTCGTGGACCATATTTTGTATGAAAAATTTGGTGGCAACACTGAGTCATGTGAGTCGTTTGAAGTTTAAATTATACACAAGAAGAGATTCCTACAAATTGTTTCTTTTTTTAATATAGATTCCTACAAATTGGTTTGAAGACCTTGTTTGCATGAATCCAAGCAATTAATAATGGTTGGGATTTAGACATCCAAGCAATTTGCTCAAACATCATATTTTATTGGCTGAGTATACAGGACTAGTTTACAAGGATGTGGAAACACAAAAATAATGTATTTTACAATAGCAAATTCAATTTCTTTGACAATAATAGCTAAAGATGAGAAGTTTGACACACAGAAATCAAACAACCATCTAAAATTACAATAGCTTTAAACCTATAATACTTGGAGGATAGAACACACGGTTTGTATGAAAGTTAGAACGAAAAGGATAGCAACAGCCACGGTAGAAGCAGTTCTCCAAGGAGTGCTAAAGTAATCTTGCTTTAGTATTGCCTTCCATATGTGCCGAGGGTCCTTATAGAATGCATTCAAACTTTCGCAGAGTTTACAATAATCCGTGCTCAGACCTACCCATAAGATATTTTTGTGAAGATTGTTAACAATCGATGTTGCTGCATTGTTATCGCCTAGATAATTATCCACGATTCCATTATCACAAAGTAAATCCATGTCTTTGGTAGTATTTGTAAGGAAATCCAACATGTAAAAGTAATCGGTAACATATCCGTTTCTTATATAACAAGTTTGCTCTAATGCCATAATGTTTCGAATAAGAGCTTCCGTTGTATCATAAAATTCTAAGCATGGGATTTCCAGCACTCCATTTTCAAATTTCAAGCCAGTTAAACCTTTGTTTGAACTCATCTTAAACTTGACTCCTGCCTCTTGCAGCTGTGTTGCAGAGTACAAAAGTTTAACCTTTTTATTGCCTCTTTGGGGTAGCTGAGTCTGAGGGGATGAAGGCCAAAGTGATTGTGGTAGAAGAAAGGTTCTAAGCAGATCTGTGAAGTGCAGTATTTTCACATCAGAGTTCTCATGGCTTATGTTTTGAACATTGAAGTCCTTAAAGAATTCAAATGTAAGTTTACGTACAGAAAGGACACCTGAGTACGTGGGAAATACAAATTCGAACGCTACTTCAAGAAACCAGAATGGAAGCTGATTTTCAAGTAATAACAAGTCATTGGTCACCGTTGGGAGTAGAAATGATTCGTGGAACATAGGATCTTCACTTGGCCAAATATTCGAATGGCATCTTAGGAATAGCTCCAAAATGAAGAAGGCATCGTCCAAGACAAGTTCTGACAACCAAGCACCCCTTTGCGTAAGAGTCTCTCCATAGAACTCGCAAATTTTTTTCGTCGTCTGTTCAGTAATAGTTGGTAAAGGTGTTTCTACATTAACCCTGTTTTCGGCAGTGACCCGTCGCCAGAAACTTTTGGAATATTCCTCTTTTAGACCTTTCAGGGTTCGCAATCTTTCGCTGTATCTTTGACTGTAAAAAGGACCGATTGAAATAACCTGGGGCGTGTACGCTTCTTGATTCAATTTGCGAAGATGATATGGCACCCTATAGATGCTGGTAATGCGATTTGAAATTAAATCTTCGTGTGTTGCTGAACTTGACAACACGCTGATACGTGCTTGTATCACCAATGACAAATGTCAAGAGCCATTAGCATTAGAAATACATGTTATGACTTGCAATGTGCACAAACAAGTTATAATATTTTTTGAGAGAGGTAAATAGTGGGATTGGAAATTGTGGCAAACACAGCATAATCACTTCAAAAAAATCTTTATAAAATTCCTTGTGATCCATGTGTGATCGATGTTCACTCCATAATACATCACGTCATTAATATTTGAAAAACTAATTTCAACTATATTAATTCATGTCTGATTTCACTATGAAAAGGGAAAAAATAAAATGTAAATTCTTAAGCAGCACATTGTTATATATTTTAATTGACAAACTTAATATAACAATTAATTAATATACAATTATAATATTTTGCAGCATGTAAAATGATTATGTTTTTTGTTTTGTTTTGTTTCTATAGTGAAAATTTAAAGCATGAACCCCTTCTCTTAAAATTTTACTTCGTCTACTCTTGATTATTATTATAGAGGAGACCATGAGAGTCTAAAATTACATCATCGTCTACTTTATATATTTACATGCATCTACTTTGTTTACTTTTTAAAACTCATTGTCGCACATTTGTACTTGTTCTATAAGCATCGTCAAATGAAAGAGACTATAATATCCATAATAACAAAACTCATAAAAGACTCACTGGTCTTAATTAATTCCTGCTCATTTGTACTTGAGAAATGTTTGGTCACAGAATGGCTTCAAATTCAGGAAGTTGTTGGGGATATTGTGGACATTGGATGATATTCAGCAAAATTATATTATTTGTTAAGTGGATGATTGTCATGTGTTAGTTCTTTGAGTGAAGGCCATTACGCCTTTTTTCCGGCTCTCTCTCTCTCATCTTTCTCTCACTAGTTAGAAGTGTATATAAGGAAGAAACTAATTGTATTATTGTTCATAACAATTCATTACTCATAAATAATGTTTTGGTATTTGAAATACTAGAACATTGTAAAATTTTACATTGTAAAAATTTTCAACTCATGAATCTCAATAAACTGTGCAATGCATGAAAAAAATTTAATAAAATGTTATTTTTATTTATTATTTATTATGTTGTTTAAACATAAAATTTGATAATTACATTAATCATTGATAGCCATTTATTATAATTATGTTTATATATTTTTTTTTGAGAAATACGCACGCGCGCGTGCGCGCGCGCGCGCACACACACATATATATATATATATATATATATATAAGGGAAGAGGATAAGATAAAGAAATCTTTTAAAAAAATATGTTGTGGGTAGATTCTAATAGAAGCACATTTAATATAAATACTAAATTATCCCATCCAAAAAAAAAAATTTAATCTCAGAATTGCAAAGATTACCTAATTCCACTCTTGATCAAATCACCTAAGGTTAGTATAGTAAAGACGTGGGGGTTGGTGAATAAGAGATTGGGAATGATGAATATGATAAAAGACTGGGAATAATATTTATTTATCTTTTCTAGAGGGATATTTATTCCCCTTCCCCACTACTTATAAATCTTTAAAACATTCAAAAAAAGTAAAGGATACGTAGCCATTCCCGAAACAATAAATGAATCTACAGAGTAGAGGCTTAAATAATAAATATGATGTCGGAGTAGAGATGTCTACCAATATTGGCAAAATGAAAAAGAGCATAATTAAAAGGAAATTATTATGCACACAAAATTTTCATAATATTTTTACAATAAATTTTATATGGTAAGTTGTTACGAGTTATTAATGGTAGGGTAGAAAAGCAATTTCAGTGATAAGTTCAAATTTAAACCAATAACAATTAATCATTTCTGATTTGTTGTGAAAATATTGTAAAAATGTCGTGAATCTAATTAAAAACATCATTAAATCTAAAAAAAATTGCTTGAACCTACACCATACCTATAGGGTATTCCATGAGATTGTGACGTGAAAATCACTGAGTCTGAGCAGGTCGAGGGACAAAAGTACTGTGCATAAACAAAAAGCAATTTGTAAATCCTAATGTCATATAAGCGTTAAAGAAAACTAGAGATTTGGACATTTTTGACTAACATATGACTCACTTAAATATCATATAGGGCAAGTTTATTAAAGAGGAAAAAATGATTTCTCCCATTCTACCTTATTATATATATATATATATATATATATATATTTATATATATATATACACACACACTAGCCTCTAAGCATGAACGTGGTATGTGCTTAGAGACTCTTTTATTTTTTAGGATAAATATTCATAATTTGCATTTATTATAATTTAGAAATATATATTTTTATTTTTCAAACAAATAAAAATGATAAACATTAAAGAAAAGCAGTAACTGTAATTTATTTTTTGAATTTTTAAATATAAAATCAAATTTAAAATCAATTAAAAATATATATTATAATAATAATGTATGAATTTTTGAGGCCTACAAAGTTAACATATAACAATATTATAAGATGTAATTTGTAAAAGCTATGATCCTTATCTAATCTTCGAAATTGAACATATTCTTTGTCCTCATTTTAATACAAATTAATATGATAAGAAATAAATGAAGCACTTAAAAATAAAAAGTTTAAACAATACATAAATTCATATTTTTTTTTTATCAAAATTTATTAGGCTAATAATTTCATAAAATAATCTATATAAAAAATGATGCATTATCAAATATCAACCTTAACTGCACACCTGTTGTAGTATATAAAATATAAAATAAAGTAACATATTATAAAATGCATTCTAAAATGTATCCACCAAATAGACATAATTATGGTAGGGTTAAGCATTGGTTGCATAAGACAGTCTTCATTTAGTCCAAGTCACTTAAAAAGATTTTAAAACAAACAATAGTATCATATAAAAAAAATTAAGACTGAAAACATATTACACAAATTTATAAAATAAAATAAAATAAAATCTTTTATATTTAATTTTTATTTTTGAATAGGTTATTTTATCATATTTTTTAACAATTTTTATGTAATATAAATGGCTAAAGAAAATACGGACAATATAAAAATTAAAAACAAATAAAATAAATGATTTTTTTTTTTTTTTTGAGATTCAAATAAAATAAATGATTAATTAAAGCATCGTGATATTATTTTTACATAAATTCTCCTTCCCGTTGAAAGCAAAGTTAAAAAAAAAAAAAAAAAAAACAAAGACATTGATATTTTATTCTTCCTAAAAATCGGGTTAACCTGCTTAACTTATAGTTAAATTGACCCAAACTACTACTTATTATCACATATTTATATACTTTTATAATTTATTAGGGTCAGTTAATGTATGTCTTAAGGGCATATATTAATCATCTATCTAGCCACTTAAGTGACTAATTTTTTTAACAATTTTTTTAATTTCCTATAAAAGTTTTTCATTTTTTCATAAAAAATTTTCTAAAATTATCTATCAATTTATACTTTAAGGGCATATGTTAATAAAACTCATTTTACGAAGTCTAAAAATGAGTGGCTATGATAATGATATCATTTACGGTATTGACTGGCTTAAATAAATTAAAAATAGTACCAAAACTAGAAATAATGAAAAGAAAAAATAATAAACGAGAGAGAGATGAGTGTATATCACCTGCTACAATTATACAACCCCGTTATGCCACTGAGGAAAGATAGTCACCAGAGACCTTTCTCCACTTCGATGGATGAGATACAAATTTGTTTTCTTTGATTACAAAGAAAACTGTTACCCTTTGCATGTGAATACAAATTTGCTATGCCTCCGAACTGTCACAAGTCACAACACGACGAATTTATAAGCAAGAAATTTGGATATCTTAGTTATTATCTTAAAATGAAATTTTAATTTTCCATGAAGGAATGAATATGTCTTTGTTAACATCAATAATTTAATAATTACCGAGTTGCAAGCAACATTGAGGAAAGAATATGCCTTTCTTATAACGTCAATAGTTTCATAAACACCAAGATCGAAACAAGAAGCTGTGCCTTTCTTAACTGAAAATATATATAACATACCTAAATTTATTAAAAAAAAAAAAATTCAAAATATAATTTAACTCACCATGAAGCAAAGAATATGTATTTTTCGGAACATTAAGGAAGGAATATGTCTCTTAAAATCAATAGTTTCTTTAATACTAAGACCCAAACAACATTATCGAAAGAATGTCTTTCTTAACATCAGTGTTAGGATTCTACTATTGGCCCACTTCATGACTTTTTTGTTAGCATTTTTTATGCTATGGGCTAGCATAGTTTTTTTTTTTTTTAATTTATTTTTTAAATGTTATGGGCTAGCAATAGGTATGTCTAGTTGTCTACTCATTTTGATTTGATCATTGAATATATGCTAGTGATTATAAGGGGGAGTTTTATAGATCCTCTGAGCTGACCCTCGTAGCTCTTGTTACTAAAAGGGCATCTCTGGCCATAACTTCGCATATAGATAATTTGCAAGGGCATTTCATGATTGCTAGACAAATTTACCCTCACAAATATACTCCCAAACGACGAGAAAAGTCGACGACTTATTTTTTGCTAGAGGATGCACTCTTCATTAACAATTATTTGTGAAGCATTTATGCCCTCGGAGTTAGTTATATATTTGCAAATTTCAAATTAAAGACTACATTTTTAGACACAAATAATGGCGTCGCTAAGAATTATCTATGAGGACCTTTTTAGCCCTTGCAATTAGTTATCTGCAAATTTTAAATTGAATGATGGCATGGTTGAAATTTTATATGAGGGAATTTATGCTCTCGCAAATAGTGATGACATTAAGTTGTCACTTAAAACATTTTTGTGAGAGGTTAAACAACATTGCTATATTTTTTATTGTGAAGGACGTTATTGTCACTATGAAGTTATTGATGTCCAAATTATTGCGTCATTGATAATGATGATTAATGATGTAGAAAATCATCAGTTGAACTCCTCGTCAATACAGAAGGACGAAGGCGTTGGATACGTCCAAAGACGAACCTGCAATAAGATATGAAATAGAGAAAAAGAAATACACTGGTGTGGTATGTGCCAAAGGGGCTCTAATGATTAAGTTAGAATGAAATTTAATTGAAGTATATCACAAAAGAATTCAACTCGAGAATAGTTTTTGGGATGAGAATTGTCTACCTCTATCCTTTTGGTTTGTGTGGATTTTTATAGCTCTTGTCTTCATTGTCTGAAGGAATATTTGCATTTATGGGATATGGAGCCGTTAGTATTGATGGCTGGCCTTTATTGTCTGCCAACGGCTATTCAATCGGTGGTGCCTATATGTTACTCCTTAGCTGTCTTGGGTATTGAATGTCTTTTATGGCTTCGTCCATCATTGATGTCTGTTCATTATGCGTTGCATTAAATAAC
This sequence comes from Castanopsis chinensis, assembly GCA_032878915.1. NCBI lineage: Eukaryota > Viridiplantae > Streptophyta > Magnoliopsida > Fagales > Fagaceae > Castanopsis > Castanopsis chinensis. The sequence continues at coordinate 349,790 of JAVQMG010000041.1, forward strand.
ATTTAATTCGTCCATCGAGAAATGGAAGATCTTGATAAATTAACACTCATTAGTAATGAATGCAGAAGCATTATAGACTTCAATTGTCTTTTGCCCGTTGGTCTGTCGGTTACGCTTTTGCCTGTCTGGCACATTAACTATTACTTATGTCATTTATGAGGAACTTGTTTAATGAATGTTGTAGTTGTTCATCACATGGATGATGCTAGCATGATGGATGCAATGCTAAATTTCTCATCTTTTGCTATTTGATGGACGAGGGTGATTTTTCTCCTCTTCAGTGATGATAATAATGATGGGGGAGAAGCTTGACACAGCCATCAACACTATCACAACTCACCTTCAATGTAGGTGTTGGGGAGAGAATGGTGATGATTCTCATAATTGGTCGTGTATTCCTCTCTCTCCCTCTCTCTTTTCTCCTAGGAAGAGCCGCACCCGCGTTCGACATGCACAGACGCATTGTGTGGCCATCAACACGACTGCACATGTGTCTGAGGCGAATCCTTTTTTTTCCGATTAGGGCAGTCTCGGTCCGAAATAGCCCTAATTTGGTCCAATGTTGTCCAAATAAGAGGAGGAAGAATAAAGATTTGCTACCAAAAGATTAGTGAGAAAAAAAGGGGGAGGGGGGGAAGGAGAAGAAGAAAGATCTACTACCAAATGATTTGTGGGGAAAAAAAAAACGATGTGCAGATGTGGTGGATGAATCTCAACTGCTAGCTGCTACCATCAAAACTCTCTTCTTCAGAACTTTCAAAAAGGAAAATTTTGATGACAGATGACTGTAGACTTTCAAATAAAGCCTGCTGCCTTCTGCTACACTGTGGCCTAAGTGTTCTGGGTAGGAGAGTCAAGACCGGTTTAATTGCAACTCACCTTGGTCTGGATTTTGCACAAACTATGCCCCTTTTTGCTGAAACTTTGATCACATGCCCATCATAGGCAAAACTGCTACAAAAGAGGTATGGCAGACAGGTACAATGGGACAATAATAAAAACAACATACTTGCTGTTAGACGAAACAAAACTATTGCAAAAGAGTTACGAAAGATAAATATGATAAAACAATAATAAAAGAGATGTGCTTATTGGCAGGCAAAACAAATAAGGGAGCCCTAATTAAAATAAGGAATAGAACGATATAGCAACAAGGAACACATTATAAGTGAAATTGCAAAGACAAGAAAGGAAATAATAATGATAAGTAATGAAATCAAAGAAGGAAAAAGTTAGTATGTCGTGTTCATTTGTTTTACGAGACTAATACCAAGGAGTGAAACACTTCCTCAACCTGGGTAACCTCATAGGAGGATCCTGCTATAGAAATTATTCACTTTGAGGGAATGGGCCTGAACGGCTTATGCCTAAATGAATCCTTTATCCTCAACAGAGGGTAGGCTTTTAGAAGGAGAGAAGGGATTAGCATATTGGTGCATGTCTGCCATTTTACACTCTCTATTTCTCCTCCTAATTCTCTTTCTCTTTTTTCTCCGTTTTGTTATTTTGATTCTTTCCCCTCTTTTCTTTCTTTCTTAGTGCTTACTCGTGTAGTGTTATGGTGATGGTAGTGCTGTAATTCTTTCCTAATGGTTGCTACTGTTGCAATGATGATACTGTGCACAACAAGGGCCCTTTATATACTACCTGTCGTGACCGGTTTTTTCCATTTTACCCTTTAACTACTTTTGTCTAGATGTAGGTGTTCTTCCCGACCATCCATTGGTTTGTTAGCTACCCAACCACTACCACTTACTTGTGCTAGTTGTGCCACTCCCCATTACCAGACAAAGAAAACTGTTTTGTTTTCTTATTCATCATGGCATTCTTATCTGCAATAGTGTGGGCATTCTCTCTTTACTCTCATGGCATGCACCTAGCGGTTCTAATTCACTCTTCCTTATTTTGGTGGTATGTCATCCCAAGAGGACATTTCCACCAAATGAATTTGAGTGAGAACTCCAAAATAGGCTCCTCCTTTTCCCCACTGCCAGACCATACCCTCTCTTACCTCTGACCCATGACCCACCGTTCCTGTATTGGCTAGGTATTGGTTGGTGGTGTCTAGGCCTTGTGTGTGCTCCACTTTCATGTATGTCCAAAGCTTGTCTGCTGCTCATGCGTTTGCCATGGTCTAGAGGCTCATCTATGTATTCCGCCACTCATCCTTGACCTCTTATAGCATGAACTGTTTTATGATTTTCTATTCTTTATGGCTTGGTCCTTTCAAGAGCTGGGCCTTGCTTGATTGCAGGTTTTCTCTCTCTTTAGCTCACTCTTTGCTCCTTCCCTAATCTTGTTATCATTCCTACCATGCCACCCTACTATTCCTGCTGTGGTGTTATTTGACCCGTGCTTGAGGTTCATGGGCTTTCCATCAACCCCTTACTCTCTTACTTCATCACTTTGGACCTACCTTAGCCTATTCTTGCTTTCATACTACTCATGGGTTTACTACTTCTTTCTCTAGACTCCTTTAGGCCCGCTTGCTTCCTTCGAGACCCATTTATCATTTTATAGGCCTTTGATCTGTCATTCTTGCCATCCTGGCTAAATGGTTTTTTTCTCTCAATTTATTAACTCTTTTCTAACTATATTGTTAGGCTTCTTCCTGCTATTGGGCTCTTTCAAAATGACATCAACATTTAGCCCCCTGAGCATATGAAGTGCTCTTATGGTTTATATGCGAACAAAAAGACTTTCTTATCCTTTTTGTCTTTCCTTCTTCTTTCCCTTCGAGAGCTTTTTCGAACAGTGGGCCCTGCCTATTGTTTTTCTTCTTCTTGCCATGAACAGTGTTGTCTCTTCGAATTTCTCAGTGTAGCAATTATTTTGAAACACAGCCTTCGCTTTATTAATTCCATACCTTATCCAATAGGTGACCCATCACATCCTTTCGTGTCAGTGTTAATGAAATTGGTACTTAAGAGAGATCCCCTTTATATTCCTAACACAAACACTTTCTCTCTTTCCCTTTATTCACCGTACCTTCTTCCTCAAATACTCTCACCCATTTATAATGATCAATCCTTTCATCATGACGCCGGCGAAAAGTCAAGGTTCTTCCTGCCGTAAGGGGAAAGAAGTTGCCTTCGATGATCCTGCCACAGTTGGTGAAGAAGCCCTCATTTCAAATCTGAGCGTTCCGACGAGGAAGAAGCATAGCATGATCCCGATAGTGAGTATGCTCCTCTTATTGACCAATGGTACAACACTCATGCCCATTTTTCGAAAGTTCCTGGCAAGTACACGCCGCCGCCGCCGTCGACCGTGTGTGGCTTGCCCTTTGTTGTCACAACACGGATATATCTTGGGCTCCATTGACTTCTTCGATTCCAGACCTTGTTATCCACCAAGATACTTCAGTCCCCGTGCCCATTCTCTTCGAATTTGGGTCGGGTACTGCTTTGGGTTGGAAGGAATGGGTGGACAACGAGTTTTCTGACAAGGGCTTCATGGCGGTGTTACAGTAGGCCGGTGTGTTAAGGGCCATCGTTTCATTGTGTTGCTTGTCCAACTATAGGGACTTGTTTAATCTCAACCATTTGGTCCGTCGGTGGTGCACCTCCACTCACACCTTCTTTCTCTCCTACGATGAGATCACTGTGACCTTAGAAGACGAGGCAAACTAATTGCTCTTGCCTAATCTTGGTGATGTTGACCCTGGTGCCTTGGAACTTTCTCTAGAAGAAGAGGTAGTAGAGGCCAAGTTGAGGAAGGGGATGGGTCACAACACAAAGTTGCCACATTGGGTCGGGTCTTTCTCTAAGGCCTCTGTTGCTGCTCGCCGTGTGGCCTTCGTCATGTTTTGGCTTTGTAAGTTCATCTTTGGCTCTCACCCTTACTATGCTGTAAAGCCTCTATATTTTCGGTAAGCCATTAAGATATCTGTTGGGGTGAGTATGCCATTGGCACCCATGTTTCTGGGACACCTATATGTTCAGTTGGATATCCTGTAGAGTGATGAAGATCAAGTGGGTTCCTACCATATAGTTACTTCCTTTGTTCATAGTACCATTCTACAACATTTGTTGTATGAGCATTGTGCCAAGCACTTGGCAAAGTGTAAACTTGTCCGCTTTGCCAATGAGAGATACCAATCATGTCCAAGAGTTATCACTGATTTCTGTGGTCAATTTGAGTTTGACTTTCTATTGGCTTTTTGTTGGGATGGTTTGAAGCTGATTAGACATCCTGCCGTTGAGTTCTTCGATAAAGGAGTTAGGTTTTCATGGAGAGTATATAAGAATTCGGGTACAGGTTATACATGTGCTAATTCTACCATGGGTCCTTTTGTTGATATTGCCAAGACTAGTACCTCGTTGACTGGCTTTGATGAGAAGGGTATCACTTACTTGGTGGCCAGTAATGCTAGGTAGTTGCCTTATTTGGCTGATGAGGGTGTTAGATTTGTGAATTATTCTGCTGATAAGGTGAAGAGGCAATTTAGGCTGGACTAGGATATTCTTGATGATTTTTCTGCCATTATGGAGTACCCTACTCCTATTCAGCCATTCTTGTGGCACACTACCTTTGAGTTTTGGAGCAGGCGCTTTACTGCAGTGACAATTCTAAGCTCACAGAGGGAGGGTATTTGCACTGCTATTATGCATGGGTACTGGCAGGCTGTGATGACCTTGTTTGAATAGGAGTTGGTGGATAGTCGTGGGTTTTCTCTTATTCCTCTTGATGGCCTTAGTGCAATTATTTCAACCAACCCTCGGTTGCTCCTTCCCACCAAGTTTGTGGTGGCATATGCTAGGAAGCAAAGTCGGTTTGCTATATTTGAATGGGTTGAGAAGGAGAGATGGTGGTTCTGGTATGCTGGTGACTATCCCACAGGCTGGGAGAAGAGAGTAAAAGTGACAAACATCTTTGTGCCTGTAAAGAAGAGTTCTACACCTTGGTCTGCCAAGCCTATATCTACCAAAAAGGGTGATGACTTCTTTGAGACCTGTTCAAACATTGTGCCTTTTGAGGGTGACCTTCCTCCCGTAGGTAACATAGTTTTAGAGAGCTCTCTTCCTCCTTCTGCTTGTACTTGTTTCGGCAGGTGCCCTACTACAGGCAAGTCTAGGTCTACTACTCCGCATCCATTTACTGATGCTCCTCCTTCTAGCAGGACTCAAGGCAGCAAAAGGAAGACATCTCCTCCTTTTGCATCCACCACTACTGAGAGGAGAGTTTGTTATCTCTAATTTTACTTCATCTTCATTATTTTTGTATAGGGCTTTTTTGCAGCTAACCCCATATGCTTGTTAACTCATTCCCTTCTTCTTGTCTCCTTCTTTCTTTTTGCAATCTAAGCACAATGACACATCTTTCACCCACCCTATACTACTTGATGAGCCTGAGTTTGAGGTATGTCTCCCTCTTTTCCTTTCTTCCTTTCTTGCATGTGTTCCCATTACCTTGCGTCATTGATTGCCCCATTTCTCTCTCTCTCCTCTTCTTTTCACATCATCAATTATTATGCTTTCTTCCCCTTTTTTATTTATTTATTTTTTTTCTTTCTTCACATTCTTTAGGTGGAGCTCGAGCCTATCTCCATATATCACCCCATGGCTGAAAGGGTTTCTACCATCATAGGCACACCCATGAAGGGTTTCTTTGATGGGGCTGATGTGGTGGCTTAGGCTATAGCTCCTGATGCCACACAGGGGGTTCCTGTCAAGATGCCTATCCCTTCCACTAAGCCTAGATTCATAGAGGGGGATGCCCAGACCGAGGGGGTGAGTGAGCCTGCTTCCATTCCTGCCGAGACTGAAGGGAGCTACTCCTCCAGTTGCTTCCCAGACTAAGATTAACTCTCTTGCTATACCTCTTGTTATCTCTACCAACAATACTTTCGTGGCTTTATCTCAGGCCATGAAGGATGGCTCTTCTTTGGTAGTTACCCTTTCCTCCATCCCTAGCTCTACCACACGTAGGCCTGATGCAGACTTGTCCTCTGGGGGATTTAAGGAGGTTCTTGAAGACTCCGAAGATGAACGCACCATAAAGAAGATGATCTTTGATTCTGATGCAGAGGAGGGGTGATGAGCATGAGGCCGAGGCTATGGATATGTATCTCTCATATTTGTTAAGTTTTTCTCTTCACTCTTTATCATTGCCTTCTTCTTCCTCTTATATGTATCTGCATTACCTCCTAATGCAATCTCTATTCATTTTTATGTCTATTCTTCTGATCATAGAGACTTTTGAGGAGCCAGAGGTTACAGCAGACACAGCGATACTTAGAGCCATTCCTCCTACTGCACTTGCAGCACCCGTTTCTGCCATTCCCACAGTATCAGTTTCTGCCGTTCTTGCAGTACCTAGTTTTGCCATTCCTACAGTGCCAGTTTTTGCCGTTTCTATAGCCCCCATCCTCGCGGGTCCGATATGTTTTCTTCCTTTCATCCTCTTCCTTATTTTTTTCATTATGAATTCATCCTTCTCACCTTATGATTTCTTACACCACATTTTGTTCCCTATCAGGTCCGATTCTCATTGCCCCTTCTCAGTTTGAGGTAGACAAAAGTTCTGCCACAGTTCTAGACCCTGTGAGCGAGGCTGCATCCTTCTTCACTTGTTTCAATCAACCTGAGGTTAATGACCTTGATCCTGCGGACTTCTGGGGTTCTGGGCCTCCCTATGTTGACTTCCATGGCTTCATAGTCCCTGAAGATTGTGTTTCTCACTTAGAGGAAGTTTACAGCAGCCGTGGGGATTTCATGCAGGGATTCCGTCTTGGCCGTTTCGCTAGAGATCACTTTTTGAAGTTGTTAGGAAGTGTGATGAATGACATCAAGCACAACTTCATTGATACCATTTCCGCCGATAGGATCCTGTGGTGAAGGGCTGTAGTACATGAGCTTGTTAGTGAGGGCTTTACTATAGAGTTCATTTTGGACCATTTCCGTGAGATTGCCCGAGCCTCCTTCATGAAGAAGGTTCAGCTTGCTATTGATGCCATTAATTCACGTATTGAGACTCAGAGGAAGGAGGTGACGAACTTGGAGGGACATCGTGAGTGCCTTTTTTCTAGTGTTGGTGGATCTAGTTGCTTTGGAGATCAGACTTTTATTTTTGAACTTCGTTGATTATGTAGTTTCCCTTTTATTCCCTTATCTAGTACACTTTATGTTTTCTACAGTACTTATTTGGCAAGTCTTACATGACTGCTATAGTTTGGGTTTGTAAACCGTGATACTACACTTGCTACTACTCTTGCTATTACTATGACTATGATGCCATATGCTTTTTAATACTACATAGCTTCACTTTACATTTTGATAAAAGCATGTAACAAAATTGCCTTGTGACATAATCACTTGAAGGAAAAGGAAACATAGAACTCATTAAACAAAAGGGATACCTACATGACTTTTTTCTTTTAAGCATAATAACATTGTAGCTACTTGCCATTGATGGGATCCATTAGATCTTTGCCATCCATCTGGGCCAAACGATAATACCCACTTGCATGTGCATCTCTTATCACAAGGGGTCCCTCCCATTTTGGTGAAAAGTTAGATGGTCCTATCATACCTCGTCTGACGTGGTCCGCTGCCTTTAGCACAAGTTGTCCTTCTACAAACACTCTTTCTTTAGTCATCCAAAATATAGGCTTTAGTCATCTTTTGTCTGTATTTGATGCTGTGTTCTTGGGCCTCTTCCCTCTTTTCATCAAGCCCTTCTAGGTCCTCACATCTTTTTGCCATAAAGACTCCCTTCTCCTTTTCTTTCTTTTGCATCTGCATAACTCTTAAAGAGGAAGTCATCACTTCTACTAGGCTCATTACCTCTATTCTGTAGACCAAAGAAAATGGTGAAAACCTTGTGGCTGACTTTGGCGAATTTCTATAAGCCCAAAGAGTGTCTGGCAGATGCGTCGCCCATCCTCCCGTATATTCCTAATTCATTTTACTGATGATTTTTATGAGGGTCTTGTTTGTCACCTTTGCCTGTCCATTCCCTTGAGGGTAATAAGGTGATGACCGATGGTGTTTGATTTGGTAGAACTCTAGCATCTTCCTTACATCGCTGTTGACAAAGGGCGTGCTATTTTCATTGATGATCCTATGGGGTACTCCAAACTTGACAATTATGTTCTCTTTGATGAAGTTTGCTACTGCTCCTCTCGTGGCTTTAAAGAGTGGTACTACTTCTACCCACTTGGTGAAATAATCTATAGCCACTAGAATTCATATGTTTCCTCATAATAGTGGATTAACTGGTCCCACCAAATCAAGCCCCCAAGTGTGGAAGGGTTATGGGGTGACCATACTATGTAAGTTCTGCGGATGGATATAAATTAGGTTGGCTGTTCTTGGCAATTATGACATTTTTTCACAAATTCTGCTATGTCTCTCTTCATGGTAGGACAGTAGTAACCCATTTGTAGCAAGCATCTATACAATTTTTTCTTCCCCTGGTGCTCCCCACACTCTCCTGCATGTACTTCCTTTATCATCTCGTCTACTTCTTCGGGACCCAAACATCGTAACGAGTCCCCATCATATCCTTTCTTGGAAAGCACTCTGTCATGCAAAAAATATCGTGCTGCCAATCTCTTAAACTTGTATCTTTCACCGTGCTTTGTGGCAGGATACCCTCAGTCAGGTACTGCATGAATGGACTCCTCCAGTCTTCGCTGACGAATACATGGTAACTTTCCTCTCTATCTGCTACAAGCTGGCAAGCCTTGCATTGGGTTTGGACTTGGTCTGCGTCCTTGCCCATGCTTGGCCAATAGAAACCTGCCCTTTGGAGTCTACAGTAAAGGTTGATTTCTACGCAGGACCCACAAGTCTTATCATGTACTTCCTTTAACTTTCTTTGAGATTCCTCTTGCCCCACGCACCTTGATAGGACTCCACCTGGCATCCTACGATACAATTCTCATCTTAATAAGGCGTAGTCTTTTAGTGCCTTCAATTTTGTTATGTCTTCTTCTCTTGTCAAAGCTTCTTTCATAGGAATTCTCCAATCTTCTTCACATTGTTCCTCCTGGAACCTCTCCTTTAGCATCTCAACAATAGATTCCTTCCTCTTGCTGACTTTTATCCTGGTGCTATCTCCTTCAAAAATTATCTACGAACCTAATGCGGCCAGCGCATCCACATGCCGATTCTCATTCCTTGGAGCATGCTTTATCTCAAACTTTGAAAACTCTCCTTCCATCTTTTGGGCCATCGTTTTGTATGGGGCCACGTTGGGTTCCTTCAAGGAAAAGCTCCCCTTGGTCTGGCAGACCCCGAAGTTTGAATAACCTATTACTTTTAAATGCTTGATCCCCATTTCAAGGGCTGTGGCTAGCCCCGTTAGATAGGCCTCATATTCTACCGTATTGTTTGAACAAGGGAACTCTAATTTGAATGAAAGCGACACGGCCCTGTCTTCTTCATGATACAAAACCACTCTCACTCCTCTTGATTGGGTGGTAAACGACCCATCAAATTTCATCACCCACTATTCTCTAACTTCCTTTGCCATGGCTTCCTCTCTTGGGACCACATCGTCCATCAAGAATTCTTCTTCTCTTGGGAATTGCGCTAATAATTCTGCTGTAGCTTGGCTCTTCACTAATTTGGGTGTTCCCGATTTTAAGTCGTAATGTGACAATTATAGTAACTACTGAGATATTCTGCCAGAAAGAATTAGTCCCCGCAACAAAGCCTTAATTGCATGAGACTTAGTCATCACCCATACCTCATAGGCCAAGAAATAATCGTGTAGCCTCTGCGAAGCATATACTATAGCGAGGCATGCATATTCTGCCCTTAGGTAGCGTGTCTCTACATCCTTCAAGGCATGACTAATGTAGCAAAACCGATTGCTCAATGCCACCTCCATCCTCTTAGGCAATCAACGTGCCTATAGCATACGAGTTGGTGCCTAAGTAGAGCAGTAATGACTTTTTACAGATTGGGGCTTGCACAGTAGGAATGTTCATCATAATCTACTGTAGCCTTTTGAAGGCGTCTGCTATGTTTTCCCCACTCAAAGTTTTGCCCTTTCTTGAGTAATCCGGTGAAAGCAATAGTAATTGATGCCAATCCTGGGATAAATCTTCAGATGTATGAAACCTTCCCCAAAAAGCTTTTCAACTCTTTCACCATGGCTGGCAGTTTCATAGTTGCTATAGCTGTTGCTTTGGCCGAGTCCACATCTATCCCTCTGCTGTAAACCAAGAAACCCAGGATTTTCCCAAAAGATACCCTGAATGCACACTTGAGGGGGTTCATCTTTAATTTGAAGGCTTTACACCTTTCAAATTCTCTTCTCTATATTTGAATGTGTTTTTCTTGCTTCTTTGACTTCACGACTATGTCATCCACATAGTCCTCAAATTCTCGGTGCATCATGTTGTGGAATATAGCCATTGTGGTTTGTTGATAAGTTGCGCCTGCATTTTTCAACCCAAAAGGCATCACAGTATAGTAAAAATTGCCTATGGGTGTTCTGAAAGCAGTTTTCTTCACATTCCTTGGCACCATTCTAATCTGATTATACCCGCTGAATTCGTCGATGAATGAAAACATGGCGTTCCCCACCATAGAATCTATCAACAAATCCATGTTTGGCAATGGGAACTCATCCTTTGGGCAAACTCTATTGAGAATTCTAAAGTCTATCCAACACCTTATCTTCCCGTTCATCTTCTTTATTGGCACTATGTTAAATAACCAACGCGGGTGTTGGATGGGCATAATGAATCCTGCAGTTAGCAATTTTTACACCTTCTTGACTATCTGTTCCTCTATCTCACTGTGGAAGACCTTGGCAAGCTAAGCCACTGGCTTGGCCTCAGGGTCCACATTCAATGTGTGCACCACTAGCCCAGGATCTAATCCATTTTACTGTAATCCCATGCAAAAACATCTTTGAACTCTTTCAGCAACAACATCAATTCTGATTTCTCTTTTTCAGACAGTCTTGAACTAAACTAATTGAGATGGGTTTTAGCTCCTGTGGGTTAAACCCTAGGTTAATTTCCTCCAAATTTTCTTTTGCCATAACCCATACATCCTTTTCTGTCACAATTTCCTCTTCTTTCTCTTTATTAATTTCTTCCTTTGAACCTTCTTATGCCACACAGCATACTAAGCTTTTATGCTACCACTCTTGTTTAAGGCCCGCTTGCATATCACATGTGGGCTTTGCGCACCTTTATAATTTGTATAAAATCATACCATCAAGGCCTCGAACCCTAACACATTATGGTGTGTCATTTGACTCCACAGTGGGTGCTTCCTTCATTTTCTTCTTGTGCAATAGTAGCATCCTCAGATAGGGTTCCGAATCACTTTGGATGTCCTCCCACCTAGGTACGAAGGTACCTCATGGTTTCGATATTGAGCTCTCCCTAAATGGTGCCCACTGGTCGTAAAATATAGTTTCTACTAAATGAGCCTCTGCTTGCTCAAATGGTGATGGATTTGTTGCTATGTGTATTATTCTGCCATTCAACCTTCCCTTTACACACTAATGATAGATGGACGGGACTAATCGGTGCTCATGCAACCATGGTCTTCCCAATAGCACATGGTACGAGACTTTCGCTTTCACCACATGGAAGCGAACCAAGAAGGCTATTGGACCCACCTTCAGCCATAGCTAAATGTGGCCTACGGTGTACTCATCTCTTTTCTCGAATCTTGTCACTTCCATTGGGCACCCCTAAATCTTCCTCTATGAAATTTTTGTTGCTTGTAAAGTGTTGAGTGGGATAAGATTTACGGAAGCACCCATATCCACCAAGGCTCTCTTGATGGGAATCTAATTTATAGATGCTGCCAAGTAAAAGGGTTGCCAAGTAAAAGGGCCTCCAGTGATCTAAGTACCTTACTTCTATATCCTTATCACTAAAAGTGATCTCACTTAATTCCTGCAGGAGACCTCTGTCTCCTACGACTTTAGCTATTAGACATTCTATTCCTACCCCAGAGGCAATGCTTACTAGGGCATCTGTAGCTATCCTTTGCTCTTTCATTGTGAGCCCCAATGGGTCGAACAAATTCTTGAACTTGGAACTCTTCTATAAGGGGGTAATTGCTGCGGCAGGCAGGGCTGGACTTTCTTCTTCGTCCTCCCCTAGATTTGCTTAAATCACAATAGTTGCTACATCCTTCCTTTTGTGGTTTGGGAGTGGGTTTCTTTGAACTTTGGGTTGGGACAACTCTAGAGTCCCTTCCTTGATTCTGCAATGCACTAGCCTATAGAGTGCCCAACATTCTATGATAGGATGCTACACATAGTTGTGCAAACGGCAGAAGTGAAGGTCCCTTTGCTCTTCTTCTATGGGCTCTCTGGACACCTAATTGGGCTTAAAAACTTCGTCTGCTATCCACTTATCTAAGAGCACATCTAGCTCCTTTGGAGTACATGATAGTGGTAGAGGGGTATTTTATTCACTTCTGTCAGCTTTCCTTTTTCTTTTGCCAGCAGATACTGTCATAGCCTATAAGGCGTTCCTTTTGTCAGAACTGGGCCTTACTGACTGAGCAGTCTTCCTGGCTTTCTGCAACAACTATGCAAATTGGGAAATTTTCAGATTTTCTAAGACGGTTCTATACTTCTTGATCATGTTTGTCATACACATTTCCACCAATGTCTTTTCTTCACAATGACCATAGCAATCAAGTGCTATGTTCCTGAATCTTTTGATGTATTCCATTAAATTCTCAACATTTCTTTGTTTGGTTGCTTGCAAGGTCGCAAGCGTTACTGTTTCCTCTCCATGGAAGTATATAGTGCAAAATACATCCACCATGTCATCCCAAGTTGGGATTGATCCTTGCTTTAGACCTATGTACCAAGCATATGCTCGGTTACATAGTGATTTAAAAAATTTCCGAAGATATAAGTCCTCGTCTGCTGCATAAGGGCCAAGAGTATCAATAAACTTACTTATGTGCTCAACAACACTTCCCTTCCTGCCATTGTACTGTGCAAAAACTCGTGGTTCATACTTCTCGGGGTATGGTTTGCTGAGTATCCTCAATGGGTAAGGAGGTCTTCGTGCATAGAATCTCTCCCTAAGTGCTCTAGCCCTCTCCCGCTCCAAGAGGGCTACTACTTCAGCCATGGTGATGAAACGTTATTCAGCATTCTGCGGATCACCTCCAACTGGTGTCTCCTCTTTGTCTACCACATGCTCTGAGTCATGCTGGCTCCTTTTCTCCTTCGTCTTGTCTATTTTCAGCTGACGGATCTCTTCCATCATTTGCTACTGTGAGTGTTGCAACGATTTCAACACATCAGTTGGTATGATTAGTGGGGATTCTTAGTTGTGGCTAGGGTTCAGCCCTTATTCTGTTGATACCTTCTGCCTAGTTAGGCTACTGTTGGTGAGGCATTGTTGGTCTAGACTGTGCCTGCAATGGCACGACACTCATGTTTCGCGTTGTTCTAGATTTTAGGGGCATGTCTTGCGAGGGCTTTTGTCTTTTGTCCCAATCTATTTCTCAACTCCCTAGTGGAGTCGCCAATTTAAATGTGGTGGGCCTTTTTATGCCTTTGGGTTGGGTTGCCTTCTGTTACACCGTGGCCCAGGTGTTCTAGTTAAGAGAGTCAAGACCGGTCCAATTGCAACTCACCTTGGTTCGACTTATGCACAAACTATGCCCATTTTTGCTAAAACTTTAGTCACATGCCCTTGGTAGGCGAAACTACTACAAAAGAGTTATGACAGAAAAGTACAATGGGACAATAATAAAGGCAACACACTTGCTATTAAACGAAACAAAATTGTTGCAAAAGAGTAACGACGGATAAATATGATAAAACAATAATAAAAGAGATGTGCTTACTGCCAGGCAAAAAAATTAAGGGATCTTTAATTAAAATAAGGAAAAGAATGATATAGCCACAAGGAACACATTATAAGTGAAATTGCAAAGACAAGAAAGGAAATAATAACAATAAGTAATGAAATTAAAGAAGGAAAAGGTTAATCTGCCTTGCTCAATTGTGTTAAGGGACTAATACCAAAAAGAGAACCACTTCCTCAACGTGGGTGACCTCGCAAGAGGATCCTACTGTAGAAATTATCCACTTTGAGGGAACAAGTCTGAATGGTTTACGCCAAACGAGTCCTTTATTCTCCGTTTTGTTACTTTGATTCTTTCCCCTCTTTTCGTTCTTTCTTAGTGCTTACTCGTGTAGTGTTATGGTGATGGTGGTGCTATAATTCTTTTCTAGTGGTTGCTACTATTGCGATGATGATACTGTGCACAATGAGGGCCCTTTATATACTGCCTGCCGTGATTGGTTTTTACCATTTTATTCTTTAACTACTTTTGTCTAGATGTGGGTGTCCTTCCCGACCACCCACTGGTTTGTTAGCTGCCCAGCCACCATCACTTACCTGTGCTGGCTGTGCCACTCCTCATTACCAGACAAAGAAAATTGTTTTGTTAGCTTGTTCACCGTGACATTCTAATTTGCAATAGTGTGGGTATTCTCTCTCTACTCTCCCTCATGGCATGCACCTAGTAATTCCAACTTATCTTTCTTTTTTGGGTGGTATGTCATCCCAGCAAGACATTTTCCTCAAAAGAGCTTGAGCAAGAACCTAGAATAGGCTCCTCTTCTCCCCACTACCAGACCATACCCTCTTTGACTCATGACCCACCACTCCTATATTGGCTGGGTATAGGTTGGTGGGGCCTAGGCCTTATGTGTGCTCCACTTCTGTGTAGGTCCGAAGCTTTTCTACTGCTCATGCGTTTGCCATGGTCTGAAGGCTTATTTGTGCATTTTGCCGCTCATCCTTGACCTTGGATGGCATGAACTGTTTTCTGATTTTTCATTCTTTATGGCTTACTCCTTTAAGGTTTGGGCCTTGCTTGATTGTAAGATTTTTCTCTCTTTAGCCCACTCTTTGCTCCTTCCATAATCTTGCTATCATTCCTGCCATGCCACTCTGCTATTCTTGTTATGGTGTTATTTGACCCGTGCTTGTTGGGCCTCTTTTGGGCCTGCTGCATGCTTTTCTTTCACTTGATTACAGTGACACATCATTGTCATTGGGTCTACATTCATGCTACTTGGGTTTCCTCGACCCATTCCATTGCTTACGAGCTTCTTTGGCCCATTCTAACTCTCCATTTTCATGGGCTTCCCTTACCTAATTACCATATCCTTTACCTTTGGGGTTCATGGGATTTCCGTCAGCCCCTTACTCTCTTACTTCATCACTTTGGGTCTGCCTTGGCCCATTCTTGCTTTCATACTGCCATGGGTTTACTACTTCTTTCTCTAGGCTCCTTTAGGCCCACTTGCTTCCTTCGAGTTCCATTTATAATTTTATGTGCCTTTGATCCGCCATTCTTGCCATTCAGGTTTAAAGGTTTTTCTCTTTCAATTTACTATCTTTTTTCTACCCATATTGTTGGGCTTCTTCCTGCTATTGGGCTCTTCCAAACTGAGCATCAACAATTAATAAAGCAGTGCACATGGGTAGTGGTGGGACTTGGCAATGGAGCTTCTTAGAAGCATCCTTGTTTATAAATATCCCAACACATTTGTTTATTTATAATAAAACCCCCAAATTTGAATATCTTTATTCTGATTTTTTAAAACACTATATTAAATTCAACAATTTATATCATTTAACTTAATAATAGCCAAATAATTTGGTAATTGTATCAATTTAAATAATTACTTATCATTAAAAAATAATATTATTTTGCAAAATTTACCCCCCTAAATATCAGCTATAAATATTAAATTGATCCTAAAGGCTCCTTATCTACTATTGCTCCTAAATTGGTATATGTTTTCCATTATATGAAAAAAAATATGCTTAGCAATAAATAGAAAATATAAATAAAAGTATATTTAATTATTTATTAATAAATGTATCTCGCTGCACCCGTACTCTACTTTTTCAAAAATTGTCGAGTCGTTGCACCGCACCCAAACCCAAATCCACACCCGTGCTTCCTAGCTTTTTACCTTTGTGGAATGCCAGTTTGACATTATCATTAAAGTGAATGTCTTCATTTTCTTCGGCCCTTTACTATTTTTAACTATGTTATTTGGATTTCTGGCATGGATGTTTGTATTTTGTAACCAAAATTTTTTGTCTTACATGCAAGTTCAAATTCTAAATTATGATATAGGTTCTGCTTGGGTTCTAAATGCACTTAATAATATTTTATACGAATCAGTTCAAGCAAAGATGAATTAGACAAAGGCGCAAACTAAATTCCTAAAATTTAGGAATTTTTAAATTTTATACTCTAAAAGTTTTAGAATTTAAATTTTACTCTCTAAAGTTATTTTTTGTTAAGTGCCACATAATCCTGTAACGCGTGTTTAATTCATTCAATAAATTTATCAAAAAAAAAATTCATTCAATAAAATGATGCCACATCATTTTCAAGAACTCCAAACTTTAGAACATAGTTTTCACTTTAGCCTCAAAAAGATTATAAAGCCTTGTCCCTGGTTGTGCTGAAAATTCTCAAGGACGTGTGATCTACTAGAATCAGAAAAGTTACACTCAAGTTCAGTAAAAGAACAATGGACCGAACCCGAATCCGAATCCACACCCGTGCTTCCTAGCTTTTCTCCTTTGTGGAAATGCCCGTTTGACGTTATCGTTCAAGTGCATGTGTTCATTTCTTACGGCCCTTTACATTTTTTAACTATGTTTTGGATTTCTAGGGTGGATGTTTGTATTTTGTAACCAAAATTTTTTGTCTTACACGCAAGTTCAAATTCTAAATTATGCTATAGGTTCTGCTTTGAGTTCTAAATGTACTTAATAATAATTTATACGAATCAATTCAAGCAAAGATGAATTAGACAAAGGCGCAAACTAAATTCCTAAAATTTAGGAATTTTTAAATTTTATACTCTAAAAGTTTTAGAATTTAAATTTTACTCTCTAAAGTTATTTTTTGTTAAGTGCTACATAATTCTGTTACATGTGTTTAATTCGTTCCACACTACAACAAAATGTATTTTTAGTGACGAAAATTAGTGAGGAAATATTTTTCGTCGCTAAAAATACAGCTTTAGTGACGAAATATGGATTTCGTCACTAATAATGAAAAAAAAAATTATAACATTTAGCGACGAAAATTAATTTTCGTCGCTATTGTGATCTGAAAAATGGGCGCTAGCGAGGGAAACATTGGCGCCAACTTAATTGATCTATAGTGACGAAATATTTCGTCGCTAAAATTTGAAATTTTTAGTGACGAAATATTTCATCTCTGTAGGTATTGTTATGGATAGTATTAGTGACGAAAATCATTTTGTCACTATAAGGAAGAATTAGCAACGAAAAATAATCGTCGCTAAAAATATTCATAATTTTTCATTCCATTGTTTTAGTGACGAAATCATAATTCATCACTAAAAGTATACTCTCTAAAAATCTGAGCAAAATATAGGTTCTTTAGTGACGAAATTTAAGTTCGTCACTAAAAACATTAAACTCCTTATACCATTAGCGACGGAAATAATTCGTCGCTAAAGACCTTCATATATAAATGCCCCTTACCTGTGCTCCTTCTCTATTTTTGTTCAATCCTCAGCTCCCAACCCATACGAAGAAACCCATATATGTAGAACCCAACCGTTCGCGGCGCTTGGTCTCATGGCGCCTGAGCTCGCGGCGCCTGGGTTCGTGACGCCTGGGCTCACGGCTCGACACTAGGGCGCGCGCGAGGCCTGGATTCACTCGCGTGGCGCCTGGGCTCGTGACGCTTGGGCTCGCGGCGCTTGAGCTCGTGGCGCTTCAGATCGCGACGCTTCAGCTAGCGACGGTTCAGCTCCCACCCAGCTGGCAACCTTTCGCCTCCCACCCCATCCGGCAACGCTTCATGTAACGCAAACACAAATCCCATTTGGGTTAGTGATTCTGAATCCCAAAATATGTTATTTGTTTTTTCTTCCTTTGATTGCTGATGGGTTTGTTCTGTTTTTTTTTTTTTTTCTTTTTTGTTGGGTTATTTATGATCTAGGATTTTGTTGTGGAAATTTTGGATTTTTTGTTTGTGGGTTTTATTGATTGATGCGTTTTGGTTGATCTATGAAGTTTTGGGGGTTTGAGTTGATGGGTTATTTTTGGATTGTGTTGTTATTTATGATTGATAGAGATTTTGATTTTGAAGATTTTAAGGGTTATGGTGGTTGTTTCTTTATTTTATATGATGAGTTTGTGCTTGGTTTGGGCTTTGTGTGGCAAAAGTCAAAACTAAGTTAGAGGCTATAATGTTGGATTTAGGGATGGTTTATAGTCATTGGCAATGCAGGTCTTGATTGAAGCAAGTAAAATAGGGGAAAAAAGAGAGAGTGGTTTTGAATTTTGACTATTGGAAGGTGAGGGGTAAATCAGGGGAGAGGTATGGATATAATCTTTTTCATTGGTTTTTTTTTTTTTTTTTTTGAGTTGATTTTTGTTTAATGATTCTAGTTCCTTTGAGTAGTTTTGTTTAATGATTCTAGTTCCTTTGGTTATTTTTGTTTAATGTTTGATGTTAATTTTTTTGTTTGATACAGTAATGGGTATATGCATTTCTGTTTAGTTTGGGTATTTGATATTTACTGTGTAATGGTTGTGAAGAAAGTTTCTTACAAGTGAAGGTGTAAACTTTGTTACAGAGTTTTAATCAAAATGGGAACCATAAGAATTGAATCATCAAAATTTAATGCTAGTATTCATGAGAATCATGATGGAACTGATTAGTTTAAACAGAAGCACTTTAATATTACTTTAAAAACTGCCAATGCACTTTAATGTTGAAGTTTAAGGATTTGGGTATATATGTACTTAACATAAAAGTTTAAAATTGATGCATAATAGGTGAAAATATCTTTCTTCATTGGCTGTTCTAATTATTTTCTTATCTACTTGTTTAACTTTTCTTTAACTTTTGTACTTATAAATTTAACATTTATTTTGCAAAATAAATACACATTGTTTGCAGTTAACTTTGGATTTTTTTTTTTTAAAGTTGTAAACTTAGTTTGAGCAAAGTAAGTAAATTCTAGGTAAAAACTTATAAAAATATATACTTGTAATGTTGGATATTGGATTTGTGGTAGTATGTTATGTTGAAGTAAGTGGATGGCTTGCATGGTGTTATAAGGTAATTTAAATACATATTGGGAGTGTTTTTCCTTTATTGCAAATGTGAATAAGTATTGTTGATTAGATGTGGAAAATAGTATTTTCTTTGATTTAAATACTTGTAAAAATCTATACTTGTGATGTTAAAAATTGGATTTGTAGTGATATGTTGTGTTGGAGCAAGCGGGTGGCTTGCATGGTGTTATAAGGTGGTTTAAATACATATTTGGAGTGTTTTTCGTTTATTGCACATGTAAATAAGTATTGTTGATTAGATATGAAAAATAATATTTTCTTTGATATAAGTACTTATAATCTATACTTGTGATGTTGGAAATTGGATTTGTGGTGATATGTTGTGTTGGACCAAGCAAGTGGCTTGCATGGTGTTATAAGGTGGTTTAAATACATATTGTGAGTGTTTTTCATTTCTTGCAAATGTGAATGAGTATTGTTGATTAGATGTGAAAAATAGTATTTTCTTTGATTTCAATACTTGTAAAACTCTAAACTTGTGATGTGGTTAAATACATATTGGGAGTTTTTTTTTTAATTTTTTTTATTTCTTGCAAATGTGAATTAGTATTGTTGATTAAAAGTGATAAATAGTATTTTATTTGATTTCAATACTTATAAACTTAGATATTAGAATACATTATGCATGAGTTGTCTTTATTTTACTAAAGTAGCATTCACCTTGCAACTATTAGAAATGTTTTTATAATATAGTTAATGTTTTTACTTAATGATTCTAATGTAGCATTGTTTTTATATTTGTGCAGATTTCTTATTGGTGGATTTTAGGGGATTTACTTTTAGCATTACTTGAAGACATATAAGGACATCTTCCATTAGTTCTAATTATATTATGCTATACTTTTTGAATTATTATAAATCATCTCAACTTATTATATATGTTGTAAACAATTATTGTATAGAAGCAGTTTGAATTAGATACTTGTTTTATTTTTTACTTGTGGAATGTATGGATCTTTTTTTATAAATGTGTTGTTGAAATAAATGTGTTATTGAAATAAATGTGTTATTCAAATGTGAGGTTTTAATATGTAATGATAGGTTACAGATTAATATCAAAGCCATGAAAAAAACAAAAACAGAAAATAAGTTTTAGTGACAAATTTTTTCGTCACAAATATAGAATTTTTTTTTTTTTTTTTTTTTTTTTTTTTGTAAAATGTAGCAAAAATTTGTAAGAAATGGTTTTAGTGACAAAAATTTGCATCGCTATATGTGCCCAAATTTTCTTGAAAATAATTTTAGTGACGAACTTTTTCGTCACTATATGTACCTGAACATAGTTCTAGTGAGGAAATTATTCGTCACTAAATATGATTTAATAAACTTAGGTATTTTTAGTGACGAAATATTTTCGTCACTGAATAGTGTTTTTGGCAAGAAAAACATTTAGGGACGAAAACGTTTTGTCACTAAAAGTTTTTTTTTTAAAAAAAATCGGACTTTTAGTGACGAAATATTTTGTCACTAGGACTTTTAGTGACGGGGTTTCAGCAACGAAATGAGTTTCGTCACTAAAGGTTCTTAGTGACGAAAACATGGACTTTTAGTAATGAAATTTTTCGTCACTAAAGATACATTTTGTTGTAGTGCAATAAAATAACGCCACATCATTTTCAACAACTCCAAAACTTTAGAATGTAGCTTTCACTTTAGCCTTAAAAAATTATAATGCCTTTGTGCTGAAAATTCTCAAGGACATGTGATCTACTAGAATCAGAAAAGTTACATTCAAGTTCAATAAAAGAATAATGGAGGACTATGATAATCAACCATATGCTTCGGTGGCTTAATTAGCCTGAGACTAAGGGTGTGTTTGGTTGGGGTGAAAATAGAGAGGATAGAAAATAGGGTAGAAAATGACATTTTTCACTATTTGGTTGCTAGGGAGAAGGGGAGAGAAAAGTGATGGGGCTCACAAGTTTTCTCTCCTCCCCCTTCAAAATACAACCTGTCCAAATTGGAGTGAAAAGTGAGAATTTTTTTTGACAAAATTGCCCCCACTTTTCCTTTTTTTTTTTGTTTTTTTTAATGTCAACGTTCCTGGCTCTTTTTTTTTTTTTCTTCTTCTTCTTCTTCTTCTTCTTCTTCTTCTTCTCTTGACTTGTCCACTCTAGCGTTGGTTTTTTTTTTTTTTTTTTTTTTTTTTTGCTTTTTTTTTTCTCTCTCTGTTGTTTGGTCAGGTGTGGGTTCTACTTTTCTTTCTTTCTTTCTTTCTTTTCCCTTAATTTTTATTTTTATTATTTTTTAAGACAACACTTTGGATGATTTTTTATGCTATTTTTTTGAAATGTCTGCTTTCATTTATGCACAATTTTTTTTAAAAGTATAATGTATTACTTTCTCTTTTATTTAAGAGGGGCATAATGGTAAATTTATACAATCTTATTTTCAACCAAACCAAAAAAATTTTCATCCCTCTACTTTTTCACCCTCTCAACTAAACACAACTGAGAAAAACTAAAAATTTTTCTATCCTTCTACTTTTCCATCCCCCCTCTATTTTCTATTCTCCCACTTTTCCATCTTCCCAACCAAATGGACCTTAAGGATCCATTTGATTGGAGGAGTGGAAAAGTGGGAGGATAAACAAAAATGAGTTTTCTTCTATTTGTGTTTAATTGGAAGGATGAAAAATTGAAAAGATAGAAAACTTATTTGTTGGGTTAAGAAGAAAAATGAGAGTATAGAAAAGTGAAGTTAGTATAAATTTACAATTATGTCCTCATTAAATAAAACAAAAAATTGTGTATGTACAAACAAAAAAGTAACACATTTTTTTAGCAAAAAAATTGTGTATGTGCAAGTGGACGAAAAAAAAAGTGAAAAGAAAAAAGGAGCAACTAGACGAAGAAAAAAAGAAAGAAGAAGAAGCATCTGGGCATGGACAAATCCCCTGTGCACTTGCACAGAGCTTCTTCATTTTCCCCCCTCTAGTTTTCTTTCCATTTTTGTGAGAAAACATACGGATCCTACCATATATTTTACTTTCTCTCTACCTAACCAAACACACTCCAAAAAAGTTTTCATTCCTATTTTCTCTCCAAAGTTTTTCGTGCACCTTATTTCACTTCCAAACAAACATACCCTAATGGAGTTGCTACTTGCTAACATCCTCTCTCTTCTCTAGGCATTTTTTTCCTCTCTTTATATGGTTAACATTTATTTACTTAACAGTGTTATATCAATCTTGACTCTGGGTTTAATTTGTTACATTAATTTTAAAAAATTTAAGGGTTTAATTTGGTACATTTGAAACTATTAGGGTCTAATTCGTACTGTTCCTAAATGATAGGGTATAAGCTATATATAAAGTGAAATTTATTCTTTTTTTTTTTTTTTTTACAAGATAGAATTTCTAGTTTAACCTAATCTAAGTGTATATGTGTGTGAAGCTTTCTCTTAGAGATTTGAACTCCGGCCCTTGCCCCTCGCACCTTACAAGTACTTATACTTGTAGAGTGACCATCGCACCAATGGTATGCGGTGGTGAAATTTATTCTCTTTTAATTGAACAATAATTAGGAATTCATTCTAGTGTAGTGGAATTAGCTAGCGTTGTGCTTTCGAATTCTTAGGATTCCGACTTATCATAGATTCATAGCTCATATCATAAATTTTGTGAATCAAAAATCAAAATACAAGATATTTTTGTTTTTGGACAAGTGATTTCTGACATATGGGTCTTATGTGTCTTCAGATTTTATCACCACAAAGTAGCTAAATTTTGTTTGATAGACTTTGTTTTCTAAAACACCTAAATATGCGAAGAAAATGATTGGCAAGATGAGCAAGAGCAAAACTAAAAACAACATACAAAATCTAAATAATTGCTCGAATCACAGTACCAGATCAGTTGCCATGAGATTGTGAGTTCCCCCCCCAATGGCCATCATTCTAAGCCAATCGAATGACGAAACAAAACGTACACTGCACGTAAACAAAGCAACAGCAATTTTTAACGTCAAATTGGGGTCCGTTTGGATAGAGCGTTTTGCTGAAAACTGAAAACTGAAAACTGTAAACACTATAGCAAAATAATTTTTAAATGTGTGAATAGTACTGTGGAACCCATTTTTAATAAAAAAAATTCTGAAAAGTGAAATTTATGGGTCCCGTGAACAGTAAACGAGACCTACAAATATAATAAAAAAATTAAAAAGTCAACAAAATCGGCTACTGTTCATGTTACTGTTCATGAACAGCATCATAAACAGTAACCGATATCCCCCCTGATGCGTGCAACGCAGGAGAAAAAAAAAAAAAAATAGAAAACGTGGAACGCGTTCAGCTAAACGCTGAACGCGTTATCCAAACCCCCCCTTGGTGTTAAATAAAACTGGGGTTTTGGACATGTCTGGCTTAAGATATGTGGAAGGTCTTTATTGGAAATGATGACCATTGGGCAAAGTAGAAGTGGTCGTCCAAGACGACTGAAAATTTTCTCCTATTCTACCATTTTTTTTTTGTTTGTTGAGAAACTCCTATTCTACGATTTAAGAAAGGGAAGAACAAATTATGTGATTAATTAGATTCTAATAAAATGTTTAAATATAAGATAAAATTTAGAATCAATCAAAAAATATACTAATTTCTAAGAGTAATGATAAAGAACAGAGATACAAATTTTTTTACAAAAAATTTTACAAATTGCCGATGTGATGGATGATTATTGACAAATAAAAAAGTGATGTTAATAGTAAGCCTAAATAAAAACTAATAAAAAATTAGTCACATCAATAGTTTGTAAAAATTATAAAATAGTTTGTAACTGTAGCATTACTAAATTTTTAATCTGTGCATATACACAGATATATCTGGAAGTTATATAATTAGATGCGTATTAAAATTCTTATGCTAGTTAAATATTATTAATCATCATTCCTATTTTGCCAAATCTTGAAAAAGTTATGTAAGAATAATTTTGGTAGAACATGCAAATTGTTCATTATTGGTACAAAATTAGAGTTGAATTAGAAAACTAATTTGGGGTATTAGAGATATACCCAATGGTTTCCACTAAGCATTCAGTGGTGGCTCGAGCAGCATCCATGGACGGCATGATTGGGCCCTTTGTGGTGCCGGCCACAACGTACAGCAGCTTGGAGTAGTGCTTATTGATGAATGGAGGGTCGTGGTTTTGTCTTGAATGTGGGTTTATTGAAGGTGTTTGAGTTGTTTGGTTTGTGTCTGTATTTTGGGTTTTGCTTTTGGTGGGATTTTATTTTGTGGGTTTTGCTTTGGCGCTTTATGTGTGGCACTGTGGCTGAGTTGGTGTTTGGGTTTGATGTTATGAAGTTGGAGATGAGATCAATGAATTTGGTTGTTCTGTATTATTAGCTGTGTGTTTGTGTAGGTGAGCGTTTGATGTTTGGTCAGTGTGGGATTTGGATGAAGTTGGTACAGATTGTGGGTTGAACCCCCTTAAGACTGGGTTTGTTTTCTAAAAACTATTGTTCAATCTCTCTCTCAAATCAAGAACAAGAAAAATGAACACTGGAAAAGTAGAAATGTTTTTGGAGAGGAAAAGTTATTCAAAGTTTTGTGCACATTCTCCCTGTTTCTACTCCTCTCAAGACTCCCTCCCACAAAGATTTTTCATTTCAAAATTGGAAATCCTTCCTCTTTTGCCTTAACCTGCTGCATCTTAACCTCAAATTCCTAACTGTTTGTATATATTTTTCGCTCTAGCTTCCAACGGCCCTATGAAAACACAGTGAGCATGTCCTGTTGTAGACTTGTAGTGTTGTTTTTGGTTTGATTTCGCAGGTGAGGTACGCTATAGACACCACTGCACAGTGCACTCAGTCCTCACTCCCTTCTTCGTTTTGACATTTTTTTTTTTTAAATTACAGGACAGTTACTTTAAATAAAAATATGAGATTCGGACGAAAAATGAAATGAAAATTATGCTTTTTTTTTTTTTCCTGGAGTTGAGAACATGATAAAATAGATGGGATAAATGATTGAAAACATGAATAAAAGTAAAATAAAAAGCAAAGTTAACCCAACAAAAATGATTGAGGAGACGCATGTGCAATAGAGTATGTATCAAGGAAGTCAATACCGTACCGGAGGCTGTACCGGTTTGGCCAGCGGTACGATATATTTCGGGTACCGGTCAATACCGGTGTACCGTTTCGGGTTTACCGTTTTTTTTTTTAAAATATATATATTATTTGTATATATTTTAAAAATAAATAAATATTATTTGCATATTTATAACTTTAATTATTTGGTAAAAGTTAATTTGTTAAGCAATTAAACTTGTTAAGTTTATTATTAAAAAAATTGAACAGAGATAAAAGTATAAGACCAAAACAAGATAATAAAAAAGTAGGGGGTAGTAGATGAGAAATGAGATATTATGTGAGAGGGGTTTGGTAGAAAAAGATTAAGGAATGTTTGAGAGAGTAATTTGAATTATATTGTTTGGATGTTTTTGATATACATATAAATAAAAAAATATGTGAAAATATATGTAATATTGTTTAAAATTAATATAAATTTATTAAAGCTAAAGTGCCAAATAGGCCTAAGTAATTAAAAAAATTAAAATAATGATTGATAAAACCAAACACATGCCATTTCCAAAAAAATAAAAACGTGATGCCTCTCAGCCTCTTGCCAGTTGCCTCCCACCTTCCATTAAATTCTTTTTCTTTTTTCTTTTTCTGATTCACATCATTGATCACACCCCTCTAGGACCTACAAGTACAAACCTACACCATATGTCTTTACAATTTCCAATAAACCCTCATTTTCACACGTTTAAACTTATCACCTCACCGTCCAACCCTTCTTTCTTTTCCAAAACTCTCACCTCCATTACAGCTCTCTCTTCTACCTTCTCAGCCGAAAAAAAAAAGATCACAGCTTGCTGGATATTTACAGCTTGCTCTCCCTTCTAACTCTCATCTATCTTTCATCTTAGACTCTCTCTTTCTATTAAAGCTTTAGACCTTCAGTCCCTTCTCAAGGAGTCAAAGCTTGCTGGGTATTTACAATTACTGGTGCCGCCGCTCTCCGCCAAATGGCATGAGTTCATCGTTAGTCTAAAGAGAGTTAGAAATGAAGGGAGGCAGAAAGTTTGACTGGCGTGAGGGAAGGGAAAGAAGCATTTTGTGTGTAATTTTGTACCGGTCCGGTATCCATTAACCGGCCGGAATACTGTATATATCGCGGTAGGGCCGAAATAGCTCCGGTATGTCCGGTATTTAAACCGGTACGAAATCCCAGAGTTTCTATACTGGCGAAGGTTCCGGCACGGTAAATACCGGCCGTACCGGCCGAAACGGTACGAGATTGTCTTCCCTGGTATGTATCATAATTTTGCGTTTTTTTTTTTAAAGTAAAAATATGCATCATAATAGAGAAACGGAAATAGGAGTGTCTACAATTCTAAAGAACATTATAAAATTTACCTTAATATATATAATTGCGATAGGATTAAGCATTGGTTTCATTAGACTGTCGTCATTTAGCCCCAAATAACTTCTTTTTTTTTTTTTTTTAGATTCTAGCCCAAAGTGTGTGTTTGGCAAAAATTAAAAAGCCAACTTATTTTATTATTCAGCTTTTTTTTTGTTACTATTCATGATTCTCATTGTACTTTTTAGTACTATTCATGAGTCTCACTGTACTAATTCAGCTAACTTTTACCTTTATCTCAATACTTTAGCAAAATAAGTGAATTCTAAACAGGCTCTAAGCGTGAATTTTGTTATCAATTTTGTTATTAAAGCGGAGAAGTATATGATAATAAGCCAACGAAAGGGAGAGAGAAAGATGAGTGTATATTGTTAAGGAAAGTATTTCCATTCGTGAAAGTGCTGATCTTGTTGGCAAGACAGCAAACTAATTTCCTAATATAATCCCAACGGCTATTGCAAAAACTAAGTCAACAAGCACCTTTGTTATGGAAAGCTTAAATAGAGGAAATCAATCAAAGTAGCATGCTCAGAAACTAGTTTAAATAATTTCTCTTTCCTGATATAAGTACATATAGCTAGAAAATAAACAGAAACAAAAGCAAGGATATTTTTTTAATCCTAAAAAACAACTCAACCCCCTTGACCACGTTGAACCAACCCTATTAATGCTTTAACGGGTAGCGGTCTGGTTGACTTATTCTCACGGGTCTAAAACATTCAAACCCGTACTTATTTTTGTTGCCTAATTTTATCAAGAGCAATCATTATGGAATTCATGTCATAAGTTTAAAATTCTACTATACATATATAGTGACTATCATAACGACATCATTTGCAATTCCGACCTATCTAACATTCCAATCTTACTAAATTAACCCATTCAATAATAGTAACTTTACAAAATCAAACCACGGTAGCTATAATATAGACCCTGTTAGGAATTTGAAAAAATAGAGAGAAAAACGTGTTAAGAAAAAATTCACACAACACAAGATGGCTGAGTTTGGATAGGGCTTATTGTGGCTGCGTTTTCAGCCACTGCGTTTTTTTTTTTTTTTTTTTTTTTTTTTTCTGCCTTTGGGGGACAAAGTGCTCAATGCACGCATTGTGCGCACATTGTTCATGTACATTTTTAACAATTTTTTTATTAAAAATAAGTCCCATAATACTATTCACACATTTAAAAATCATTTTGCTACAGTATTTTCAGTTTTCGGCAATGTGGCTACATCAATAGAATTGTAATGATTTCGATATATCTAGCAAAAAATATAGAGGCGATATAGTTTTTCAGTACATCAAACTCTAATTCTGAAGTAAACTCTACAAAAGTTACACATTTTTTAAATTATTGATTTCCAAAAGAACAAACGGTTAAAAACAAAACACTATTATCCATTATCTCTATTAAATATTTAACAAATTAATTGCATATTTATTATCTCTTTCCTTATTAAATGCTCCTGTACTTTTCTCTCTCTCCTTATCAAGTCATTCATTGTAATTTCTTTTTCTACGCAATTGCTTCTACTGTTTCCTTAATTTTTTTTTCTCCACTAAATAAAACCTCATCCCCTTTTTTACAAAATGTTCAAGCACAATTGAAGGAAAAGGCATCAGAATTTTTTTTATTTTTTTATTTTTGAGAATCAAGAAATTGGAAATTAGCCCAGCTCTCTCTCTTTGTGTGGAGATTAGTCATATCTAATTCACTAAGTTCCATTGCAATGCAATCTAAAAATAACTTAAAAGTTAAAAACAAAACATGGGATCTTTAGGATAAATCTATAGGGTAAAAATAAAGTTTAAAGAATTAATGAACCCGCCCTCTAAACCAAATAAAAAAAAATAAAAAATAAAATAAAATAAACCGATACATACAAATCCAATTGCTCCACCAACCATTTCCATGGTTAATTTTGATAATTAAGAAAATTACATTGTTTTGATCTTATGGAATAACAACTCAACTCTTCAAAGAAAAGTTTCAAAATCAAAAACAAAATTGTCTATGCTGCGATTACTTGAGCCCTGTTAAGGATTCTACTAATACTAATCATCATACTAGTTTGAGTTCAAATACAAGAGATAGAGATAGGGACATATCTGGCAGCCACACCAAACACAAGTCCTAAGTGTGTAGAAGTCTTTCCTTAGTGATAAGATAATCAGGTTTTTTCTTAGGTGATGAGGTTGTTTGCAAATCAACGAACATTTAAAAAAGATTTTAAAAAATCGAGTAAGTAAAATTGGAACACGAGATACAAATTACCTAAACTAAAAATAATTAGAAATTCTTTTTAGGAAATTTGTGGTCTTCTTGTAGTTGTCTAATGCTATTTGTAGTTCCTGCTGTGAATATTTTTGCTTGAACATTTTGTTAAAAAGGATGAGGAAAGTGATAGGTTTTATTTAGTGGAGAAAAAAATAGACTAAAATAAGAAAAGCATAGTAAGATAGAGATGGTAGAAACGTACTAGGAATTGCATAGAAAAAGGAATTACAATGAAAATTGAAAATTGAAAAAATTAATAAGGAGAGAGAAAGAGACACAAAAAGCATTTAATAAGGAGAGAGATAATGTGTGCGCTATTAATTTGGTAAATATTTAATGATATAATAATGGTAACAGTGTTTTCTTTTTAACCGTTCGATCTTTTGGGAATCTACGACTTAAAAAATGTGTAACTCTTATGAAATTACACCAGGTGTAACTTGAACATCTCTCTCTCTCTCTCTCTCTCTCTCTCTCTCTCTCTATATATATATATATATATATATATATATATATATATATATATCCCAATCAATGGATCCAAAATTGGGTAAAAACAGGCCAAAGCCAAAGCCAAAGCCAAAGCACTCATGGATTAAATCTTAGAAAATCTCAAATTAAAAACTGTTACACTTACGAGTCGGGCTGCGTCACAAACAAGATTAAACACATAATCAGCCTCCACATAGCCCTACAAACCTTTTTTTACTAATAGACATGATAAGATTTGAAACATCTGAAGTTTATATCATGATTTTTATTTGTTTTTAACTATCAGTGTAAGGTAGTAAGGCACATATGGTTTTTTTTTTTTTTTTAGTCCTAGTACCTTATTCATCCATTAGAAACTTTACTAATTAAGCTAACTAAATTTCACACAATGTAAATTTCTAAAACCATAATTATGTAATTATAAGACTATAATTTGTCCCTTTTCATTTTGGTCTACTGAGTTTGATTATGTTTTCAAAATGATCATTCCATTGATGTTCATGATTAGTTTAATGAGAGAGAGAGAGAGAGAGAGAGAGAGAGAGAGCGAGCGCGCAAGATTGATAATGGAGAATGGAAGGACCATTTTGAAAACAGATTCAAACTTGGTGAAACAAAATGAGAAAGATCAAAGATAAGAGACCAAAATGAAACTAGTCTCAAACTTTAATGATCAAAAATATTGTTTAATAATTAATTTAAGCTAATAAAAAAAATAAGAAGAGGGAGGAGTCAGTTTGCTTTGTTGTTGATCATTTAACTATAAAGACAAAATTCGTCTACAAACTTAATTTTAACCAACAATAGCAAGAGAACATGTGTTCATGTACATGACCCAAAATAATTGTATACATTCAACTAAGTGTGATTTTGTAAGTGATTGCAATGTACATGAGAAAAATATATGTTATCTTTTTTTATTGTTGGTTATAGCATAAGCTACAACTAAATTTGTAGTCAAACTTTTCTAGTTATAATAACTTCTTCTTTTTACTTCTTTTTTCCTATCCAAATTATGGGGGAAGTTCACATTTTTACACAATGGTCACTCTACAAGTATAAATGCTAGGGTGTGGGGGGCAAGTGCTAGAATTCAAGTTTCTAGGAGAGAGCTTTACACATATATACACTTAGATCAGATTAGAGTAGAATTTCTATCTTATATAAAAAAATAATAATAAAAAAGTACCAAAACTAGAAATAACAAAAACAAAAAACGCAAAACGTCTCCGGTCAAATTTTGGCCAATTGACTCGCTTAAACCTTTAACTTTTTCTGTGAAGTGTGAATTGCGTTATCAATTTAGATTGTACTCTACCATATAGCAGAGAAGTATATGGTAATAACCCATATATATATATATATATATATATATATAATGTACATTACAAAATTAGTCTCTATCCTATACACCATATTTCAATTTGGTCAATTTGATCCCTAGCCTCTTTAGTACTGTATTAATTTAATCCTTGCTGTTATTTATTGAATGTAAAAAGATGATGTGTCAAACAGAACAATAAAAAATAATTTTTCTTGCCACTTTTATTGCCACGTCAAATTAAAAAATAAAATAAAAACAAAACAAAACAAAATTAAAATGTGGGATCACCGACCAAAATCATCTCCATCTCCTATCCCTAAAATCCCTAACTCTCTCTCATTCTTTAAAACTAGGGATTGCCTTGCCACAGGATTGGTAAGCTGAGCACTTTCAATCAAGCTCTTCAAGGAAAATAATTATTGTGATTTGGATTTGAATTCAATCAACCTCCTCTAGGGAAATGATTGTTGCGGTTTCGGGCTGAATGAGAATATTTATGAGAGGGGTTGGTCAATGCAGAAGGTACAAGGTTTACGTGGGGTAAGCCTTTCGAAATATGTCAGAAGCAAATGTGATATCTTTTGCAAGAATATCAAGTTTATTAATGGAGTTGGTATATGGGTGAGTTTTTGGTATGGTACTTAATTAGTGGGAAACAAGGGCGAAACTAGGATTTCAAGCAACAAGGGCCGAAGTGTAAAAAGAAAAAAAAAATCTAAATAAGTATCCATATAGTACTAACAAACTATTAACCAAGATTAATTTACAAAATTATTATTTCTTAATACATTAAAATGTAATCATCTACCAATAAAGACAAAAAAATACAAAATAATATTATTTCTTAAGAGCATCAATTGTTGCAATATATATATATATATATATTTTTTTTCACAAACCAAAACTTACTTTTGCTACTTTAATATAGTATTTAAAATGTCTCGTACAGTAGTGTTTTTGGTATTTGGTATTCTAAATACTAAATATTTAGTATTTAAAACATCTAATGCTAATACTCCAATACTGGGTTGACTAGGATTTTTTATTTTTTATTTTAAAATTTTGTTTTGTTAAGTTTTTGAGTTGGGTAATTGCTAGTTAGGCTAGGCTAATTAAAAGGGAGGGGTCTAAGATTTGGGAAGAGTAAGGCTAGAAATAAAAATAATATAACCATTAAAAAAAATTTATTTTTTATTTTTTTTGGGCTGGGGGGCCCAATTACTTTTTTCCTTTTTTTTATCTTTGAGCCAGGGGGGCCCGATCCCCCTTGGCCCCTCTTGTAGCTAGGTCCGTCCCTGGCTAGGAAGATTCTTGTCTTAAGAATATGTTCCTTGAGCCGTATGGAATTACACAAGAAAAGATGCCTCATTTGCATCTTATTTGGATCATGGGTGTAGTTGGAACCCTTAATTCACTAGATTGCCACAAGATTGGAAGTTTGAGTCTATGGAAAATTTCTTTGAACTGTTGTACTGCAACTTTGGGCCAGGGGATGGATTAGAATTGTTGGAGGCCTTCAAAGGAAGGAAATTAATTTTAACGTTCATTTCTTCTATTAAGTTTTTAGGGGTTTATATGGAGATGTTTTCCTTGGAGAAGTATTGATGTACAGAGGTCCCAAGAGAGCTTGCCTTCTTTGTTCAGATGACAACCTAGCCCCAGGGTAAAAGTGGATAATCTCTAGAAAAGGAATATCTTAGTTATTGATTGATGTTGTACGTACAAGAATAATGGATTTTAGGGAGAGGAGATGGAGAGGAGTGGTTGGTGGACCTCACATGTCTCAGTTTTAATTTGAATTTTTTTAATATGACGTGGCAGTATAATTGGCAATAAAAAATAATTTTTTATTGTTTGGTTTAACACATTAAACTTTCCATCCAATTGATAACAAGGAATAATTGACACAACATCAAAAAAGTTAGGGACTAAATTGACCAAATCAAAAAATTAAAGGTCAAATTGAAATATGGTATAAAGGATGAGGACAAACTTTGCAATTTACTTTTATATAGAGAGAGAGAGAGAGAGAGATGAGTGAAAATCACCTGCTACAATAATATAACCTTGTTATTCCGCTGAGGAAAGAAAGCCACCAGAGACCTTTTTTCTTTTCTTTTTTTGTTGAAAAGCCACCAGAGACCTTTTGCCACTTCAATGGATGAGATTCAAATTTGTTTTCTTTGATGACAACGAAAACTGCTACCCTTTGGCAGATGAAAACAAATATGCTATGCCTCCGAACTGTCGCAGACTCACATCGCGAAAATTATATGCAAGAAATCTGGATATTTTAGATATTACTTATTATTGTAAAAAGAAATTTAATTTTCCATGAAGGAAAGAATATTTATCTTTTTTTTTCTTTTATTTTTTTGAGAAAGAGGAAAGAATATGTATCTTTCCACGCATTGGGGAAAGAATATGTTTTTGTTAACGTCAAGGAAAGAATATGCCTTTCATAAATATCAAGATGGAAACAAGTACCTGTGTCTTTTTTTCGTTTCTTTTTTTGGGTATACATATTTTACTCATGACTTTGTTTTTCACATAAATTTCATCGTACATTATCTTTCCTACTTTCATGTCTTTCCATTCTATAACTTATCATCAAGGTCAATTCAATTGCAATAAAATAAAGTATATAATTTGAAAGGAAAAAAAAAAAGGAAAAAAAGAAAAAAGGAAAAACGAAACAATATAGCAAGAAGCACTGTCATCCCTTGAACCTTTTTCAGTGTCTGACTTCAATCTCATTTTGTCTTTATTTTTTTACTTTTGCTCTCATAAAATCAAATATGCAATAACCGTAATTTCTCCAATAACCCTAAAAATAGTTATAATACAACAAATAAATCAAAATCATGAGGATTTTTTTTTTTGGGGGGTTTAGTAAAATTAGAATCAATAGCCTTGGTAAAATTTTGTGTTTGTTATGTGAAAATCCTCTATTGTTGTTTAGAATCAACACGGTGTGATTTTTTTTTTTTTTTTTTTTTTTGCATAAATAATTTGATGGTTTTTTTTGTTGAGTATGCCCGCTTAGTTTAAATGAAATAAGATGACATCAGTTTCTTCAAATTTTTTTTTTTTTTTTATTGACTTGAAATAAGAGGGAATAAAACATGAAATTAAGATATTTTAATTTCAGTAGCAGTTCCTCATTGTTCTCTCAAGTTCTAGCCAAGAATTAGCATAAGCTTCAATTGCTCTGAATTTTGCTAATTTTTTGTTGTGCTAAAGCTATTGAAGATGTGTGTTTGAGGCTTATTAAGTTATGTCCCAAAGTGATACTTTATATCAATATCTATTTGTTAGTATGTGTTCGATCATTTTAGGATACAAACAATTTTAGGTTAAATGGGTAAGCCAACTATAATTTTCCAAATTACGAGTAGTGATTTATGAAGTTGAATTGGTAGTTTATTCGTATGTTAATCTAGTACAATGTTTCAATATTATTTTATCTTTCTAACTTTTGAAATCAAACCATAGCCCAACGTAGCCTTTGTAACTAGGGCATTGTTCTTCGTCTCCAATCCCATCCCAGAGGACCCAGCCACAAACCTCCCCGTTGATTTGAATCAACCATAGTTATCCAGTGTCAAATTGTATCTTTCAGTGTAAGTAAAATTTAAGTCAATTTTGTGCTCTCACTAATTGTAAATATGTAGGTTTTGTACATTCTTAATGCTTTTTCTAAATCGACTTTTTGGTGTAATGTTTATTATAGCAAGCATGAAAATTTTCATGAAAGGAGAGCTGCAGTGCCATATATCTGAAAGAGTTGGTTGGAATTCTATATTTTCCTCTAATTCTTTGCCAATTTACATATTCAATCTTCTTTGAATACATGGTATTATTCAATTCGGAGAAATAGAATTAGTGTAAAATAGTGTTAATGTTATATGTCATAACAATTTTAAAAAACTGAGCATCTTGAATGCCATATAATATTCTTTAGGAATTGAACTACCACAAATGTAATTAGGATATAAGCCTATTAGCCCAAATATATATATATATATATATATATATTTTTTTTTTTTCATCTTTCTTAGCATCTGTCTAGAGATTGTGTCTGTGTAATATTGTTAATTGGACATATACTTATGTTAAATACTCTGTTGTGTATTTGTTATTTTGTGATGATGATTTGCCTTTTGGGTTATTATAAATGGTGAAGAACTACAAACTATGAAGTTAGTATTTCAAAAATTGAAACAATAAAGCCAAATTCTTACCATGAGTTAATAAATATATGTAATTTTTATTTAATTTTTACATCATACCTTAGTTTTAAAAAAAAAAAAAAAAAGTAGGAAAAAAAAAAGTAGAAGTAAAAAGATGGCGAAAATGTACTTTTGGTCCCTATATTTTGGGTCAATTCCCATTTTGGTCCCAAAATTGATTTTGTTATTAATGTCGCCCCTAAAAAAAGAAAATTGATTCTATTTTGGTCATTGCCGTCAACCCACTAACAAAAACCTCTCTACGTGACAAATGGAATGCCCTGTTTGCTAACGTGGCGTTGACGTTGCCATTAAAATATTATTTAAAAAAATTATTTGGCATTTTTTAAATGCCATGTTAGCATTTAAATTTTTTTTAAAAGCGACATCAGAAAATTTATAAAAAAAAAAAGAAATTAAATTAAAAAAAACCTTAAATCTAATTAATTAAAATTATTTCTTAAAAAATAAAAAATAATTATCCTTTTAATTCTCTTTCTTTTTCTTTAACCTCATCTCGGTGATCAGCTTTTAAATTTATCTATACTAGTGTTTAACCCGCGCAATGCGCGGGATCGTTTTACATATTAATGAATTTTGCATCTAATAATTTAATAATTTAGCACATTTAAGTGTATAGTGTGCATTAAAAATATATTCACTACAAACATTTGATATGACTTTAAAAATATATTCACCACAAACATAACATGCCCCAGGAAATCATTCATGCTTAAGGCACATACTTATTCTTATTGTAAACAGATATGGATATCATAAGCATGTTTTAGGCTAAATTGAATTCATGAAAACAAACCAGATATTGATGCGAACCATTTGTTTCCAAAACCCTTTAGATTTGAGGAAACATGGGTAAGGGGTAGTAGCTACTCAGAGGTAATTAGGGATGGTTGCTGTCTGGAGGTCAGAGGTCCACCCCAATATAGGCTACTGTGTAAGGTTGAGTGAGAATTTCAATTGAATCCAATATATATTACAATGAACAACCACAATGTTGAAAAGGAAAGAAAAAAAAAATTACAATCAACAACCACAATGTCGGAAGGAAAATAAATATATATTTCAATCAACAACCAAAATGTGTTTGCGTTCATCATTGTTCACTTCAGCTAATTGAAGTAAATAGCAAAATCAACAACAATAAGAAGTAAAGCTAACAACAACAATAATAGCATATTTAAAAACACTGTCAATAATCTGAACCTAATAAGCTGAGTAATACAAAAATTAATAGATACCAAGTCCAATAAAACAATTTGAATTAAATATCAAGAAGTGAAAAAAAAAAAAAAAAACATTCCAGTAAATCAGAGCCATAAATGAAAAGAGAATAGTAAAATTAAATGCTAAGAAGGAAAAAAACAAAGGCAAGAATAGGAGTGAGTGTGCTAAATACGTTAAAAATCATGAAATTTTGTGTAAAAATATAATTAATTCAGGTATATTCTCTATAGCTTGAAAGCTGAATCAAAATTTAAAAATAGTATTTTAATGCGAAGATTAAAAGCTAACATGAAGTAATTCCTCTACATTACATCATAAACAACCATCCAAACTCACAAAATGTTCATCCAACAGGTATAAAGTATCAATCATGATAGAACATGATGGAATTACAATGACAATACCAACTTCAATTCCATATATGAAGTTGAAATTATGTACACACAAATAAAGCTGAGGTGGCACTTCAAAAACCCAAAAAAAAAAAAGTTTTTCAATTTTTACAAATGCAGATATCATTATACAAAAAGGATTCAAGAAATAAATTTTATGATAATTTTTTTTTTCATTCGCATGCTCATCGTTGGATTTCTCTTATAGAAAACGTAAATGCTTTATTTTTTTTAATAATGGCATAAAACTAACCTAAAATATATAAAAATTGTTAACAATTAGTCATATACAATAGAAAATATTAAGAACACGGGTTACGCAATTTTTTTTTTCTTATAATTTTAAACCAATATAAGATCAAAACATACATAAAAGGAAATAACAATAAAACATAAATAAAGAAACAATAATTGTAACAGTGACAAATTGACAATCGAAATCAAATTTAAAATATCAAACTTCTTCAATCTCCCTCTTGTGCTCTCTAATGGAAGAACAACTCTGTTTTTCTTTTCTCTAAATGGTATTCTAAAGAGTAGTTTATGGGATAAAAATAACTTGTAGCTAAGCAAACTGCCTATTTGGCTAATTTCACCTCATGTATACACTAATTCAGCCAAGTCTAAAATAAAAACCATACAATTTCAAAAGGAAGAAATCTAATATTAAGTAAATCAATTTCAAGCAAAATCAATTACTCAATAAATTCTTCATATGAGATTGAGGAAGCATGAAGTAATTCT
The DNA here is from genome assembly GCA_032878915.1 of Castanopsis chinensis. NCBI lineage: Eukaryota > Viridiplantae > Streptophyta > Magnoliopsida > Fagales > Fagaceae > Castanopsis > Castanopsis chinensis. The sequence continues at coordinate 387,041 of JAVQMG010000041.1, forward strand.
ACTGAAAAAGAGAGAAGACACCCATTAAAGCATATTGCAGGAACAGAATTTAAATTGTTAAGTAATATGTTGCAGTGCAACTCATATACTTACAATCCACTCATCTAAACTTTAAATCAAATAAATATTAAATCAAACCCCAAAGAAAGTAATAGAGAAACAGAGACATTAAAAAACTATTGATTTAAAAAAGCAAACAAACATTGGAAGCTGCCTTCTTATACGCATACTAAAGTTTATAACAATGAAAGAACTGTAAAACGTATACTACAATTAAAGTAACTAAAATATAATAATTAAAAAAAAAAGATTTTGAAGAAGCAGGATTAAAAATCAAATAGATATGAAGAATGCCATTGCAGAAAAATGCTCTCTTCACATAGACCATGCATGTCACTCAAAGAATCTGTCTGGTAAATTTGGGTTTAAAATTAAAATTTACGTAGAATTCGAAATTGTAGAAATTATATTTCAAAAAATTACTATTGTGAAACCCACAGTTGACACAACCCTCCATGGATCTGAATCGGAAAATAGATTTGAGCAGTTCAAGCCTTCTTATTCTCTATGTTCTAGGATTTCAATTTTTCAAATCAGAACAACTACAAAGGAAAAAACTTAACAACAATGGTAGAAAAGAAGCATGATAGACGTTAATATAAAAAGGGGAAAATATAACCAAATCGATTTGAAAACCCTTCAAACGGTAACAGCATAGAAAACAAAAAAAGGGGAAAAAAAACCAACCTTGTTTATGATCTTCGGAATCGCTTCTGAATCGTTTGTTTTTGCAGAGGATGAACTTTTTTTCCAATTTCCACTGTTTTTTTTATGCTTGTTGGTCTGGAATCGCTTCTGAATCGTTTGTTTTTGCAGAGGATGAACTTTTTTTCCAATTTCCACTGTTTTTTTTATGCTTGTTGGTCTGGAACACGGTATTATGATCTGTGTTGTGCGGCTATGGAGTAACAAAGAAGAGGAGGCTAACACGGTACTGTGGTCTGTTTGGGCGGCTATGGAGTAACAAAGAAGAGGCTGCAGACAGAGTGAAAATGAGGTTTGTCTTTTAGGGTTTACGGATTTTATTATTTTATAAATAAACGTTTAATGAATGTGTGGCAAAAACGTTTAAAGAAAGAGAGGCTCTCAGACGCACCGCACGGTTTTTTTTTTTTTTTTTTTTTTTTTTTTTTTTTTTTTTTTTTTTTGTGTTTTAAGCGGTAGGCCTCCCAAACAGTATTTTACCATTGCACCGTACGGTTTTTTTTTGACCTACTTGTCAACACCGCCTTAATTGTAGCAAAAGTCTTCTGCTATTATATATAGTATTAGATGTTCTTCCTCTTCTCCCAAAACTTAGCTAAGGTGGCGATTCCAAACACAATATTTCGTATATGGGTTGTCTGGCGACGAACCTTGACTGCTTGATCTTGATCTAGAATCGGCTGTGGCGGTTATGATGCGGTGGCAGAGGCGGAGGAGGTAGAAACAGTGGCTTTAGTGGTGGAGGAGATTTGACGGTGGGGATTAGAGAAAGGCTCGTGGTTGCAGGCGCATGAGGTAGAGACAAGCCTGAGCGTGTAGACAACATTCGTGATGGTGACAAAAAGGATGAGCCAAAGCAAAAGCCTAGGCAAGACTCTGGATTGTGGGCTTAACCCAGCATTGGGTGTACCTAGATTCATCATCATCATCTTCTCTGTATCTTTCTCTCTTCACCCTCGACGAAATCACTCTCAGACCCAAACTTCTCTAATCTCAAAATCTCATCTCCACTAATCTGCCATACTCCAATCTGACCCAAACTCTCTCTAATCTTGTTCAAGACTCAGTGATGAGGTCGCCACCGTCGAACTCGTTCAAGACTTAGTGATGAGGTCACCTATTCGATAGTTTTGTTTCTGTGTAGTTATGGCTCCGACGTTGTACAAAACCCCAGTCATTGATTCGGTATTGGAGCCCAAATCAGTGGTTGTAAAGTAGAGATCAATGGTTCTCACACCTCTTTCTACCTCACCATCTCTTTTTTCCTCTCTTTAAGGTTGATTTGGAAGTTTTTAGCTTAGGATTTTTGTAGATTTATTGCTAAGGCTTTGCTGGTTGCTCGGAAATTTTGGAAGATTTGATTCTATGGTGGTGCTTTATTGGATGTTGGGTTTCTCTTCTTTTGCTTGGATTTGATATTCATGTTCTTGGTGGTGATTTGGGGGTTTTTGTTTGTTTGTCTTGTAGGTTTTTTTGCATTTATTTGCCATTAAAATTTATGGGTTTGAAGGGTGTGGTAGACCTTTTGTGATTTTGGGCTGGTCTGCCTCCTATTGTACTAAGGCCCAAGTGTTCTGGATAAGAGAGTTGGGACAGGTCTAATTGCAAAACACCTTGGTCCGGCTTGTGCACAAACTATGCCTCATTTGCTGAAACTCTAGTCACATGCCTATGGCAGACGAAACTGTTACAGAAGAGTTATGGTAGACAGATGCAACAGAATAATAATAAAAGCAACACGCCTGTTGTTAGACTAAATGAATTTTTTAGGACCAATAGATAAATGCAATAAAATAATGACAAAAGAAATACGTTAACGGTCAGGCAAAGAAAATAAGAGATTCTTAATTAAAATAAGGAAAAGAACGGTACAACGACAGGAAACACATTATAGGTAAAATTGCAAAGACAAGAGAAGAAACAATAGCAATAAGCAATGAAATCAAAGAAGGAAAAAGATTAGTCTGCTGTGTTCAATTGTGTTACGAGGCTAAGGCTAAGGAGGGAACCACTTCCTCAACGTGGGAACCTCGCAGGAGGATCCTACCGTAGAAATTACCCACTTTGGGGAGTGAACCTGAATGGCTTATGCCCAAACAAATTTTTTACCCTCAATAGAGGGTAGGCTTTTAGAGGGAAAGAGGGGATTAGCCTATTGGTGCATGTCTGCAATTCTACACTCTCTATTTCTCTTCTTTCTCTTTTTTCTCCGTTTTGTTATCTTGATTCTTTCCTCCCTCTTCTTTTCTCTCTTTCTTAGTGGCTACTTGTGTAGTGTTATGGTGAAGGTAGTGTTGTGATTCTCTCCCGGTGGTTGCTACCGCGATGATGATACTGTGTATGGCAAGGGCCTTTTATATACTGTTGTGACTAGTTTTTACCATTTTACCCTTTAACTACCTTTGTTTGGATATAAGTGTCCTTCCCGACCACCCATTGGTTTGTCAGCTACTCAGCCACCACCACTTACCTGTGCTGGCCGTGCCCCTCCCTATTACTAGACAAAGAAAACTGTTTTGTTTGCTTGTTCACCGTGGCATTCTTATCCACCACAGTGTGAGTATTCTCTCTTGCTATCCCTCATGGCATGCACCTAGTAGTTCTAACTTATCTTTTCCTCTTTTGGGTAACATGCCATCCCAGCAAAATATTTCCCTTAAAAGAGCTTAAGCGGGAACCCTAGAATAGGTCTTCCCTTCTCCCCACCGTCAAACCATACCCTCTCTTACCTCTAACCCATGACCCACCACTCCTATATTGATTGGGTACAAGCTGGTGATGTCTAGGCTTTGTGCTTGCTCCACTTTCGCGTATGTCCAAAGCTTGGCTATTGCTCATGCGTTTGACATGGACTAGAAGCACATCTATACATTCTGCCGGTCATCCTTAACCTTTTGTGGCGTGAATTGCTTTCTGACTCTCCATTTTTTGTAACTTGCTTCTTCCAAGGTTTTGGCCTTGCTTGATTGTGGGATTTTCTCTCTTTTAGCCCCATTGTTTGCTCCCTCTGTTGGCTTGCCAGTGTTCCTACCATGCCATTCTATTATTCCTACTGTGGTACCATTTGAACCACGCCTGCTGGGCCATCTTTCAGGCCTGCTGTATGCCCTTTTCTCAATTAATGACCCAGTATTGTTATTGGGTTCATGCTCATGCTACTTTGGGGCTTTTTGACCCATTACATTACTTATGGGCTTATTTGGCTCAATTCTTTCTCCTCAGGCATCCTTAGCCCATTTTCTTTCCTTGGACATCCTTGACCCATTTCTAACTCTATGTTCTCATGGGCTTTTACTAACTCTTTTGGGTTTCTCCGGCCCAATTACCATATCCTTCTTCCTTGGGGTTCATGGACTTTCCATCAACCCCTTACTTTTCTTACTTCATTACTTCAGACTTGTTGTGGCTCATTCTTACTTTTCTACATCACATAATACACATGGGTTTATTACTTCTTTCTCTGGGTTCCTTTAGGCCCATTTGTTTAATCCATAGGCCTATGACCTATTATTCCTGCTATTCGGGGCTTAATGAGTTCTCCTCTCAATTTGCTATCTCTTTTTCTACCCATATTGTTGGGCTACTTCCTACTGTTGGATTTTCCCAAAATAAGCCTCTACAAAGAGTAAGGTTTTACTTTGCTAGAGATATGGGTTTGGTGTTTGGTTGAGATCTGGGTTTGGGATTTGGTTCTTTGTTGGAGATTGATTATGGGGAATAACACTGGGGAAGAACAAGAATGAATAATATAAACGAAAGCAATAAAAATAAAATAAAATAAAAGACAATAAATACGTTTAATTAATTTATTTTGTTTTGATGTGTTTGATTATAAAGAAAGTACAAGAAAGGCAAAAAAAATTATATGAAAATAAGGATTAATTTGCTAAGAATATGAATCTTAGAGATTGGAATTTAAAAAAAAAAAAAAATCATTTTAATTAAAAAGAAGTAAACTTTTTGTTTAAAAAAAGAAAAAAAATTGTTTTTTTATTAAAATTAAAAGAAAATTGAGGAATTAAAATTTTTATAATTTAAATGCTAACGTGGCATTTAAAAATGCCAAATAATTTTTTTAAATAATATTTTAATGGCAACGTTAACGCCACATCAGTAAGTAGGGTATTCCGTCTGTCATATAGGAGGTTTTCGTTAGTGGGTTGACAGCAAGGACTAAAATAGAATTGATTTTCATTTTTTAGGGACGACATTAGTAACAAAATCAATTTTGGAACCAAATTGGGAATTGACCCAAAATGTAGGGGCCAAAAGTGCATTTTCGCCTAAAAAGATTCTGCAAACTATTGGGGCTTGAACTTTGCATAAACTTTAGGGCTATCAAATCAAGTAGAATCCTAGCTAACATATCTAGCCTAGAGCATAAATGAAATATGTTCTATGGATTTGAGGAAAAAAAAAAAGAAGAGAAGAATTAGTTCGAAAAATAGGTAGAAAAGAAAGCCTGGATTGATAGAAGTTAGTCTTTGAGGTTTTTATGTGTGCTTAACTAGCTAATTGGAGGAGGATGGAGTTGAAGTCTATCAACTGGAAAAGCACCAACATGAACTCAACATTCATTTGTGAGATATGCACATACTTAAACTCATCCAAAAAGATGTTCAAGAACAAGGATAGATGTGCTCATTCTATATGCTCAGACTGCATTGTCAACCACATCCTTGCAAAGGTGGAAGACTATGTTGCTAAGATTAAATGCCGTGAGTGGTTCACTTGTAAACAGATTTTAGACCCTCATACCTGCCAGCAAATCATAACCAAACCTCTTTTTGTGAAATGGTGTGACCTTCTTTGCAATTTGGCTATTCAACTCTATGAAAGAAGTTAATGTCCTAACAAGAAGTGCTTGGAGTTAGTGATTAATGAGTGTAGAGGAAGCGTTAAGAGATCAGAATGTCCCAAATGCAAGAAGCTGTATTGTTTTCAATGCAATGTGCAGTGGCCAAAGCCAAAGTGCAACAACTGTCAAAGAATAGAAGCAAATGGTCAAATGTTTATGGAGCTCGCAGCGTCAAAGAAATGGGTCAAATGCCCTACTTGTGACTCTATCATGTGGAGCGTATTAGTGGCTACAGATATATGTCATGTGGAGCGTATTTGTGATTTCACTTTGGGCAAAACTATGTCATTTGGAGCTGATTTGGCAAAAATAAAACACTTCAATACAATGATATGTTACTTAACAGCAAAAACTAATAGGATGGGGCAAATTGCTAAAGGAACCAAATTATAGTGTAAAATCAAAGCTCTAAAATTTTAGGATGTAAAATTTAAACAGCCTCAAATTTCAAAGATCTTTATTTGACAATTTACCAAAAAAATAAAAAAGACATAAAAAGACAAGAGAAAACCCAACAAATAATTACCCCTTGTTTTATTCTTCGCCACTCTATTGAATTTTTTGTGATTTAAGGTCTATTTGAATACCGTTTATTTTGCTAAAACTGAATACTTATTTCTAAAAATTCTATTGATAAAGGTAAAAGGTAGCTGAAATAATACAGTAGGATCCATGATGAGTGTCAAAAAGTGTAGTGGAGCTCATGAATAGTAGTAAAAATAAACCGAATCCAAACAAAGACTTAAAGTTTATAATTTTCATTTGTATCCAAACAGAGACTTAAAGTTTCTGTATATAACCTAACAAATAATTTTCTCCACTACATTGAAGATTTGAGTGGCAATCAGCTGCAAGTTTTGTTTTGTTTTTTTTTTTTTTTTTTTTTTTTAAGTCCCAACATATTTTTATGAATGGCTCACACATATATGATATATCCTTGTTCCTTTTATGTTAAATTTTTTTTTTCATTAAAAAAAGAATAAATTATTAACCAAACATTCACCAAATTAGTTTCTACTTTACCATTAAAGAGCAACTTCAATTTGGCCTATAGCTAATTGTTTGATATTTGTGAAAGAACCATATAAATTGCTTTTACACTTTTTATTTTTTATTTTTTATACGACTTTAACACATTTATAATATATGGTGTTGGGCGAGACCAAAATAGAGAAGAGAATTGTATTTTTGTACAACATGCATTGAGCAAAACCCAATCTAAAAACTTTTTCCAATCCTTATATATAATATCTTTCCCTTTATTTTTACTTTTTACCTTTCAATATATCACAAGGACATTCGTGAAATCCCATGTTAGAGAAAAGAAATATAAAAGACTAGCTTTCATTTCCAATACTTAGGCTATAAATTAAGTATAAAGCATTTTAATTACTTAATAATAATAATCTAAGCAAAAGCTTTCAATGTATCCGTTAGAAATATCGGGTATCATTGAGTTGAGTTATCGAGCTCCTACCTAAATTAGATTTTTAAGAGATAAAGAATAGGCCATTTCACACTAGTCCCAAAAAATAAATAAACAAAAGGGGAAATTTTGCGATCTTAATATATATATATATATATATATATATATATATATATTTATATATAAAAGAAGACATTGGTTATTTTTTGTTTACAGTTATTACTAGTTTCCAGATTGAATCTCACGCCAAGTTAACATCAATGGGTTTTTTATTTTTATTTATGATTAATTTTAGTTTAGTCTTGGTTTTTATACGAGAAACAAAGGGATTGCTTGATACATAATTGAGTGATGCTAGAGAGATACTACAAAATTTGTTGTATACAGCTATATATTGATGTGTCGAAAAAACTTAAACATTCATTTAATTGGTGGTTGAATTACTTTTAGTATTTTTTTTAACATAATTTGATGTGAAATTAAAAATATATTTATTAACTATGCTCATATGCTTAAGAGTATTTTTAACTGTACGTGGATTCCAATTAGCTCAACTGGTAAAATCTCTGATGGTTATATAAAAAATTTGGGGTTTAATCCATGTCTACATCAAAAAGTGTCTTGGTCTATTGACAAAGAGCTATCCTCAAAAGCGGACGCCATTAGTTGAAACTCTCTCTAAAAAAAAGGTATGTTTAGCCCCAAATATATATATATATATATGTGTGTGTGTGTGTGTGTGTGTGTGTGTTTACGTGATGCTAGATTTAGACAATTTAATGATAGTATTCTTAACATGATTACTGCTTCTCTATATGATGGTCCTATTTACTTTGATTGTTATCCTGATCTTGCTATTGCACTGGATGATCCTAATATTGTTAAAACTTTAACTTTGAACATATTAAGATCTAGTTATGATATGGATGATGGTAGTAGACCATTTGCTCTTATTTATATTTACTATCGTTTGCTTGGCTCTCAATTAACTCCTTGTTCTAAAGATAGAGATCTAGCTGGTAATACTATGTTAATTCAATGTTCCACTCCTAATGCTTGAATTTGTGTTCCTAAAATGATTAAATGGGAAGACATTACTCTTCCTAAGGAATAGACTTTGGAAAAAGAAACACCTCCTGTTAAACTTTTAAAACCTGTTTTTGATGAACTTAATCTTACTCATATTCAACAATTTACTGATGGCACTGTTAAAATACGTTTTGATGATGATACATGTTTACCTCAAAACAAGCCTTTGAGAATCAAAGAAAGAAAACATTCATTTGCTGGATCTGAAAGTCTTGCTAAAAGAGGTCATGAAATTGACGAGTTTTTGAAAAAGAATTTTCGAAAACAAGATTTAAAGCTAAAAGGAGTTGCTAGCAACACCTCTCAAGTTAGCAATGCTTTTTATTCAACCAAAACTGAATTTCCTTTTGATATTGACAAAAATACAAATGAAGATGAAGAAGATGCAAAATCTAATGCTCCTTCTGCTATTAATTTTCCTCCTATTGAAACCCCTATTTTTCATAATTCATTACGAGTCATTACTAGATTCGAACCTTTTGAATATGATATGTTTTTCTATATAATGAATTTATGTTGTTGAAAAACCGTCCAAAAAGGAAATATTACCAAGATACTTTTGCTCAGTCAGAAAAAGACAGAGTCAAAAGGAAATGGAAAGAAAAAATGGTTGAAGAAGGAAAACATATCTTGTTTTTTGATTATCTTGAAAATTATTATGTTTCAAAAAATGATGTTCATACTAATTATTTAAATGTTATCAAAAAATCTAATTTTGTTAAACCTGACAAAACCGCTATTCGGTCTAGTCATCCTCCTCTTGAAACTGTTTTAATCACTTGCCAAAGTGCTAATGAGAAAGTTGAAGTGAAAGCTTCTCCTTTCAAAATTGCTGATGATAAAATCTCTGTTTCTGCTATTATTGAACAAAACAATTTTGCTAATGAATCTTTGCATATCATTGGTCAACAGCTTGACCGTATTGAAGAAAAAATTGTTCAAAAAACTGTTGCTCCAAAACATGAGATTCCTTTGATTGATTTGAGTGATCAAAGAGAAAAGATTAGTTTCAAAACCTCTCAGAGTAAAACTGTTGACTTAGTTGCTTCCCAAAATTCAACCCTTGACAAAGTTGAAAAAATGCTTTCTGATTTAAAAATTAAAACCGAGCAGGCTTCTGCATCTAAAAGTGCTGCTTGTGCTATTTCAAGAAATGAAAAAGAACCTGTTTTTGAAGGAACAACAGATTCTGAATCATCCTCTCATGTTTCTTATGAAAATGTTTTTGATGATTTACAACCAGAAATTAAAAGATTTATTGGAAAACTCAATTCCATGTCTTTTACAAAAAACTGGTATCCAAACCTACTTCTCCTAATATGCAGTTTGAAGAAAGATCTTTTCAAACTCAATTTTCTGTTTTTGTTGATAAAATGTATGAATGGAATATTGATGGTTTGTCTGAACAAGAAATTATTAACAAACTTGCTCACATGTCTATGGTTGGTTTTGCATACATGAACAATCATAATGATCTTGATCATCCTGATGTTGTTAACTTGCTTGTCACTGAATTTTCTGGTACTCTTCGTGGTTGGTGGGATAAACATTTCACAGAAGAATCCAGAGAACTTATTAAACATTCTGTTAAAAAGGATGATGATGGCATGCCTATTTTTGATGAAGATATTGGTCGAGGTATTCCTGATGGTGTCAATACCTTGGTCTATACTATTCTCAAACATTTTATTGGTACTCCATCTAATATTTCATCTCGCATTTCTAATTATCTGAATAATTTGAAATGTCCTACTATGTCTGATTATAGATGGTACCAAGATGTCTTTCTCTCCAGGGTTATGCTTCAGAATGATTCCCAAAAAGCTTACTAGAAAGAGAAGTTTATTGATGGCCTTCCTCCTATCTTTGCTCATAAGGTAAAACAAGAACTAATGGGTAAAAGTGATTCTATTGATTATGATAATCTAACCTATGGTGATATTTTCAGTACTATTAAAAAACTTGGTATTAACATGTGTAATGATGAAAAATATTTACGACAACAATTGAAAAACAAAAAGAAAGCTAAATATGAAATGGGTAATTTCTGTGAACAGTATGGTTTACCTCCTATTGCCCCTTCTAGGCAAAAAGGAAAAAGTAAACATGATAAGGTTTACAAAAGTTATTCCCATAAAAAGCATAAAAGATACCGAAATCATTTTGTTAAACCCAATGATTTTTATTCTGAAAAGAAACCTGCTTTTAGAAAACATGTTAAACAAAGATCGGGAAAAGGTAAGTGCTTTAACTGTGGCAAATTTGGCCATTTCAGTAAAGACTGTACCCAAAAGCCTGGTAAACTGAAAAACAAATTAAAAATGTTAAACATTAATGATAATGATCAAAATGAACTGTTTCAGATTCTTGAGTATGCTGTTTCAAGTGAGTCTTTTGAAGAGGATTTCTCCTCCTTATCAGATTCGTCTTACCAGTCTTGTGATTCTTCCGAAACTCCTAATATTAGATTTGGTTGTAAAGGATCTTGTTGTAATGCTATGAAATCTGTTAATGTATTAACTAAGGAAGAAGAACAAGATAATTTATTATTAACCATGATAAGTAAAATTGAAAACCCTGTTTTGCAAAAAGAACTCCTTGATAAGTTTAAACAAAACTTAACAAGAGACAAGACTGTTAAAAACCCAAAGTTCCTATTAACTTTTAAGAAACTTTGGAAAGATTTAATAAAAATAAATCCAAAGAAATAACTATTAACGATCTCCAAAAGGAAATTAACACTGTTAAACAAGAGATAATCCAATTAAAGAGAGATGTCAAAACTGTAAAAAATGATAATAATAATCTTAAACAAGAATTATTGATTCTCAAAATTGACAAAAATTTGGATAAAAACTTGCCTGATAATGACGAGCACCAAGATGGAGAAGGATCTTTTCAACAAACTCCTCCTTCTGGTAATGTTTCTGATAACCTGATTACTTGGAATGATAATCAGATTGCTCTTGTTAAACATATGATGCCTCCGAAATGGTTTACTAAAGTTAGAATTGTTGTTTCACATGATTATGCTTTTGATACTATTGCCATGATTGATTTTGGAGCTGATGTTAATTGCATACAAAAAGGTTTGATCCCTTCCAAATACTTTGAAAAATCAACTGAAAGATTGGTATCTTCTAATGGCACACAAATGAAAATTAAATATGAATTGAACAATGCTCATGTTTGCCATTCTGATGTTTGTTTTAAGATACCTTCTGTACTTGTTAAAAATATGACTGATAAAGTGATACTTGGATTGCCTTTCATTGCTTCTTTGTATCCCTTTCTTGTTGAACATGATGGAATTACTACTGATCCCTTTGGACAAAAAGTAAAGTTCAAATTTTGTTCAAAAAATGCTGATAATGATGTCTTTAATCTTATTCATGATAAAGTCAAGCATCTTAATTTCCTTAAATAAGAAATTAAGTAAAAAAAAATTGTTGAACAACTTTCTGATAAATTATTACAATCTAAAATTAATAATTTTTAGAAAATCTTGATGAATGATGTTCGTTCTGATATCCCTAATGCCTTTTGACATTAGAAAAAGCATATTGTTGATCTGCCTCATGTCAAAGACTTTAATGAAGTGAATATTCCTGCTAAAGCTCGTCCTATTCAAATGAATGATAAAACTGTTGACATTTGTAAAAATGAAACAAATGATTTACTCAAGAAAACCCTGATCAGAAGAAGTAAATTCCTCCCTTGGCCTCGTGTTATTTCCCATAATCAGAGTGATGTTAAACTCAAACAAGAAGCCCTCTGCAATCCCTCCAACAATTTCTTGAAAACTTGTTCATCTCAAACTCCTCTTAACTATTCCTGTCCAGCACAATTTATATGTATACAAAGATATTTAACATATTTACATACTAGATTTCAAACATACTTTTCAAACTCTCTTATTGATTCCTTCTTTGCTCAGCAGGCAAAAAGAATTATTAAAACCCCACAAAAGTGGACGGTAATGACTTTTTTGGTAGAGAAGAGGAACAAGGGGAAAGCTCCTGCACAGGACTATCCTCAAGACAAAGGACTCCCAGCGGGACAATCTTTTGTAATGCATGAAGGCGCATCTTCTGGAGTAACATCCAGTTATGCAACATCCCTTCAGGAGAAAGTACCGACAGAGGTTGCATACTCCAGTAATGACATGATTATTGCTCTACAGGAAGTTTTGTCAAAAGAATTACAATTTCACAATGGAATCTATAGTGAGTTACCAGATTTCATAAAATTCATTCTTGACAACCTCCAGGCTGCTTTTAAAACAAACCAGAAAAACCTATTCAAAAGAACCCTTCAGGCTCTTGAAATACACCTTGTTAACCTTACAGCCCAAAATGAAGTATACAATGACTTCCTTATTAACCTTAATCCAGAAAATGAGGCTCATAGGAGCAACCCTGTTGAAACCCCAGAAATACACCCTGTTGACTCAAATATTGATCTTTTCATTAGTCAACTCCTTGGCAAGGAGGAAATCCATTCAACGGATAAAAAGACTATAATGGGTACTGATTATGCACGATTGAGTCCTAAGTCTCAATTTTCCATAAGAAGTGTTGTTGCCAACTTGCCCCCAGAAATACAAGCTCATATTTTTGAAAGCAAGGCTATGACCAAGGATCTTGATCTTTGGCTCAAATATTTTAGAATCTTGATCCTGATCACTCCAACTCTTATGGAGCCCAATGGTCCCAACAGTGTTTACTTAAAAAAGAAATGGGAAAAACATTTCAAACATAGCCTCAGAGTCCATGAGAAGAGTCACCCTTTTCCTGGCCTTTTGATTAATTATGAGGATGATTCTAAGAAGAATGTTTTTAGTGATCCCTTCTGGTTATCCCAAATGTTTGAATCTGGCTTTATACGGTTCATAAAAATAACGGACCATAGCCAAATTAGCCAATTCCCTGATATCATCAAAAAGGCTATTGAAAATGAAGGCCCTCTTGTTACTATTCGATGCTGGAGTACTCTTCCAAAATGGATAATAAATGATTGGATGAATGCTCAACCCTCCAAGCACCTTGTCCTTATTAACGGATATACTTACCAAGGCCAATGGTATGATGGTAATACTTATGTTTCCCACAAACAGCCATTTGCTCTTGCTGAATGTTAGAGAAGTTATTTCAATAATCAGATTCTAGATGTCAGCAAGGAATTATGGAAAGATTACCATTTTGTTGGCAGCACAGATAGAATTTCTGTTTTCATAAATAAACCTTATGCTTCAGCTGTCCGACATCTTTAATGGACAAGCCATGCTGACCCAAGAATATTTCTCACAAGAGATCTTGTTTATGATCCCATGTTTTATTGTGGGCTCTGCAACAAATATTGCACCTATCATGGTCATGAGTGTAATGAAGATCCCCCATGGGACCCTTGCCAGGTTTGTGATTATCCTTCAGAAGGTGCTTCTATTGGATCCCATTAATTATTTGCCTAGCTAGCACCAAAGGCCAATAATGCTACATGCTACCAATAATGCTACATGCAACTTCATTATTGACTTCTTTGACTACTTTATGGTACCATGATCAATTCTACGCACACTCATCTTGGTACTAGTACCAAGCTTTTTGAATATATGAATATTCACCAACTTTCATCCTGGAAATGATTTTGACTACTTTTGGCACTACACCCCAACCTACGCCAATAATGATGCTGCCTTCACCATTATTTACCTGGAAATGATTCTCTTATTGACTACTTGTGGCATTCCACGCCAAGATACTTTCGGCTCCTGAAAAGGCGCTCCTGAAGCTTTCTACTATTTTTGATGCCCCTCATGGGTCCTGATATGAATAGTAAAAATGTCACTATTCACTTTTACTATCACGTCACTATTTACTTTTACTATTCACTGCTTTATTTGCCTATTTAAAGGGGGTTGTCCCTTATTGCTAAACTCAGAATCTCTTTTGTGAAAGAATCTCTCTTTGTGAAAGAATTTCTCTTTGTGAGCTTACTTCAGAATTGTTTGAGAGCTTTCTTTAGGACTTCCTTAGAATCTCCTAAACACATAGAGTTTCTCACTACTTTCCCACAAAGCTTGTAACTAGGTTGATGACTAGCCCTCAAGCCTTGTACTACTATCCCTGTTGATCACTGTAATTTTGTAACTACTACTACTGTAAGTGTTTTGAACTACTTTCAATAAACACTTCTGTTTTCAATATTTTGAATTATTTTGATATAACTGCTTGGCTGGTTCTATCGCCTTAATTTCGATTACATTATTTTGATATAACTGCTTGGCTAGTTCTACCGCCTTAATATTTCTGTTTTCAATATTTTGAATTATTTTGATATAACTGCTTGGCTGGCATACCATAAAGGGAGGGGACCAAGGCGCAGATACAGGAAGCACAACTGATAATAGTAAAATAAGGCGGTAGAGCCAGCCAAGCAGTTATATCAAAATAATATAATTGAAAGTAAGGCGGTAGAACCAGCCAAGCAGTTATATCAAAATAATTAAATTGAAAGTAAGGTGGTAGAACCAGTCAAGCAGTTATATCAAAATAATTCAAAATATTAAAAACAGAAGTGTTTATTGAAAGTAGTTCAAAACACTTACAGCAATAGTAGTTACAAGATTACAGTGATCAACAGGGATAGTAGTACAAGGCTTAAGGGCTAGTCATCAACCTAGTTACAAGCTTTGTGGGAAAGTAGTGAGAAACTCTATGTGTTTAGGAGATTCTAAGGAAGTCTTAAAGAAAGCTCTCAGACAATTCTGAAGTAAGCTCACAAAGAGAAATTCTTTCACAAAGAGAGATTCTTTCACAAAAGAGATTCTGAGTTTAGCAATAAGGGACAACCCCCCTTAAATAGGCAAATAAAGCAGTGAATAGTAAAAAGTGAATAGTGACTTTCTTCACTATTTATATCAGGACCCGTGAGGGGCATCAAAAACAATAGAAAGCATCAAGAGCGCCTTTTCAGGAGCCAAAAGTATCTTGGCGTAGAGTGCCAAAAGTAGTCAATAAGAGAATTAGCATCAGGAGCGCCTTTTCAGGAGCCAAAAGTATCTTGGCGTGGACTGCCAAAAGTAGTCAATAAGAGAATCATTTCCAGGTTAATCAATAGTGAAAGCAACATCATTATTGGCCTTTTGAGCTGGCTAGGCAGAATAGGGAATCAATTTGCTCCTAGATCAGGAGTATCTTCTTCTTCATCATAATCTTCATCACGACTGAACCATTCTTTGGGAAATGGCTAGGGATGAGGGAAATAAGGGCTTGCTGAAATAGAACCTTCATCTGAGCTTTTAGAAGCAGCAGTTTCTTCTTTAATCTTTCTTTCAAAGAGAATGCAAAGAGCTTCCTTACTTAACTCAACAAAAGGAGAACTACTTTTTATGGGTTTACTGGAAGAGGAAGGAGAATCAATTTTCCTATCCTGAAGAGCAGGGGAAGGTTTCTTGGGCAAAGGTCTGGAATATAGTTAATAATGTGTTGAACATATCCAAACTTATCCCACCATTTAACATACCAGCACCTAGTAAGAATATCATCATTCTTCTCATATTGCCATTTTAAAATCCAAGGAACTCTGAACTATTTAACAAAATGGAGGAGAGTAGGGAACTTGGCATTATGAGCATCAGTCCTGAAATTGCTTTCAAAAGATCTATAAGCAGTTAATAATGGTTCAGGGAAAATATCAGTAACAGGACCAAACTGAGTCTACCATCTGTTGAACCAGAGAGGTAAAGTAGTGCTAGCATCAAACTCTTTGTCAAAGTTAACAAACCATGAATGAGTCATTGTTTCATTCTGGTGAAGCATGAATCGGAACCAAGCAGTAATATAATCATAATAGGAGTATGGAACAGAGGATTTTGGCAACCTTCTTAAAAAGGCAGGGGAGGGGCCCCATTCTTCTTCAAAAATGAAGTTCTTAATGTAAACACTGTGGTAAATAATTTTGGATTTATCGATGAGATCATAAATTTTTTTGATCAATACAGCTTCTTCCTGTCTCAAAATCTCAGAATAGTATTCTAGCTTTTTATCAAAATGTTCCGGAATCCAATGGAAAAATGGAGGGAAATAAGATCTGGCAATTTGGAGGGGATTCCTAATTGTAGATCTATTTGGCTCAATAAAAAACAGGTTTTGGAAATATTGTTTTTTAACATACTAGGCAGAATTGGCTTTCTTGGGGTAAATAGTTTTGACTGGTTGGTGAACAAGGGTCAAAGCATAAGGATCATAGGCTGAAGCCAGAACAGAAGAGTAGTTTGGCTTAGGAATTGTTCCTAAGGGAGTAAAACTGTTAACAAGTTCGGTAGGAGATACTGGTTCTTTTTTTACTAACTGTTTTTGTGGTTCAACAGGGTTTTTATCCTTAGATCTTCTACCCGCCATTGGAATTCTGCAGGAATTCACGAGTAAGAAAATCAAGAACGCTATTTTGGGATCCTTTAATATAGTCAATAGTAAAGTCAAAAACACTTAAAATAGCTTGCCATCTAGCAAAAATATATTTTGAACCAATATTTTCAGCATCTTTTTCAATAACATATTTGGCACTTTTGCAATCTATTCTTAATAAAAACTTTTGGTTTAACAAATCACTTTGCAATTTAGAAATACAAAGTACAATAGCTAAAATCTCCTTTTTTATAGTACTATAATTTAATTGTGCAGTATTCAAAACTCATGAGTAGAAACGAACAATTTGTTTTGGGGAGTTTGGTGAAACTCTTTGTTTCATAATACCTCCACAACCAATATCAGAGGCATCGGTTTCAACAATCTTGAAGGCATTGACAGTAGGAATACCAAGACAAGGTAAAGTCTTGACATGGGACTTGATTTGTTTAATAAGAGAGGTATGGACATCAGTCCAAGGAGGAGGATTACTTTGCAACCTATCAAATAGTGGTTTGCATTATTTCCTCAGATCTTTGTAAAAATCAGCAACATTATTTCCTCAGATCTTTGTCAATAATTTCATCAGGAAATTTATCAGCAAATTGAATAGCTCTATCAATGGGACGGATTTGACCTTCAGAGATATCATATCCAAGGAATTTGACTTTGGTTTGGAATAGTTTGATTTTCTTGGCAGAGACAACAAGACCATTTCTTTTTATGGTTTCTAGAAATGAATACAAGTGTTTCCAGTGTTCATCAATAGAATTGGAAAATACCAGAACATCATCAATATAGACAATAGTAAAATGGCTGAAGGAGTTGAATATGTCATTCATAATATTTTGGAATTCACTAGGGGCATTTTTTAGACCAAAAGGCATAACATTCCACTCATAGTGACCAAAAGGGGTGGTAAAAGCAGTTTTGTATCTTTCTGCTTCAGAAATTTGGACTTGCCAAAATCCAGATTTCATATCAAATTTGGAGAACACTACAGCCTCACTTAACCTATGAACTAAATCATTCTTGTTGGGAATAGGATACTTAATCCATTCTAAGACTTTGTTCAGAGGTTTGTAGTTGATCCCTAAGCGAGGAGTTCCTCTCTTGAGTTCGGCATTTTTCTGGACATAAAAAGCAGCACAAGACTAGGGAGACTTGCTATTCCTAATCAGGTTTTTCTTGAGCAAATCATTTGTTTTATTTTTACAAAATTCAACAGTTTCAGCATTCATTTGAATGGGTCAGGCTTTAGTAGGGATATTCTTTTCATTAAAGTCTTTAATATAAGGCAGATCAACAATATGCTTTTTCCTATGCCAAAAGGCATTAGGGATATTAGAACAAACATCATTCATCAAGATTTTCTGAAAATTATCAATTTTGGATTGTAATAATTTATCAAAAAGCTGTTCAACAATTTCTTGTACTTAATTTCTTGTTTAAGGAAATTAAGATAATTGACTTTAGCATGAATCAAATTAAAAACATCATTATCAGCATTTTTTGAACAAAATTTGAATTTCACCTTTTGTCCAAAGGGATCAGTAGTAATTCCATCATGTTCAACAAAAAAGGGATACAAAAAAGGAATGAAAGGCAATCCAAGTATCACTTTATCAATCATATTTTTAACAAGCACAGAAGGTATCTTAAAACAAACATCAGAATGGCAAACATGAGCATTGTTCAATTCATATTTAATTTTCATTTGTGTGCCATTAGCAGATACCAATCTTTCAGTTGATTTTTCAAAATATTTAGAAGGGATCAAACCTTCTTGAATGCAATTAACATCAACACCAGAATCAATCATGGCAATAGTATCAAAAGCATAATCATGTGAAACAACAATTCTAACTTTAGTAAACCATTTCGGAGGCATCATATGTTTAGCAAGAGCAAGCTGATTATCATTCCAAGTAATCAGGTTATCAGAAACATTACCAGAAGGAGGAGTTTGTTAAGAAGATCCTTCTCCATCTTGGTGCTCATCATCATCAGACAAGTTTTTATCCAAATTTTTGTCAATTTTGAGAATCAATAATTCTTGTTTAAGATTATTATTATCATTTTTTACAGTTTTGACATCTTTCTTTAATTGAATTATCTCTTGTTTAACAATTTTAATTTCCTTTTGGAGATCGTTAACAGTTATTTCTTTGGATTTATTTTTATTAAATCTTTCCAAAGTTTCTTCGAAGTTGATAGGAGCTTTGGGTTTTTTAACAGTTTTGTCTCTTGTTAAGTTTTGTTTAAACTTATCAAGAAGTTCTTTCTGAAGCATAGAGTTTTCAATTTTAGCAATAGTGGTTAATAACAAATGTTCTTGTTCTTCTTCTTTGGTTAAAACATTAAGGGATTTCATAGCATTACAACAAAATCCTATACAACCAAATCTAATATTAGGAGTTTCAGAAGAATCACAACAATGATAAGACGAATCTGATGAGGAGGAGAAATCCTCTTCAAAAGACTCACTTGAACAGTAGATTCAAGAATCTGAAACAGTTCATTTTGATCATTATCATTAATGTTTAACATTTTTAATTTGTTTTCCAGTTTACCAGGCTTTTGGGTACAGTCTCTACTGAAATGACCAAATTTGCCACAGTTAAAGCACTTACCTTTACCTGACCTCTATTTAACATGTTTTCGAAAAGCAGATTTCTTTTCAAAATAATGATCATTGGGTTTAACAAAATGATTTCTGTATCTTTTATGCTTTTTATGGGAATAACTTTTGTAAACCTTATCATGTTTACTTTTTCCTTTTTGCTTGGAATGGGCAATAGGAGGTAAACCATATTGTTCACAGAAATTACCCATTTCATATTTAGCTTTCTTTTTATTTTTTAATTGTTGTAGTAAATATTTTTCATCATTACACATGTTAATACCAAGTTTTTTAATAGTACTGAAAATATCACCGTAAGTTAAATTATCATAGTCAATAGAATCACTTTTACCCATTAGTTCTTGTTTTACCTTATGAGCAAAGATAGGAGGAAGGACATCAATAAACTTCTCTTTCCAGTAAGCTTTTTGGGAATCATTCCGAAGCATAACCCTGAAAAGAAAGACATCTTGGTACCATCTATAATCAAACATAGTTGGACATTTCAAATTATTCAAATAATCAGAAATGTGAGATGAAATATTAGATGGCGTACCAACAAAATGCTTGAGTATAGTATAGACCAAGGTATTGACACCATCAGGAATACCTCGACCAATATCTTCATCAAAAATAGGCATGCCATCATCATCATCTTTTTTAACAGAATGTTTAATAAGTTCTCTAGATTCCTCTGTAAGATGTTTATCCCACCAACCACGAAAAGTACCAGAAAATCCAGTGACAAGCAAGTTAACAACATCAGGATGATCAAGATCATTATGATTGTTCATGTATGCAAAACCAACCATAGACATGTGAGCAAGTTTGTTAATAATTTCTTGTTCAGACAAACCATCAATATTTCATTCATACATTTTATCAGCAGAAACAGAAAACTGAGTTTGAAAAGATCTTTCTTCAAACTGCATATCAGGAGGAGTAGGTTTTGGATACCAGTTTTTTGTAAAAGACATAGAATTAGGTTTTCCAATAAATCTTTTAATTTCTGGTTGCAAATCATCAAAAACATTTTCATATGAAACATGAGAAGATGATTCAGAATCTGTTGTTTCTTCAAAAACAGGTTCTTTTTCATTTCTTGAAATAGCACAAGCAACACTTTTAGAGGCAGAAGTCTGCTCGGTTTTGACTTTTAAATCAGAAAGCATTTTTTCAACTTTGTCAAGAGTTGAATTTTGGGTAGCAACTAAGTCAATAGTTTTACTCTGAGAAGTTTTGAAATTAATTTTTTCTCTTTGATCGCTCAAATCAATCAAAGGAATCTCAGGTTTTGGAACAACAGTTTTTTGAACAATATTTTCTTAAATACGGTCAAGCTGTTGACCAATGATGTGCAAAGATTTATTAGTGAAATTGTTTTGTTCAATAATTGAAATAACAAGGGTTTTTTCATCAGCAATTTTGAAAGGAGAAGCTTTCACTTCAACTTTCTCATTTGCAGTTTTACAGGTGATCAAAACAGTTTCAAGAGGAGGATGACTAGACTGAATAATGGTTTTGTCAGGTTTAACAAAATTAGATTTTCTAATGACATTTAAATAATTAGTATGAACATCATTTTTGGAAACATAATAGTTTTCAAGATAATCAAAAAACAAAATACGTTTTCTTTCTTCAACCATTTTTTTCTTTCCATTTTCTTTTAACTCTGTCTTTTTTGGACTGAGCAAAAGTATCTTGATAATATTTCCTTTTAGGACGGTTTTTTAACAACATAAATTCATTATATAGAAAAACCATATCATATTCAAAAGGTTCGAGTCTATTAATAACTCGTAATGAATTATGAAAATTAGGGGTTTCAATAAGAGGAAAATTAGATCTAGAAAGAGCATCAAATTTTGCATCATCATCATCATCAAAAACAGGTTTAGTTGAATAAAAAGCATTGCTAACTTGGGAGGTGTTGCTAGCAACTCCTTTTAGCTTTAAATCTTGTTTTCGAAAATTCTTTTTCAAAAACTCGTCAATTTCATGATCTCTTTTAGCAAGACTTTTAGATCTAGCAAAGGAATGTCTTCCTTTGTTGATTCTCAAAGGCTTGTTTTGAGATAAACATGTATCATCATCAAAACGTATTTTAACAGTGCCATCAGCAAATTGTTGAATATGAGTAAGATCAAGTTCATCAAAAACGGGTTTAACAATTTTAACAGGAGGTGTTTCATTTTCCAAAGTCCATTCTTTAGGAAGATTAATATCTACCCATTTAATCATCTTAGGAACACGAATTCGAGCATCAGGAGTGGAACATTGAATTAACATAGTATTACGAACAGGATCTCTATCTTTAGAACAAGGAGTTAATTGAGAGCCAAGCAAACTATAGTAAATTCGGTAAATAAGAGCAAAAGGTCTAGTACCATCATCCATATCATAACCAGTTATTAATATGTTCAAAGTTAAAACTTTAACAATATTAGGATCATCCAGTGCAATAGCAAGATCAAGATAACAATCAAAGTAAACAGGACCATCATACAAAGAAGCAGTAATCATGCCAAGAATACTATCATTAAATTGTCTAAATCTAGTATCACGTAAACACATAAGAACAGAAGCATTGATACCTTTTCTTGTTAAAGGTTTAACAGCCACTTGAACAAGTCCAATATGTAAATATTTAACTTTCTTAGTCATAAAACTGTTAATATCTTGTTTGGAAAATAAACAGCATTTTTCATGAAACTTAGAAATAGAAAAAGTTTGTTCAACAGTTCTAACTCTATATTCAAAGAAAGCAGTATTTTCAGACTAACCAAGTTCATAAACAGATTTAGTAGAAACTTTAGGTATGTTCCATTTTCTAAAATCAGGGTACTCACTCTTCTCTACAGTATGGTCTTCTTCATTCACAATATCAGGAGGACAACCAGTCTTGGAGCTAATAGAGAAATTTAATCTCCACATTCTTTCTATAACTATTCTAGTTATAACACTCAATTATCATGTTTTTCTCGCAACCGTTGCATTTCGTAACACATACTGTAATCAACCCTTTTTCCTCTCACGCCCTCACGCCTCTCTCTCGACTTCACGGGCCTTACTGTTCGGACTCGCGAATTCACTTTACGACTACGGTGGCACCAACGACGACAAGATAGACACAACAACGAAGGGTCACAAGGTCAGACAAATACAGGAAAAACAGGGAAACACAACAACTCTACCAGCGGCCAAGGAAAGAATGGCTTTGATACTAGGGATGGCAATTTAAATCCGACCCGCGGATACCCGGCCCGGTCCGACCCTAATGGGCTAGATTTTACCCGGTCCGATAAAGAATAGGGTCGGATATGGGTTTTTTAAAAAAAACCCGAAGCGGATCCGGGTTTTTTAAAAAAATCCGAAACCCAACCCGAAACCCGGCCTGGATAAAAACCCGGTTATATTAAATGACTAAACCCCCCCTTATATATATATATCATATTAGTAACCTTGTGGACTTGACTGAATGGGTTTGAATCTAGAAAAAAAATTGTAATGGGCTTCAAAAATTTTTTTTTTGGTTGGGCTAGATTTAGGCCCAAGAGATAAACAGGGCCCATGGGGCCCGGCGGGGCGGGTTAGGGCCCCGGAAAAAAAACATGATTAATAATCGGGTCGGGTCTGGGTCTCGAGTTTTGCCCCGCGGGTCGGGTCCGGGTATGTAAAAACCCGGCCCGAACCCAACCTGTTGCCATTCCTATTTGATACCATAAAGGGAGGGGGACCAAGGCGCAGATGCAAGAAGCACAACTGATAATAGTAAAATAAGGCGGCAGAGCCAGCTAAGCAGTTATATCAAAATAATATAATTGAAAGTAAGGCGGTAGAACCAGCCAAGTTCATAAACAAATTTAGTAGAAACTTTAGGTATGTTCCATTTTCTAAAATCAGGGTACTCACTCTTCTCTACAGTATGGTCTTCTTCATTCACAATATCAGGAGGACAACCAATCCTGGAGCTAATAGAGGAATTGGATCCCCACATTCTTTCTATATATATATATATGCTTAAGAATATTTATCCGACCAAATTAAAAGTACAAGGTAATAGAAACCTCACGTGAAAATTCTAGGATTTGAAAATTAGATCCGTGTCTATTAAAAAGAAGACTAGTAAGTATTGCAACAGGATTAGGGTTACAACACGTTTTTTTTTTTTAATTAAAAAAAAACAAAGGGTTTTGGAATCAACATTAATATTACAGTTTGACCGGACTTGTGATTAGTGTGGATAACTTAGTCCACCGTGGCAAGTAAAAAAATAGACAGACAGACTTTACAAAGACATAAAATTAAATAAATACTATCATAAGCCATAACTAGAATCATAAGTCTTACTCTCTCCCAAGCCGTAACATGGGAAACACAATACAGAAACCATGCCAAACCTCAATCAAGTCTCAAGACTCTCGACAACAAGATAGCATCCATAAATTCCAACAAGAAATTCTACAATAAGGAAACTTGTTTCCACCTTTTTTATGTGGGTTGTGTCTCAAAATACATCGATGCAAAGGTTGAAGATAGTGTAGCCAATATCTAGTGCCTCGGGATGAACTGTGGGAAGCTGTTAGACCCCTTTTCATGCCAACCTATTAGGAAAAAATGAGTATTTGCCCCTTTCGCCAAAACTTTTTAGCAAAATACCTCATATCTGAAAATATTTAGGGATTTGCCCCTGTTTTGAAACTCAATTTTTGGACAATTTTATAGTGAAATGCCCCTGTTATAGCGAACTGAAAATTAAAAAAAAAAAAAAATCTAGAAATCGAGTTCCATGTGAAGTACTCGAGTTCATGGAAATCAAGTTCCTTGAAAAAATTCAAATAACACTCGAGTTCCAAAAAAAAATAAAAATTTAAGTCCACGCTCACTATAACTCGATATTCTAATAATCAAGTTTTACATTTGAAACTCGATTTTTAGAAAATCAAGTTTCAAAATAGGGGCACTTCTCTAATTAGTTTTAGACATGGGGCATTTTGCTAAAAAAGATTGTCAGAAATGGGTAAAAGCCCATTTTGGCCCAACCTATCATTCCCAAAAGACTATTTAATCAGTGGAGGAACCTTCTTTGCATATCGAAAATTTTAGGGTTTCGAAAGTGCTATTGCCCTAACCGGAGTTGCTCGGTTTTGGTCATAAATGAAGGTGGGGGAAAGGATAAGAGATCAAAGTGTCCAAAATGCAAGCAACCATTCTGTTTCGATTGCAAGATCCCATGGCAAAGTGATCATCTTTGTAATCAGAAGAGAGATGATATAGATATGAATGATATTTTACTTGTGGAGGCTGCACAAGCAAAGTGATGGATAAGATGTCCAAAATGCAATATTTGGGTAGAGCGTGCTTATGGTTATTTCTCCATTATTACTTGCAGGTTCTTTCTCACTCACTGAACTTGTTTATTTTTATTAGCAAATTATTTACTTTTATTTATTACTTTTTCATGTAGTTTGGCCTAAGTGATGCAAATTTCCTTCAGTAATATTGACTTAATTAGAATTTGATGATTTGAGTTCTACATCTTAAAGCACCATAATCGCATTGCACAAGTAAAGGTTTAATTTCTCCAAAAGACAAATATCATGTATTTTGGATTCCTTGTCACATGATTTTCAAACCTTAACTAAATATTAGAGGACCTGCCTCAATCCCAAGAGGAAAACAATATTGTATTTGGCCTTCTTTAAATATTGATCTTTGACTCAGCACCCTTTTATTTTTGCTTTAGATTTTTTTTTCTTCAATTAAGTGTATTTTTTGTTAATTAAAGATTTTGGAAAATGTAAAACCCAAAAAATAATATCCTCCACTCCATTAAAGATTTGTGTGAGAAGCTGCTGAAAGGTTCTTAACTCATTTTACTTTTTCTTTTCTTTTTTTTCGAAAGTGCAAAAGCAATTTTGTTGATTGCATATATCCTAATAGAAAAAAGAAATATAGAAGACTGGATTTCATTTATATATGTGTGTATATATATATATATATATATATATATGTATATATATAAAGCATTTTACATAAAAGAAACTAAGCAATGTTCTTTTTCCCTTTTCCTCTTAATTCAATATATGTATTCTTTGCCGTTAGATATGTAGAACTATTTTTCATAATGCGGATTTTATGATTCTTGATACAGATGCGGGACTAGGTTTTGCTACAAATGTGGAAGGAAGACTAGACTTGGGTGCAAATGCGTGGACTGCTATAGCATCTTGCTTGCGTGGCTTTTCATGTAGATTTTCTTGTTGCTTGTTTTTTACATAATTTTTATTTTGTTACCTAAAATAAGGTGACATCAATTTTTAATAGATTAACAAGGAACATACACAATAATATTAAGTGGTGTAACTTTAAGTAATGTTACACCACTTAATATTTTTTAATTGTATTCGAATATTAACAAATTTACCGTTAGATTACATTATCTTCATATATTCTCTATGCTTGCAAAATTTTAAGGTGATCAAATATTAATAACTATGTCATCAATCAATTGTTAAAATTCAAGTTTTTGTAGTTTAAAATAATGCATAAAAGATAAGTTTATGGATCAAATAGTAAATAACATCCGATTGATATGAAAATTGGCATGCATGTTAAGAGCGTATAGAAGATGTAATTCAACGGTTGGATTTTCAAAATATTAATTCAATAACAAATTATTAAGCAGTGTAACATTGCTTAGAGTTACACCAAGTGTAACTTGAACCCAGCCCTTGTATTGTTATTAAAACTATATATACTGACTGTATATCCTATATGCAAAAACAAAAATGGTCAAAATCCTTGTATCTTGTTTAGGCACTTTTTGGTGTTTTCCATGAATACATATGGGATTTAAATTAACTTATCCTAACTATTGATGTATCAAAACAATATTAATTATATAATTCTATTAAAAAAAATGTTGCCGTTTTTTAGAAAGGATAAGAAATGGGGGTGTCTAGACTCGACACAGACCTGCCGGCCCGACAAACCTGCCTGATTTCCACCTGATTTCAGCCCGAACCGACGCTCCCGTCGGTCATTGACAGGTTTTCGAGCCCAAGACCCGACGTCGGCGGGTCGAGTGGCGGGTTTTCTTGTCCAAAACCCGAGCCACCCGACCCAACCAATGTAATATATAAATACGGCCAACTCCAGCAAGATCAACTTCAGATTTGAGGAGATTCGACGAGATATCGACCATATTTGGTGAGATTCGGCAAGATTCGAGGAGATCCAAGCTGATTTTAGTGAGATCTCGACCATACTTGGTGAAATCCAGCGAGATTCGAGGAGATCCAAGCTGATTTCGGCGAGATCTCAACCATATTTGGTGAGATCCAACGAGATTTGAGGAGATCCAAGCTTATTTCGGCAATTTTCAGTGCAAATGAACTGAGTTTTTACAGATTCCAACGACTCTTTTGAAGATTCCGACGAAGTTTGTAGAATCCAGCGATGCTCTGAACCAACCCGAACCTAAAACCAACTCAACCAATTGACGCCAGCAATCGGTTTCAGGTCCCTTCGCCTTCACCTGACTTCGGCAGGTCGGGTTCGGGCTAGGTCGAAACCGACCTGGCTCGACCAGTGGACAGCCCTAATAAGAAACGTACCGGCACCCTCAACACCTCAAAGCGTGTTCCAAGTAATTTTATATTCTTTTTTTTTTTTTTTGGGTCCTATCCTTTTAAGTAATTTGAAAATGGACAAAACTTAGGTACAATATCTAAACTGTTCTTTAAATTCTCCTCTTAAGATTTAGCAATGTGGTTACTTAACTAAAAAATACACTTCCATCCAATAAGAAAAAATCCACATGGCAGAATCTTAAAAGGGAAACCTAAGGAACAATACCTACGTACTGTACCTAAACCTTTCTCTTTTAAAATTATAAATAAGTAGAAAGGTCAAGAATAAAGGTAATTAATGATAGCGCAAATGTTTGGTAATTTTTTGAATACTTGTTGCACATTTGAAATGCATATATGTCTTTTTTCTCAAAAAAAAAAAAAATAATAATAATTGAATGCATATATAAGTACTCTATGTCTCTCTCTCTCAAATTATGTTTTAAATAGGCATGTTTGTTCCTTTCTTTCGTGCTAAGTATATCTTTTTATATTTATATATATATATATATATATATATATATATTCTACTTTAGCCTAATTTAAGTGTATATGTGTTTAAAATTCCTTCTTGGAAACTTGAACCCCTAGTCCTTACCCCCCCCACATCCCACAAACACTTATTCTTGTGAAATGACCATCGCACCAAGGGTGTGCAATGGTGTGCTAAATATATCTAGTTGTTGTGTTAGTAGTAAAATTGTATCTTATTTATAATTTTATATAGAAAATATATCTAATTAGCCAAAGTAGCAAATTAACTTTATTAGTTTACCAATTTTTTTGTCATTTTTTTTAAGTAATGTTAGACTAGTTTGTGATTCAAGAAAAAAATTTGAAAATTTAGTGCTAGCATTTGATTGTTAATTGGGAGTATGAGCCTTGCGTTAATTTTTTTTTTTTTTTTTTTTTTGGTGAGAGTTTCAACTTATAGTGAATTGGGTGCAGGGCAATGCCGCATGGCTTGGTCTGGGTGAGTGTGATGTGTGGTTGAATAATTAATATAACTGGTTGAGTTTTTTCCTTTAGGTTAGAATATTTTTATCATAGACAAGGATAAGGAGTTAAGGAACAAAAATAAAGAAAATTATAATTGCATAATAAAATAAATATGTCAGACCAACTTAACATAATAAAATTATTGCACTTGCCCAAATTGCTTACTCATAGTTCTATAACTAAATGGTTAATACTAAATAGATACTTATTTCGATTTTCATGATTTTTTATTTTGTTTACACTTCGCCCCTTAACTTCAAATCTTGGCTCTGCCCTTTCTCTGACTTCCAATTTCCGCCTCCCACTATCATAAGTTATAGCTACCCTCATAATCTCAAACTCTTCCAAGCTGTAACATGGGATATAATATAAGAATAATTCTATGGATTGAGATAATAAAGACAGAAGCAATGACGAAAAAGCTGATTTTCATTTCTACTCCATATTTTTTTTGTATGTGTTGGCAAACCGAGAACAAAACATGTCTATGTATTAGACAATGCTCAAAGATGTATGTTTCAAGCTTCAAGTTTGAGCTGACTGTAGAAAAGAGGAGTCAAAATCTACCAAGCTTGATCGATCAAGAATTAGGCCCGATCGTTCCAAAATTGCAAAAAAAGAAATTTTGCAAATTTTTAAAATCAGGCCCAAGCCCGTAAAAACGTTTAGGATTTCAATTTAACGTGTCCACATATAAAAGGGAAACCCTAGCTACGTTTTTGACACTTTTGGAAGACTTATGTGTTACTCTTTGTAAAATCTGAGAGTTTTTGTACTTTCTAACTATACAAGCATCTACCGGAGTAAGATCTTCAATCAAGCGTTGGTAGAACCTAGTTGCTACTACAAAGATTAAAAACTGAGGGTGATTTGAAACCTTTGACTGGGATCTGAAAGTGACAAGCGTGGTTGCTTGTGTTGTAGAAAATCCAATGAGAGGAGGAGTCCATGAATTCAGAGCTTGTACGTGGTCGTGTTAGTAAGTTACTACTTGATGTAGCAATAAATTTAGGGTTAAATCTGATTATAAAAACTTCAGTTCTCTTATAGTGGATTTGTTTTACCTTGAGGATAATTAAGTCAAATCCTTCCCAGGTTTTTACCTCCTTGAAACGGTTCGTTTCATCAATTTTCTTAGATCATCATATCGTGGTGTTATTTACTTTTTCACTGCTGTGCATGATATGATTTATTATTGTTTAACCTGAATCTGAATAATTAACCTAAGTAATCACTTGACTAATATATTAGATTAAACTATCTAGTTTAGGGGTCTAAACAAAAAACCAACACGAACAAAGATAGGTATGTCCAAAATGCAATGAGCTTTATTACTTTCATAGCAATGTGCGTTGGCCAGGGTGCAACATCTATCAAAGATTAGACGCAAATGACTTAATGCTAATTGCTAATGGAGTTCGCAGTGTTAAAGAGATGGGTCAAATGCCCTACTTGCAATTACTATGTGGACCGTATTTATGGCTGCAGACATATGAAATGCAGGCTTTGGGTATTTTGATCTTCTGTGTGGATTGACTAAATTTCTTTACATCCAAACAAAAAAGAAAACACTTTGCGTTTTGTTCGGTTGGGCTAGAATAATGAGATTCATTTTTGTTTTGGTTTTGATCTTTCATTATTTTTATTGTAGGGGAGTAACTGTAATTGTGTTGGATTAGATCTGGTGTTGGAAAATTTTAGTTTGGAAAGCCAGAAAGTCTTGGGAAGAAACAAATTTTAATTATTTTATTTTATTTTCAGTTTATGTAATTTTAATTTCGAAGAATTTATTTTAAAGTGTGTTTTTTTTGTTATTTAATTGACATGGCATGATTCAAACGGATCAGCTAGCACTTGTATCTTACTTACATCGCACTTAATGATAGCTTCATTAACAATGATAGACAAAATGGAGCAAATCTAAATTATGCCTAACATTAGAGGAGCTTAGCAAAAAATTGTAAGTTTAGATGACAAAATTAAAATCACCCCACACTTAATTTCTGAGAATAAATTTGCAAATTTGAAAAATAACTTTAAAATTTTTAGATTATATTTTAATTTTCTAATATTGATTCTATATTGATTTATTCTGTCAATTATTTTTTAATTTTTTTGAGAAGGTTCTCTCAATTAAATATTAAGTAATTAGATTACTTGTTTAATCTATAGATTATTCTGTTGTTAGTATTTCAATGACTATTTTTTGAAACTTCTTTTGTGTATTTTTTCAATATATATATTTGTGATGTGCAAGTGTATTTACCCATTTGTCCTTCTCTTAGTGCAGGTTTACTTTACGATACCAACATGCTACTATATATATACATTGTCTATGCTTGTGACCATGCATGATTTTGCATTCTTTACTCTCTAAGGCTCAAATTTATTGGATATTGGGCATTGTTCATGGATCCATATTTTGTGTGAAAAATTTGGTGGCAACATTGAGTCATGTGACTCATTTGAAGTTTAAATTATACACATGAAGAGATTCCTACAAATTGGTTTGAAGAAAACCTTGTTTGCATGCATCCAAGCAATTTACAATGGTTGGCTTTTAGACACCCAAGCAATTTGTTCAAACAACATATTTTATTGGCCGAGTATACAGCGACTAGTTTACAAGGATGTGGAAACACAAAAATAATGTATTTT